>NQII01002937.1:0-56098 GCA_002778355.1 Clitarchus hookeri | reverse complement strand
TTGGGCGGCAAGACGCGCAGGTCCTACGACAAGGTGTACCGCACCCACGAGCCCCTGCCGGGCCGGCCCTTCGTCGATTTCGAGGACAAGGTGTGGGACCTGGAGGAGCCCAACTCTTCCCCCGCGCCTTCCGACCTCACCTCCTCCGACACGACGGAGGACAAGCGCGGCAAGCAGACCGCCATATGAGGCGGCGCGCGCCTTCCTTCCCTCACCCCCCCCCTCCAACCCACTGCCTTCACTGGGAGAAACCTACACTTGGGGTTAGAGAAGGGAGTCCGCCGCGTCTATATCCCCTACAACCTATAACTAGAGACTTGAGAAACTCGCCGATTCATTTTGGGACAGGCTGGAATTCAAGCACCCATACGAACGCATAGGCGTGACCACGAGATTGTCTGGGCATGCAAAGGACCATTCGTTACCAATATCTTTCAAAATACACAATACCTGCCCTCTGGCTTAACCAACCCCAAAAATGTGATGGAATGAGGCTCACATATATATGTATATATAACATATATAATTGGTTTCATTGTACTAGAGGAAGATGGATTCCAGTGCCTTTGAAGGGAACACAGCAGGTCCATCAGTACTGGTTTTGGCCAAACTGCGTGTTAAACTAAGTTGTTGGGCTCTAGTGGGACCACTCGGCATTACTACTTATTTTGCATCTACATGAGTACTATTACTATGAGCCAATAATAAACATGCAACAAAAAAGCAGGCCCAATCAGGACCTCTTAATGTTTCAGCGAACGGCCATTGAGTAGTCGATGTTTACCTGGGTATGAAGATTACAGCTCACTGAACTCGCGAATTTTCTCGGTTTCTTCCTACAACTCTAACACGCAACTTAGATATGCATACATAAACACATGCGTGCATATAGTGATACAAAATAATAAGTTTTATTAACCAAGTCAAATAAAATTCTTAATTTACATATTCTAACATGTATTAGCTGTTTGCGGTTAACTGAGCTCTTTAGAAATAAACATTTGAATGAAGCTACTGCCCCAGTGCTGCAGATATCTCAACGTTAGCACCAACTGACGTAATCATGATAAAGTTGGCAGCTGATTATAAAAAGTAGTTCTATGTCTTCACGTCAAATTCACAGCGTAATGCTTAAAATTATTAACCCTCAAATACATTTAATTCCGTTTCTTATTTCTTAATTTACTTAAGAGGAATGATTGGTAGGCTTATACAGTATATTACAGTAACACATATTTTTCTCAAGATTACAAACTTATACTTCATCGACGTATGGATAAAGTGAGTGGATGTCCATGGCAAAGTTAATTTGACGTAGAGAGGAAGGAAGCAGATGGGCAGATAAGTAGATCCCGAGCAGAACTTTTCAAAAGTGCTCTGACAACTGTGACCAGCCAATACTAATAACATTTGATGCACGTGAAGCGGAATCTGTTTCATATGGAATATTCAGACGGTACTATATCTCCGGCCGTGCATGGCCCAACAAATTGGCATCAACGTGGCGGTGATCCGATTAAGATCTTGCAGGTTCGGTATGTTTCCACTTGTGCACCAAGTCTTTGACAAAGTCCCACAGAAAGATATCGCTGGCCAAATATGTATGGTGAACAACTAAATCGATTTTTTTCTGGAAAACAAATACATTATTCCGTGGAATTACTTCTTTGTTGGAACAACAAAGTCTAAAGTGAGCGTGATTATTATGTTGAATTAACTAGTTTAACGTTTTAGCTGGTACTAAGTAAACTTTCGTAAGGTAAAAAAAAAATATTCTCTCAGTGCTCTATCACGTCCTTACGTCCTTATCAACTTATATTCCCTACGTTGGGCTCCCACTAGCTCACTTGTGAATTGCAGACTCGCTCTGGTTAGACCTCGCTCATTGGACAGATAGCCCAGGCAAGAATTTGTAGTGCATACCTGAAACTATACATTCAAATGGGCCATTCACGGACATCAGAGGAACCCATAACTTGGATGGAAAGCCAGGCATAATTTCAAAAGTCTGACTTCCTTACTTATCAGAATAATAATGTTGATAATTATGCAAGTTCTTTGCTAATATCCTAAAAATTAATAAGCAGCATACACCCTGTAAAAGCCTGATTAAGCAGTTATGTACAAATATGTAATAATTGGACACTGCCTGCTATATCTGGCTACAGTGTTGAATTATTTATTCGTATCTTAAGTTACCACTGTTATTCTTATATGAAATGAAAAACACTGGAAAAGTGTGGTAAAATGTCAGTTATTTTGGGAGTAATGAATCTGTGAGTAATCTCTCAAATAAAACATCTGTAAGGGATGTTTCACTAGAATTAATAGACTAAGTTGGGTTTCAAGAAGAAGCTCTCATAGTTAGCTGTATGACATAATATTTTGAGAACATATTTTCAGTATGTTCTCAAAAAAATCATCTGATCATTGAATAATGTTTGATGTAGAAAGTAATCATGTTTATTATCAGTAGAGCCACAATTTCAGACATTTAAGCTTTTCTCTATATTTTGTGATCAAATATAAAAACCACATTTTGATTAATTTTTGTAAATATTTATATTATATAGTTTTTCAAAATGATCTATTGTTTGTTACTGACGTAAGTAAATGATAAATAAATATATAAATTTTTTCGAAACAAAACTTTTCTGTGTATTATTTGAAACCAATGGAAAATTTTCTATTCCACAATATAGAAGTATGTTTGAGATTGTGGCTTCTGAATAAATGTGATTTCCAAAATCTTTTGAATCAGATTCACGTTAGGGCTGGCACCAACACGCTGATAATTAGTGTGGAATGGAAAATTTTCCATTGCAATTTGATACCCACCCTCTTAATGGCAAAATTTTCCATTTCTCACTCTGTTAAGTCTTGTGCGCACGAATAAACAATTTTAAGATAGAACACGTTCGTATTACGACTGTTATATGAACATTTTTATTTTGAACAAGGTTTCTTGCAACGAGGCGACACAAGGAACAAAACGAAAGCGGTAACTTACGCGTTCAACTTCCGGAACTAGTGACTCGTTCAAATGGATGGACATATTTCAAATATTTATTTCTACTATTATTTTTATTTTATTTTCGAATCATATGTTTGTATCGCATTATTTGCAGATATCTTTGAGAAGTGTTAACATGACTGAGGGTATTATGCAGCCCATAGGCAATTCTCATTATGTTCTCTTGTTCTTATATAGAAACAAGGGCAATAAGAAGTTTGATTATATCAAATATCTTTTATTCGCGACAGTTCATACTCTTACATTTATTTTGTTGCTGTGCGGTTTTTGAGACAGAGAAGAAGAAGGAGAATTATTATCAAACCGACGTAACATAGATAAAAGAGATGATGAAGCGATTTCTTAAAATTTTGAAACAGGCCAAATCAGTCACGGACAGACCTTGTAATGAAAGCATTTTTTAATATGTGAAATATTAACAAGACACAACTTCCTCAGCCTCTTAAATTTCTGATCCGTACATCCAACTTGCCTAGCAAATGTTCTCCATATTTTGCTCCATGCTGGTGCAATTGATTTAGCGTGAATATTTGAAGAGCATTAAAAGTTCATTGAGTTAGGAAATCAATTTAAAGATAAAATTTTTTCTCTCCCTGGTATTCATGACAGAGAAACTTTTCCCATAAATAAAGGCCATGTCATAAAACCTGACAAATTAATTTAATTTTGACTTTTAGAAATAAAAATGGATATTACCATCCTGCACCTAAAAACAATTTAAGCATTTATAAACAATTTTTATTTTCTTTAAAAATTCATTTTAGTTATTTTGTAATTTTTTTATTAGATTAGAAACATTATTTCCATTAATATTGCATGTAGAAAATAAGCAAATCTATTCGCCACACGAAGAGCAATATTTACAGTCAGTTATCTTATTTATTTGTACAATGGAACAAAAAAGTGATATTTGTATCAGCATTGTCTGTATTTTTTCTTAATGCGTTATCTGCCAAGTTGTCATTTACTTACGAAGTTNGGGGGGGGGGGGGTGACAATGATAGAACGTCAGCTCCTACTTTCTTCTGGAAGTCCAAACATTTTTGAGGGATTTGCCCTTTGCAAGCCAGTCAACGAAAAACCTTGAAACAGCAGAAGCATATTCACACGGGAATCACAAGCAAATCAATATCAAAAAATTTTCAGAGAAACAAATTTCTCATGAAACAAATTTTGACAGTGAAGGAAAAATAAAGGAATAACTCATTGTCTATTAAAAGTATCGGCTGTTTGGAAAAAAAAAATCGTACCCAGTCTTGTGAAAGCTTCACTTTATCACGGTGTATTTATTTAAGTTTGGATTTTGCGATACGTAGGCCATTCATAAAAAGGGTAAAAAAGACGAACTCTCTATACTTATTTCCCGTCTAGTCATATTCATGACTAGACGAGACTTGACTGATCATTCTTTACTACGAAAGGATACAGCAGGCTAGTGTCCAGTTCTGCGAAACACGTGGTGTAACAATCCGTTTGGCTTTCTCGCCACACGGGCGAGTGGTCCAAGTACGCACAGCCATTGAGGAACCGTCACAACTATTATTTATTTTCTTCTGGGAGAACCACAGACAGGTAGAGCTTGACATATCGTAGACAGTGACTGAGCAAGTTGTTCAGACAAGCAGGATCGGGGAAGGAATCGGCCGTCATCTGTAAGAAGGAACCATCCAGCATTCGCATGGAGTAATTTCAGGGTACCATGGCGAAACGAAATCAGAATCGAACACGGGTCCTCTCGAATTTGAGTCCATTGTTGTGTCACTACGCCAACTTAATCGGTGAGAGTAGCAAAGCACATGTGGAATTTTGTTTAAGGGGTTTACGCTCCCCTTAACCACCTTATTTTTACTTACACCAGAAGCACGGAACATGTAAGAAAACAGAAGCTAAATGGCTGTGTATACCACAAATATAAACCCCACATACCAACAAAATGGCCTCACTGGCCTACAACATGGCCACAACGCCGGTCGCCAATCAGCGGATGGATTCTTACTTAGGCGGCAATCCAACCAGTAGTGAATATTTCTCGGCACGCAACAGCCAATGAGGCACAAGGCGCATTTATAGGCCCTCGCGCGCAGCCGATAACAGAATGGGTACGCCTAGGGCCTACATCAAAGAAACCGCCAAACCATTTCACTTCTGTGTGCTAGCCTATTCTATGCCGGAGAGGTAAACGGGATGCGATGTACAAACTAAACGTATACAAGATATTTTTAAACTGCATGTCTAATTTCAAACCACGGCATCCACGGGCTAATATAAACAATAAATTCCCGTAGCAAAATTATCGGGAAATGCATTCAGTATTTTTAAATTTAAATTGAATTTAGCAAGACAGCGCCAGGAGTCCACAAATTCACATACCTGCGTGCACCACAAGTTGCATGTCACGAAGGCGAATGAAACTGGCGCGATCGTCTACATGCGGGAATACGTTTCCATTGTAGCTAATGTGATTCCGTTCGCCTTTTTGATATGCAACTTGTGCTCGCGGGTTCGTGTAGCTGCGGACTCCCGCCGTTGTTTTGTCTAATTTCAAAGTAAATTTAAAAAAATACTAAATTAATTTTCTAAACGTTTTTCTACATGGATTTATTCTTTGTATTAGCCCATAGATGCCGTGGTTTGGATTTCGACATGTAGTTTAAGAACATCTTGTATATACGGCTTAACCGGAAGTCGATGGCGGAACCTCGTGGTCCAAACGCGTGAAAATACCCTGCAAACAGAAAGTGATACGCACTTAATATAATAATAACAATAACAATAATATATTCTTTCCTGAACATAAAAATAAAATTTACGAAACTGTAAATTTAGCCAAATAAAATTCGTGCCAAAAAAAAAACAGTATTACGGAATTTTAGGCTTGTTATATACACAACTAGCGAACCGGCCGGCTTCGCCCGGTAACAATTTAGTTTTTACAGCGATACTTCGAAAGACAAAAATGTTCACTGTGGGTCATCCTTAAAATATAATCATATACTATCGCGGACTTTTCTGTAAACCTTGTAAGCGCCCTAAAAGCGGTTTTTTACGACTTTATTACAAACGGTTCAACATTCCTCTACTATCCTTACAAAAATAATAAATGCATTATACACCAAAACCTTCCTCGAGGAATTTCCTAAATGATGTTGAAAACCGCATCAAAATCCATCAAGTAGTTTAGAAGTACTAAGCGAATACACAGACAGACGCGGATAAGCGACTTTGTTTTATACTATTTAGAGATTTGACTCTATACTTATAATCGGGATTGGGAAGTGTTAGCTTTATTTTTTGGAAATATCAAGACGATAGTATTAGGAATATGGATTTTATTACGGGGAAGGAAAGAGCAGTGACGCCAACTGTAGAGAGTAACACGTTTGTAATGAAGCGTGTGCAGCATATGATAATAACGTTATAGATTTTTTTTTTTTTTTACCAAATATAGTACTTCACCCGGAGGTCGGCTCAAGCGTAAAATACTGAAACCACCCGTTACTTTTGCNAAAATGGGTGGGGGGGGGGGGAGGTTTATTCCAACGCAGGTAGTAACACGCACATCATGTGTGTGTTCATCGTCTCTGAAGTAACACTGATATATTGGCGAGGGAAAGTAACACTGATATATTAGCGAGGGAATACAACGATGTAGGAAACGGGAAAACCCCGAGAAAACTCACGTCGCCCAGAGGCAGCGTCCATCACGTTTCTCACGTGTGGATGCCCCGATATGACACCGAAGGGATTGGACCCAGATCGCCTTAGTAGGGTGGGGGAGAATTCTCTAGCCACGCACCCATTTTGTTCCTTTGAGAGTAGGTGTTTGCCATAGACAAAATATGAAATAATCTGATTTCCATCTTCTGCTCGACCCGAATATTTGCTCATTATTTGCCAATAGCAGGTTTCGTTAAAATCATGTGATCAGTGACGTTGCCTTTGTTTAAAATTTCATTAGTTCACAAAATATCCGTGCTCAATATTTTTCAGTGTTAATATATATTCGTTATATTAAAATTCATTAGCAGGAAATTGAATAAATTTTCAAAGAAGGTATTTATCTTAAAATTTGTGCTGACAAACAATTCAAGCTGTATGGTTTTTGACAAATCGTTTGGCAAAATAGCCATTCAGTTTTGGAATGCAGTTACACATTAAATGAAATATAATTTCGTACATGAGTGAGTGAAGAGTGAGTAAAGAGATTTGGGTGGATCTTAACTTCGAGGTCTTGAGAGCCGATCAGAGTGAAGCGAAGTGAGTATGGAGCAACGCCGGGGTGCAAGGGCGGGGAAAACGGGAGATCCCTGAGAAAACCCGCCGACCAGCTGCATCGTCCAGCACGATTACTACATGCAAAAAAACGGGAGCGACCCCACCGGGAATCGAATCCGGTCCGCCTTGGTGGGAAGCGTGTAGTCTAACCACTACACCACTGCGGCCCCATAATTTCGTACGTATGATACTGCCGGTACAAATCTTTAAATCTCTGGGTTTTCAAATATTTTATTTGAATTAGCAAATAAAGGAGTACGACTAAAAAAAATAATGTTTTCAGACGGTGTGGTTATTTGATTCTCAAGGTCAAAAACATCCTGCAATAACCACAGAAGGTAGTAAGTTAGGTAGTATTTTTTCGTCATTTTGCATAAGGAATAATTTCACAGTGTTTTTCCTGGAGTTCAGAATAATATTAAGTAGAGTTTTAAGTTCGCTCGGGCTGAGTAAGGGGCCATGGTAGTCAATTACTTAGACCACAGACTTTCCAACGTAGAAAACGGGGCTCGATTACCAGCGGGATCACCCCAAACTTTCACGTGTAGGATAAGTGGTGGGTTTCCTCGAAGTACTCCTCGACATTTAATTCCATCTGTTGGGGGCCGCGGTGATGAAGTGATCAGACTAATCGCCTCCCACCACGGCGAACCAGTTTCGATTCCCAGCGGGGTCACTGCCTGATTTTCGCGCGTGGGAATCGTGCCGGACGATGCCGCTGGCCATAGGGTTTTCTCGGGGATCTCCCGTTTACCCTGCCCTCACATTCCGGCGCTGCTCATGACCCACCTCACCTTCACCCTCGTCGGCTCTCAAGACCTGCACGTTAAGAGCCGCCCATCTCTCCATTCCACGACGCTCCGCTCCACCTCGGTCGGCGCCGAAGACGTCGCTCCAGTCAGATACCCCAGGACTTACGAGTGCACGTGTGTGTGTGTGTTGACCCGCAGGCCAGCAGGAGTACTCGTCGCGGACGGCTGGAGTGACAGTGGGCATCGTGTTCGCCGTCATCGTGCCGCTCATTCTGGCGCTGGTGTGCATCGCCTATCAGCTCTTCGTGAGGAGCAAGAAGCGACAGCAGGAGGAGGACCAGCAGCTGGCCAGCGACCCGGCCGCCGTGCCGCTCAAGTCAGTATAGATCTCTTACGTTAACTTTCAACATTTCTGAAGTCCTGGTATAGTTCTACTTAAACGATATTCCTCCGCCTCGTGCAAACGAAGATTAACCGAGTTAAGGTTACTTCTACTACAGGTTGGGAATATCATTGTTAAAAGTCAGTATAGTTCTCTTACGTTAACTTTCAACATTCCTGAAGTCCTGCTAGAGTTCTACTTTAAAGATATTCCTCCGCCTCATGCAAACAAAGATTAACCGAGTTAAGGTTACTTCTACTGCAGGTTGGGAAGATTTATGTTAAAAGTCAGTATAGTTCTCTTACGTTAACTTTCAACATTTCTGAAGTCCTGCTAAAGTTCTACTTTAAAGATATTCCTCCGCCTCATGCAAACAAAGATTAACCGAGTTAAGGTTACTTCTACTGCAGGTTGGGAAGATCTATGTTAAAAGTCAGTATAGTTCTCTTACGTTAACTGTCAACATTCCTGAAGTCCTGCTAAAGTTATACTTTAAGATATTCCTCCGCCTCATGCAAACAAAGATTAACCGAGTTAAGTTTACTTCTACTACAGGTTGGGAAGATCATTGTTAAAAGTCAGTATAGTTCTTTTACGTTAACTTTCAACATTTCTGAAGCCGTGCTAAAGTTATACTTTGACGATATTCCTCCACCTCATGCAAACAAAGCTTAACCGAGCTAACGTTACTTCTACTACACTTTGGGAACATCGATGTTAAAACTTTGGCAATCAAAAATCTTCACCACTAGGTAAGTGCTAGTGTCGCATGTGTACCAGAGTTTCTCTATTTTCTATTCTAAAAAAAACAGGGCGATTGCAATAACCATAAATCAAATATTAAATAACTTCGTAACTAGGTAAAATCTTTCTCTTTTGTCATTCACGTAGCTTAAAATTTTTAATTAAAAGTTACCTATTGGAGCACTGCGCACCTAGCGGCGGATATTTTCCCATCAGTAATCTCGTTTTGTTCCTAACGTGAGTAGAATAAACCTCAAACGAGTCTAGATAATTACACCAAAGGGTTAACGCACCGCGTTCGTGCGCACTCAGTGTAATAATATTTTGCATAACAACTATATCTTACTAGGCATTACCAACACACCTATTTCCCCTTTGTTTTTATTCATATTAATTACAAATTAAATATTTTAATTTATAGATAAAATAGAAATAACACTTCAATTTGACCAAAAATAAGGTATTTGAATGATATCATAAGTGTAAAGTTCTGGTGATACTTGATTGTTAGGAAACAACCAAACACATCATTCATGGGGGGAATTTTCAAGGTTTGATTCAAAAAGTGAGAAGATACCGTGAACAGACTATACCTATACCTTCAGAGTGCCGCCTGCCTGGAGTTGTTTTGCGCGTTTGAGGCACAGAAGTGCGGGAGCGATAAGGGCGACAATGGCACGCGCGTAGTGCACCGTCGCGTCGCTTCTATCCGCAAGGCTCTGAACTGGCGTGCGGTGTTCTCACCGTGCTGCGTGTACCTATGGCACTTTCAGCGGTCACCCTATAATCTCATTGGTGGAACGTCTGCAGCAAAGTTCAGTGCTATGTCCTATAATAGTTATTCATGTTTCACACCAGTAGATTTTGAAATACAGCTATGTTGGAGAGCTTGGGTTGAGTTGAGTTGAGTTGAGTTGAGAGATTTGGGCAGGCTCTTAACAACAAGGGTCTTGAGAGCCGATGAGGGTGAAATGAGGCGAGAATGGAGTAGCGCTGGAATGCAAGAGCGGTGGAAACGGGAGATCCCCGAGAAAACCCACCGACCAGCAGTATCGTCCGGCACGATTCCCACTTGCGAAAATCCGGGAGTGGGCCGGCCGGTTCGCCGTGGTGGGAGGCGAGCAGTTTAACCGCTCAGCCACCGCGGCCCCGGAGAGCTTGGGAATTATCACTTGTAATGCGCGTGATGTCATTCGCGTGTTGTTCGTCCCTCGTCTGGGGTGTGTTCACTTCTCGTATGTCGGTATAATGGGAACTCGTCAAGCAGCTTCACAGAAACGCGTGTTTCCAACACACTGCCACTCGGCAACGCACTTCAAACACCAGTCAGGTGGCTCCCTTAACACAGCCCCACATCCGCCCAGCGGCCCAGCATCGTTTTCATCTCAGGAGGGCCAAGTCAGAAACCAACACCCTTAGACCCGCTTTCATGTAAAAACCGTACAAGTCATCCTAAATAGATAAAATAAATGTGCGAATTTGCGTTTTCAATGTCACGAGAGTGTCGGCATTGGAGGAAAATTTACAAGTTTCCCATGCAGATAATAGGGAACAATATTTTCTGATTAGAGTCAGATTGATTTGTATTTTATATAAATAATGACCAATTGACAAAGCCGACCCAGCCGAACAGACACACCAGGCGACCAGGCCTACTGATCGACAAGACCGATGGACCAAGCCATACCTAACAACCAGACTACCTATACCTACCATCCATACCAAACGACCGTACCGACCTGTCATATTAACCAGCCATACAGATTGAACTACATGTTCGCCATACCAAACAGTAGCACTAGCTGGCCAACCAAATGCCCCAAACCAACCGACTTCACCAATCAGCTAAATAAACAACTATATAGACGGAGCATACCGGCTCGCCAACCAAAAGCCAAAACCAGACAAATTGACCACCAAGACCACTCACAAGATCGACCGCCAAAGCCGACCAGACCAAACAAGCCGGCCATGCCAACTGACCACACCAACACGCCTCAAAATTAAACCTCAAGACAGAATATCTAAACGAAACGTCGAAACGAAACATCAAAACCGAACCTCGGAAATTAGACCTCAAATATCACACCTCAGAAATTAGACTTCAAAAATAATATCACAAAAAAAAACTTAAAAGAAACCTCAAAATGAAACCTTACCGGCCATCAAGGCCGAACGGACATACCAATCTAAAAGACGAACCAATTTCAATACCAATTGATAAGACCGATGAGACCAACCAAACACAAAGGTGGACAACTGTAACGCAGCGAAATTTTGGCCACATTAATTATGCGCAGATGTCGAGATATCTCGTGACCAACAGCCAATTACGAGTGAGTAATGTGACGTCATCACTAAATCACTAGTACAGTATAGAGGCAGTGGTGGGGTCCAGCTGTAGTTGGTAAATGGTGGGTGGGAGATGGCGGTGAGGAGGTGAAGGTTGGCTGCGACATAAAAGCCAATGATTCGTCGGAGAGGGGTAGTTGGGTTAAGGGGCCGACTACATAGCCAACGGGCTACAGTGGTGGGCGTCAGTCATCCGCTGGTTGCCGTACCACGAGTATGCTCCACCATCTTTACGAGAATCAAACATTAGACCTCCACATTTACGTCTTTAAAGAATAATTTAATTACTCCAAACTTTTCCTAATTTTCTGAATTCTAAATTTTTTACTAAGTCTCTCATTTTTGTAATTTTTTTAGTATTTTCCAATGATATATATTTTTTTAATTTCAACGATTCTACTAGATTTTTGGGTTTATGTTTTCCTGGGGTCAAAGTCAAGTTCGCGGAAATCTGAGATGAAGGTCGGGGACAGTAATGCAATAACAGAATTTTTGTGATTTTCGATTTTGGTTATTCGTGGTCGTGGTCTAGGTCAGGGTCAAGTTATTGTTGATTTAAGATGATGATCGTAAACAATGTTATTATTTTCCCCAATTTTTAATTTTTTTTCTCTCCAATTTTTGTGTTGTCTCGATTTTTGACTTCAAGGTTACCATAATGTCATTGCGGGTCAAGGTCATAGAATTCCAAGATGACAGTAGGAGTCATTAATGTAAGAAAGCATGGCTGACGTCCCTCCTGGTTCGCTGGGCTTGACTGTTTTGAGTCCATCTTGTTACTTTCAGGATTTTTGGTGCTCACATTGAAGAGCCTCGAATCCACCTTGAACTTTTTCAATGAGTCTCGAGTTATGTTTTTCCTCTAAATCTGTCCGGATCATCCAGAGATCCGAGTTAAAGTGAACCTAGTTAATGTGGTTCTACTGTACCCGCAACAATATCTTCTTCTCGATGCATAATAGGTTTTCTTATCAGTCAACAATTTATACCAAACTACATGGTGTTTTCGTGATGATAAGTCAAACTTCGAGGGATGATGGAGGACAAAATAAGCGAAATGAGATGGGGAATGGTGGGCCGGAAATGTCTTATTAAATATTTATAGGCATAAAACGTTGCGAAACAAAGTGGAACATCCTGTGATGTTTTTATTGAAATCATCATACATACCACGATAAACTAAAAAGGTTTTACAGGAGAGGTTCAAAATGGCGGCCCCCAGCATCAATGCAGGCATGAAAGCGTCGCAAAAGGTTCTGAAGCATTCGCTGTAACATAGCTGCCGACGTTCTGATGACATTACAGGCAACAAGGATTCTTTCCAGCTGCTTTAATTCATTAAGTACCATTGTCTCGTAGACAAGCTTGTTTACATGACCCCTTAGGAAAAAAAAATCTATCTGAGTGAGATCAGGTGAACGCGCTGGCCACGGAACAAGACCTCTTCTTCCTATCCACCTTCGCGGGTACATCTCGATACAACCGCTCGGCTTCCCTGCTCTTTTAATTTGCTTGCCTGTACACAAACATGGTATCAGTAAGTTCCTCAACCATGTACTCCATTTCTGTCTTCACTGTTCACTGGCGAAACACACCACACACAGCAGTACGCAAGTAGGTAACAGGCCCTTGGCTTCTTCCACGCTGCATTACAGCGCCAGTCTTACACTCACATGATCTCACCCTGATATATACAGGATGTTCCAATTTCGCTTTGCCACGTTTTCAGCCTATAACTTTTGACTAGGACATTTATGGCCCACCATTACCTATCTAATTTAGTTTGTTTTTGTCATTCTCCATTATCCCACAAAGTTTGACTAATCATCACGGAAACGTCTTGTATATGACTGCATCCAAGAGTGCTATTTGTTATGTAGTGTATATTCTATTTTAAGGTTGTTATATTTTTCCTACTGTATTTACGTAAGTTGATTTCAAGTGTCTCGATAATGTGGTTTTTTTTAATGCAGCACATTTTCTCAACAGCAACAGGAAAAATGTTTTACGTATTTTATTGCGTATTTTATTTTACTACATTACTATTATCACTGCATTTACTGCCATACTGTTTTGGCATGGATTTAAAGGAGACGAGACTTTCAAATGCTACACATAAATATGTAATATTAAATTTTCATCAACCCAAGTTCTGTGTCTTAATGCAGCTACATGATATCGAAATGAAGGAATATTACATAAAAACATACAACTTAAAATGCAGTGTTGGTTCGGAAATAAGCTTCTAATTGTCGAGTTTGTTAAACAAATTTAATGTGCTGGATGCTTATGACAAACCGGAAACAAAAAAATAGTTTTGAGTAGTGAATTATTAGTAAGAACCTGCAGACATCAAACCTAATATGAATAGCGGATACGTGTGTTATTGCAGGCCGTTTCATGCATACGTTTTATGTTCACAGAGGAAATCCTTCGCTCTTGCATGCACAGTATGAAAGCAGTGATTTTGGGAGCCTGAAGAAAGAAGAAACTGAGATAAAGTGATAAAAAAAAATGTGTAGTATTGTGGTGACAGTTTTGCTTATTGCGGTGCTGAATGTTTGAAACTTGAAAAAAATTTCAAAGCAAGATGACATTTTGCATTTATCCCCTGCGTGGGAAGTGTTTCATTAGAGCATGTTAAATTAACAAAAAAAAAAAAGAAAAAAAAACAGTTTAGAATAATTGTTACTAATATAAAAATTTTAGCAATTAACATGTTTCCCAAGAAATTTTGCGAAATTTAATTATCACTGAAAATCATGTTGAATATTTTATACCAAAAATGTAGAATGAGTAGTTTATAAATGTGTATGTTTCATAGTAATTTAACACATGTGGCATGGTTCCATTTTCATAGCACTCTGGTTCCTGTATCACAAAGTACAAAATGTTATGTCTTTTGCTTAAATGTTTCACGTGTTGTAATTTGTTGTTTAAAGGTGAGTTCCATACAAACTGGTTAAGTCTGGCCTCAGTTAAATTTCCAACCAAATTTCGTATGCATTAAAACCCAAACAGGGTCAATATATTTTTGAAAATGAGCTGTTATGAATAAAATATTTTCTACATTTTATACATCCATACTTATAAAATATTACACTTTGTTGTATACTTTTTAATTAAGCGTTACTCTGTGGTAGTGAACAATTTATAATTAGATGGAAACACAAGACTACAGTTAAAAATTAAGACTCTAATTTAATTGTTTCACATAAGTACATGTTACTGAAATTCACAAAATGAATTTTAATTTGGCACATATTTTATTGACTTTATTTAATAGTGAAAATTATAACCTTATCTCAGTCATGACAAACAAAGTAAAGGATGCTGCTTATGATCTGGGTTATAATTAAAAGTTAGGAACATATACTTGATACATTATAACAGATTATAGCAGTTTGAATTATTTATTGCAAAATGTCAGTTTCCATCAATGGCAGCTATGATGCACCTATGTCTTAAGACAAATGATTGGACAGAAGAATTAACCTGTAGTAACACTTAATGCCACTTGGTCAGAAAAGCTGATAATTTTGCTGATTCTGTTTTGAAATGCTTAGTGAATTGTTCCTTAGGTGAGGCTAAATTAAAGAAGTAGTTCGATGACAGAAAATAATGTGTTTACTTGAAGCGATCATACAGTCTACCACTAGTCGATTTAAACTTGCTGAAGCTTTGTTGTATCACGTGATATCACTTGACATCAAGTCTGGCAACTGCATTCTTACTCATTTTAACTGTTTGTGGATTTGGAGGATTTGACCTTCCAATTAATTTACTTCCAGTATACATACAACATTTTGTAATACTAAAAATAACATTGCACTGTAAATGTTTGGCACACTGAGCCCCTATCGCCAAGGTAACCAATGAAGAAGCATATGACTTTCATACAATGTCTTGAAAAAGGCAGTTGTACAAAGAAACGTATGTGGAAAGCCATCACAGATGCAGAAACACTATACACTTTAAATACTGTCTACCATGAAATGTGCGTGGGCACTTATACAAAGTTTTAAGGTCCTCATTTTCGTGATTACAGTGGTTTACACAATAATAAGGGCATGGATTTTATGTGGTTATCATAATTTATTTAATAAACACACATGCAATGCTAATTATGCAATGTTAAAAATTATTTCAATTTTTAAAATAACTTATTAACAAGCTCGCCAATAATTTGGAACAGAAGATTTTTTTAATTTCATATGTTGCTGATCTTTACATTACTGTGTACTGTAGGATATCGAAAATTCATCCCAATTTGTTTATGTATGTGTGTGTATTTTCTTATACAGCTGTGCATTGTAAATCATACCTAATTACTACTGCAGGTAAGATGTAAGGAATACAAACTCTTCCATTGTTTCAAGCTAGGGGACAGACCTCAAAATAGGCTAGANCATATGTTGCTGATCTTTACATTACTGTGTACTGTAGGATATCGAAAATTCATCCCAATTTGTTTATGTATGTGTGTCTATTTTCTTATACAGCTGTGCATTGTAAATCATACCTAATTACTACTGCAGGTAAGATGTAAGGAATACAAACTCTTCCATTGTTTCAAGCTAGGGGACAGACCTCAAAATAGGCTAGAGTCTAGTAAATCAATTAATGGTATAATTATATGCAACAAAAATACTTAATAATTGTTGTATCGCTAATGTAGATATTTTTTGTACAAATTCAGTGTATTATATTATGTTAAATGTTCAATAAATGTTTTTTTCTTTTGTTTTGCGTTGATCCTTTTTTTTTAATAAACGTAGGTTACTTTTATTGATTATGCTAATGAATGATCTGAACATTAGTGAAAAATTTACGTAGTGCATTTCCAGTTTCACAACTAAGAAAAATATGAACACTGCAATGTCTACAAATTAAAACAAACTGCATCATTAATGTTACTGTCAGATAGAGATGAGACTGTGAGACAGGGGTTTTAGCGAATGCACTTTCTAGATATTATTTTGGAACTGTTTGAGTAGAATGATTATGGGAAGTCGGGGACAAGGGGCTGGGGGTACGGAGCCGGAGTCGACATCATGCTCTGTCATTCCGGTCACCTGACCACCATATTGAATCCAGGTGACCTTCGACCTTGAGCCTGTACCTGTGACCTTAGATGATCTTGAACCCAATAAAATCCCAAAAAATTGTAGAACAATTCTAAAATCCCCAATTTTTTTTATAAAAAATTATTAAAAAAATTTATTTCAAGATGTACATGTAGGGTGTTTGGGGTTCGATGGCAGGTAGATCGACTAAGCTCCCAACACGACCGGCCCTCGCCAGGTCAACCAGTGTCCATCTCGTCAGCCATGTTAGTTGTCGGTGACTTTTACCTTGACCTTCAACCTTGACCTTATAACCGTCACCTTAGATGAACTTAAAAACTAAAACTCAAGAAAAAATTGTAAAATTGTAATAAATTCATAAAAGTCAGCAAGCACATTACGTTACTACTACTGCCATCTTAGATACAGATGACCTTGACCTTTGACATTAAACCTAAAAAATCGTACAAACTCCCAAATATTTCTTAAGAATTTATAAATACTATTATTAGAAATAATTTTTAAAAATAATTTTTAAAAACTTACATTTTTGGAGGTTCCCCACAGCACCATGTCCAGCAGACGACTAACCCCCTCCAATCAATAATATTGTGTTAATATTCCCCTCTCCTTTCCAATATTTATCATTGGTTAATTAGTCGGCAGAAATCCACCCCCCTTCCCCTTCAACCACATTTGCTCATTCTGTCGAATGCACTCTACCTGCCATATTGGTTTTTTCTTTTGTCATTGTTTACATTTTCAACACCTAGGTGCCAATGATAACTCCGACCAACATGTAAGATCTGGATGCCCTTCACCTTGACTTCACATCTGTGACCTTGATTCCATACCCATGACATAGGATAACCTTGAACTAAAAAATGAATTCTAAAAACCTTTTATAAAATCAAAAAAAAAAACTCCAAAAATATTAAAAAAGTTAATTAAAGACATGTTTTTTCATCAATATTTCGATCAATCTCGTAATCTTTCCATCAATCAGCACCGCAATCAGCAATCCACACCAATCTACACCAAACCACTCCAATCCACACCAATTCACTCACCAATCCACACACCGATCAACACCAATCCACACCAATCCTTTGCAATCCGCGCCACAATCGCTCCACAATGTTCCGCAATCCTCCTTCGCAATCCACAGTGACCCATGCCAATCCTTGGATCAATTCCAATCTTTAGAAATCCTCCTCCGCGATCCACAGCAATCTATGTCAATCGTTCGATCAATCCTAATCCTTCGAACAATCCCAATCCTTCGATCAATCCCAACCCTTCTATCAATCCTTCGGTTTGTCCCCCACCAATATGAATAGAAAATACATTCATTCGCCAACTGTCTCCAAATTTGTAAATGTCGACAGCATTTATGTTTTGTATGCAGTCAACTATCCATACATTTTTACACAAAAGTCTTTATTATCATTCTATATGCAGATATTTCCATTAATAGTCGTGTGCTCATAGCACCACTTTAAAGTTGTGAGCGAAAAAATGATATGACACACAAAAATTAAGGAAAACTAATTTTGCATAATAAACATTTATTGTTATTTTATAATTATTATTTCAGAAGAAAGCAATTCATCGCATCATGCGATATATCCCCGATCCTTCAGTTTACTAATGATTGAAGATATCTCGTTAATGTGCGTGAGATCCCCTCGTTTTTTAAGGTTAACCAAATATCAGAATCTATCAACAAGTTCATTCGGGTCTTCGGGAAACAGGTAGCCAGTATTCTCAGCGTCTTCTGCCTTCTTCATGTCGCTTGTTGCAGCAAATATGTTGGAAAAAGTCACCATCATCGTCTTCAGCAATGTCACTGTCTTCATATTCATTTTCATCAATGCTCTCTTCATAGTCTTCTTCGCCTCCTGTTTTGTATTCTATATTAAATTTGCTTTTCTTTGTAGCAGGAGTTGTACGCTCATCAGTATTTAGAGGCGACAACAGTTTATTTTTAAGTTCGTCGACTTCACGTGAAAGTCTTGCAAGTTTACATTCCACACAAACCGACTCTACTGCACTCATTTCGTCTTTAGCATTAACTGTCTCATCATAATCACCTGTCGAATCAGTACCAATCGATGAAGCAAGAGGTATTGCCGGCAACACTTGCTGACTCCCAGTAAACGAATCCTTGCAGATCTCGGTATGTTCTTTCAATGTACCGCTTTGCACAAACTGCACGAGACCAATGTCGTAATTCTTCATCGCGCGAAAAGGACTCTTCATAAAGGCCGTTCTCTCATGCCTACAAGCATTTTGACCATAGGTGAAAACTCAATCACAGAATCAGCACTGGCGACAACCAGTTAGCGATAATGCAGGTCGCGGCTCCATGATCGTTGAGGTCAAAGGCAGGCTTTCGTATTCGCAATTCATCTTCATGGTACGACGAGATAGCGCTTCCAAATCGATGTTCACCTCACGGTGTCAGAACGTCAACTGCTATTTTTTTCTATATAAATGCGGCTCTTCTTACAGTAAAGAGCAAAGCTTGCGCCCAAAAAAGTCCTTCCATCATAAAATTTATTTGTACAAAATATGGGAGCACTCAGAGAAAACCTACATAGTCGGTCACCACAGAAAAAAACACACAGATACTTACATAGCAATATGTTAATTAAATATACTTGTAGGCATATGTATACATAAATATATATATATTTAAAGTAATTTTATAATCACATATTTATATATACATAATTATGTATAAAATTAATTAAAAATACATTTTATTTACATATTTATATATTTACGCATAATTACGTATAAAATTAATTTAAAAAAAAATTATATTTCTGTATTAATGTATACAGTAATATGATAGTTTCCTCTGGGGCAAACGGGTAAATGGGTTTCCTCAGAGTGCTCCCACATTTTTTTTACATATAATTTTTATGGTGGAAGATTTTTTGTCCCTTCTTTCAGTACTGGCAAGAAATGTGTCGCTCACACGTCAGCTGAGGGCTGTGTTTTATTTACATAATTTGACATAACCGTCAGAGGCCGATACTTCTCTAATTACCCTACTCCCTCGGCACTGCTGGGCTCATCCTCACGCGTGAAAGGCGGTGCAGTAGCGGCCTCGCTGCCGTCCGGTGTCGAGGCCCGGTTGGTCACCACGTCCTCCTGGATGGACGTGGTCGGGGTCGCCGTCAGAGGTGAGAGTTCTGGAGGCTCTCCTACCTCGTCGGCGGGCTGAGCTCACCCTTCTCGAGAGTTGGGTAGGCAGCTGGGGTCTCGAGGTCGTCCAGCGTCAAGACGCTGCGGGTCACTACGTCCTACTGGATGGACGTGGTCAGGGTCGCCGTCAGAGGTGAGAGTTCTGGAGGCTCTCCTGCCTCGTCGGCGGGCTGGGCTCATCCTTCCCGAGAGTTGGGTAGGCAGCTGGGGTCTCGAGGTCGTCCAGCGTCGAGACGCTGCGGGTCACTACGTCCTCCTGGGTGGACGCGGTCGGGGTCGCAGTCTGAGGTAGGGGGTCTTCGGGCTCCCCTACCTCGTCGGCGCGACTGGGCTCATCCTTGTCGGGAGTTTTTCTGACGAAGTCAGACGGGGTCGAGGGCAGAGTCCTGATGGATATTCTTCTTAGAGGTGCTGGACGTTCGTTCCTTACTGGCGTGAGCAGGAATTCTTCTCTGCCAGACGTCCGGGCGTGGTTCGGGGTCCCGGCGGGCTGCTTGCTCCCAGGTGGCTAGTGGGTCGACTTCGGCGGGCGTTGGCGGCGGGGGTTCGTCCTCTCTCACCCCCTCTTCTGCAAAATCGTCGTCCGGTGCTTCCAATTCGAGGTTCTGGGTTCCGGTGGGGCAAGGGTGCATCTACCCTTGGGTTACTTTACGAATGCGTCCTCTGACGTCTTCAGCCCAGTAGACATTCTCCTGGCGTCCTACAACCCTGTATGGCCCTTCCCATTTTTCAGCTAGCCCTAAGCTGAATTGCCCTTTTCCCTTGCTGAGCGGTTCACTGCAGAGTAGCATGACTTCACCCATCCTGAAGCTTCTTACCCCTGTACTTGGCTGAGGGTTTTTCGGACAGTGATAAGAAAGCTAAAGCCAAAGCAAAATTAATGCTGACACTAGATCCTTCACTGCTTGTCCATGTAAAAGAAGCGAAAACTGCACAGGAAATCTGGGATACCTTGAAGAGGTTATATGACGACTCAGGTTACACAAGAAAAATTAGTTTATTAACAAGTATGATGTCCACCAGACTTGACAACTGCAATTCAATGTCTAATTACGTAAATAAAATTGTTGAAACAGGACAAAAACTTAGTGGCACGGGTTTCAAAATCGATGACGAATGGATTGGTGCATTACTGTTGGCGGGATTATCCAAAAAGTGTTTTCCAATGATAATGGCTATTGAACACTCAGGCATTGCCAAATCTACAGATTCTATTAAAACAAAATTGCTGGATATGGAAGGTGATGTTGGTGAGAGTGGTAGTGCATTTGCGACAAAAGTAAACTTTTGTGGCAGTGGTAAACACTACCAGAAACGAAGAGCCAACAACGCGAGTGATAATCGAAAAAATGACAGAGACTTTTCATCTGTCAAGTGCGACAATTGTAAACAAAGTGGACATTTTAAAAACAAGTGCCCGAACAATAAATCATACGATAAAAAAACGTGATACTTCAAATGCGTTCAGCGCTGTTTTTCTCACTGGAAACTTTAAAAAGACGGATTGGTATGTGGACTCAGGAGCTAGTTCTCGTCTTACCGCAAAGGCAGAGAGTATTAAAAACAAGCCTGAAGATCCAGCCATAAAGGAAATTATGGTGGCTAACAGAGAAAAGATTCAAGTAACTTGCACAGGTAGTGCTGAACTTAAAACAGTTGTTGATGAATGTTGCTTTAACATACAGGTTAAAAATGTACTTTGTAAGCCAAATAATAAAAATGGAAATACAGTGAATTTTGAGTTTGACTGTAGTAACATCTATAACAAGAACAATGAATTAGTTGTTACCGCTGATCTTGTGGATGGTGTGTATAAATTAAACATTGTGAAAGACAACAGTTATTTACTCACATCTTGTATAGCTACAGGAGAAACATGGCACAGAAGATTTGCCCATATAAATAGCAACTTTTTTGCAAAAAATTAAAAAAATTTTGTTGAAGGTCTCGATTTTAATGGTGAAGTTCGAATCCAAATACAAAACTGTGTGTTGCGAGGGCAAACAATCAAGATTGCCATGCTCACATAAAGGTATTAGAGCCAAAAACGTGTTAGAAATGGGCCTATGGAAACCACATCATTGGGTGGTTCAAGATTTTTTGTGTCTTTTGAAGATTATTTCAGTTGAATGGCTTTTGTATATTTTATCAAGGCAAAGGATGAAGTATTTGGTTGTTTTAAACAATTCAAAAGCATGGCTGAAAATCAGAAAAAATTTTAAAGTAAAAATTTTGAGAACAGACAATGGTGGTGAATTTTGTTTAAAAGAATTTGAAAGGTATTTAAAATCTAATGCAATCATTCACCAGAAAACTAACCCCTATTACTCCACAACAAAATGGGATGTCAGAGCGTTTAAATCACACTATTGTTGAAAAGGCTAAGTGCTTATTATTTGATGCTAACATGAAGAAAGTTTATTTGGGCAGAGGCAGTAAACACAGCGGTTTACTTGAGTAACAGATCGTTGGCCTCAGGGTTGAACAAAACACCGTATGAATATTGGTCAGGTGTTAAACCCAATGTGAGTCACCTGAGAATTTTTGAAAGTACTGTGATGGTACATGTTCCGAAAGAAACAAGGTTAAAGTGGGACAAAAAGGTGACAAAACAAATTTTGGTTGGATATGGAGAAAACACAAAGGGATACAGAGTGTACTCCAAGCAACAGAGCAGTTATTACCAGTAGAGATGCAACAATAAAGGAAAATATCAATAGTGAGGTTGGTATTATGGTAAACAAGCCTGAAAAAGAAACAAAGGAAGACTCAGATTTAGTGGGGGATGAAAATCAGGAGGATGTCTTTAGTAACAATGGACATTCAAGTGAATTTCTTCAAGATAATGGCACAACTGATACTAAATTTGTTCTCCCTTATGATGAAGTGCCAGAAGTAGTGAGAAAATCTGAGATAGAAAGGAAACCTAAAAACTGTGAAGATTTTGTGACATATCTATGTATTGATGAGACTGATCTTGAACATGTACCACTGGCCACGTCCGAAGCTTATCTTGACCTGATGGGGAGAAATGGAGAGAAGCAATGACTGCCGAGATGGAAGCTTTCCAAGAGAATGAAGCATGGGAATTAGCGTACTTGCCAGAAAGAGGTACAGTTTAAGTAGGTGTTTAAAGTGAAGAGTGATGTTCATAATAAAGTTAGTTATTGTGCTGGATTAGTAGCTAAGGGATACGCTCAAAAAAAGGGTATAGATTATACCAAGACATTTGCCACAGTAATTAGACATTCAACTTTAAGATTATTAATAGCAGTCATGCCACGTCCTGATATTGCCTTTTCTGTTAGTTTTTTAAGCCAACTTAATAACTGCTATGCTGATTGTCATTGGAGATATGCCAAACGTGTACTTAAATATTTGAAAGGTACAAAAACATATTCTTTGAAATTTTCAAAAGATAATTGTGATTTAGCGAGTTTTGTGGACGCAGATTGGGCCAGCAATGAAAGGGACAGAAAGTCCTACACTGGGCTTGTTTCAGTTTTTTGGGTGGTGCTGTTTCACGGGTAAGCAATAAACAAAAAACGGTTGCCCTCTCTTGCACAGAGACAGAATACATGGCTCTCAATGAAGCTGCAAAAGAAGCCATATATTAAAAAATTTATTACCTGATTTAATAAGTTTTGATGGTAAAATAACTGTATACAATGATAATCAGGGTGCACAAAAACTGTCTGTGGATCCCATATTACATAAAAGGTCAAAACACATTGACATTAGACATCATTTTCAAAATCTGTATACAGATTTCTCCATGATACAGACATTTTCAATGTCTGTATACTATGTCTGTATCATGTTATCCTATGTAGTTAATTAAGTTGCCATTATGGCCGGCACCATGTTGTTTTACTCTAAATAAAGTCAGTCTTGCTTGGAAACTTATCGAGTGCGTTTATAAATAACACTTCTAACTAGTGGTTTATTTCTACGGGTGCTATTGGGGGTGGGATCGACGCGTCTGGGCCGTGCTCCCAGTTGACAGTCACTCTATGCTTGTCCCCGATATAAATACGTTGTTGACCATAACAAGGTGTTGTTGGCGCAGCCATGGTTGCCCCAAGGTTACTTCCTCTATAATATAGGGCGAGACTACGAATTCGGTATGGTTAGATTGATGGTAAATTCCTACAGTCAAAGTGGTACGGCCGTCGACCCTGAAAGTCTGGCTATGCTGGACCACATGCACTGGGCGGGTTTGTGGGCGAAGTGAAGCTCGTTGTGCAGATTACTTCGAATTACCCGTAGCTGCAGAGTCTAACAGGGCGAGTGCCCGACGTCCGTTAATTTCGACATCTATGTAAGGGGCTTCTGGTGGGTCAGGTTCTTCTGCTGATGCTTGGATGTGGACGAGCTCCTGTTTTCCGGTGGTGGTGGCCCGCTTCATACCCCGGTTCTGGCGTTCCGGGCAGGAAACTGCCCAGGACAGACGGCCTCTGTCCTTCGCTGTGGGGGTTCGGGCAGGGGTGTTGTTCCTCCTTCCCCCGCTCCCTTTTGGCTTGGGCTGCTTAACTGCTTCCTGGGTTTTACTGTGCTTTGCGCTTGGTCTAATATTGCCTACGCCTTGAAATTCCGCTGTGTCTCGCGAGCCCTCTCCACTAATTCGTTGACAGATTGTGGTCTGGGAAGTTGGAGTAGGTTACGCAGTTTCACGAGCAGCATGAGCATAATCTTTAGGACAAAACTGTCCTAGTTCCCTTCGGGGAAAATCCGGCAGTACATCTGCACTTTACTTTTTATAAAAATTTTGGCCTTTTTCTTGGTGGTGAGGTGCGCCGACACTTCCTCACCTGAAAACTGAGTGGCAAAGCGTGAACAAAGTTGCCCCATTCAATAATAAACTCCCCATACTTATTCAACCAGTCAAACGCTTTTCCTTTTAACTTCTTTTGAGTTTTGACAACCCATTGATTGGCACCCCTTTCTCACTAAACTCTGTCTTTCCCACTCCTGCATAAACGTTACCGGGTCCTCTTGGGTCTTCCCGCGAATTCCGATAGTTGGGGCCTGCCGCTAACCCGGGTGGACATCATGCTGAGGTGAGTGCTTGGATTGTTCTGTCTGTATTCTGCCGATCGCTTGCACACCTATACACTAAGTCAGGTCTGGTGATCATCTCGTCTGGCCCACCAATTCAAACACATGGAGAAATGTTTGCACGCGAATAATGCAACTAACTGTGTTTATGCTGTCTCCTGTGCAGGTAAGCCAGCTACAATAGGCAGTTTGGCAGGTCAGACAATCATCACAACAGTACTCTAGTTCGTCAGTATAAAGGGGTTTGTCATTCGACCCTAATCACAGGTATTGTAATCTATTTTGGCAGTGTGCTCAACTAATAAAATTTACCCCTGCTCTGTTGCATGTAGGTATTAGTGATGCAACGAATATTCGCATTCGCATTCGCGAATATTTGCATGATTTTGAACATTTGCATTCGCATTCGAGTTCGCAAAAATGATGCCAATATTTTGCAAATGTATTTGGCAATGAAAAATGAAAATGTTTATTAAATAATAATGCAACTGCTATGATTAAGACATTTTTATTTATTAACATATTTTTTATCTATAAGAGTGTATTTTAATGATATTTGGGAAACAGCCTTGTTGTTATTCACTAGATTACATAACATAAACACACTCTCGATATTCTTTTATTCTTATTTGCCTAAGCAAAATCAAATTAAGGCAGGTAATTTCTTAAAACTTCTAAACTATATTATAACACAACTGTATGATCAAATACCATTGAACTGCTTTAACACAAAACCATGGAATACGATATAACCCAACCTTTTTAATTACACAAATCAACTTTAAATGAGATCTTTTTTAAAAACACTTAACAATATGCATTTATGCAACCTAAAGGGTATCTTATTCAAATATGTGAGATCTTTTAATGAACTAGTAATCATGTTTAATTGTAAATCAAATCGACTTCTTATGAATAAAGTTAAAAATATATTGTGAAGAAAAACAAACAATATAATAATCTTCTTTTCAATTAAAACAAATATGTTCTTAACATTTTGTTAATTTTAACTTTGGTACTAATACTAACTCACTAATTATGTAATTTTTAAGATATCCATTAAACATTACTTCTTGAAATCGAAAAATAAAACTATGAAAAATTGTTTATATCTAAGCACAATTAAGTGAAACACTTAGTAATTAAATAAGAGTAGAGGAATATTAAACTTCAGAAATAGAAGTTTTGATGCCTTTTCTCCTTGCAGCCTATTTCGGTGGGGTGTGTAAAGAAGACCAGCCCCACTAAAGACCCTTTCGCTAGGCACACTAGTGGGTGGTGTTACTAAATATTGCCTGGCTATGGGAGAAATAATACCATACTTCTTATTATTTACCGCCCACCATGTAAGTGGATCTACATCATTTTCCACACGTTTATCTAATAAATATTCATTGATGGTTTTTTTTATCAAAACTTCTATAGGGTTCGTACATTCATTTTCTTCTTCTTCACTTTCGCTGGAATCCATCAGCAATTTCATGGTGTCTCTTAAAGATATAGATTTCTCTGTCAGACTGGCACTGGAACCAGATGTTTCAATCCGATGAGTAGTCATTCTGGCACGCTTAGGATTTGAACAAGACGATAGGCTTGATTCATCGTTTCCAATTGACTCTAAAATATTTTTCACAACTTGATCTCTGGTTGAAGAATTTTTGAAAAATTTTAATTTGTATCTCGGGTCAATAAAAGTTGCCGTAGCAAACAATACGTCATTTTCCAAATGGGAAAATCTGCGACATAGTTCTCGTTTAAGAACTAAAATCGTATTCCCAACGCATTCGTCGGTCACATCAAATTCACCAATAATTTTTTCCAAAGTGGACAATAATGGAATTACTGAGGATACAGAAATATTGGCTGCACTTAGTTCTTTTGTAATTTCTTCAAAAGGTCTGAGTAAAGTTATTATTTTTTCCACAATAATCCACTCTTCGGAAGTTAGTTGTGAAATCTTGTTATTCTGGGAAGCATAAAGACATAACGAATCTTTGTTTTTCAAAATACGCTCTAACATATACAAGCTGCTATTCCATCTTGTAGCACACTCTTGTATGATTTTCAGCTTTGGCTGATCGAGTCTTTCTTGTAGAGCAGCCAGTTCATCTTGAGCTACATTTGAGTGATGAAAATGTGTTGCCATCTTTTTACATTTTGCAATCACTGTTATAACGGAATCTTGTGCCTTAAGCCCCTCCTTGACAACCAGCTGAATTTGGTGTGACGAACAATCAATGTCTCTAATTAATAACAAGGAAATACCTTTTTTCATGTTTGTGCCACCATCTCTAACAATGCATTGCACTTTTTCTTTAGGTATTTCCCAATGCGACAACATGGTTTCAAGTTTTATAGCTATATTTTCACCAGTATGTCGGCCATCGTTAAATACCTCTGCGTTTAACACAATCATTTTTCTCTCAAAGTTTTTTGTTATACCATGACATGTAAGACTCAGCAAAGATATTCCTGAACAAGAATCAGACCAAATATCAGTTGTAAACGCCAATTTTTCAAATGACTTAATTAATCCCAAAATTTTATCTTTGACTTTGCCGTAGAAATTTTCACATATAAACGAAGAAAAATGTTGTCGGCTTTTTATATTATACGACGGACAAAGATGGTTCAATAGTCTGACAAATCCAACGCTTTCGACAAAACTAAAGGGTAAGTCCTCTAAAGCAATCATTTCGCTTATTAAATTATCAATTTCCAAAGACTTGGCATTGTTGTTATCCCACTTTTTTGTTTTTTCGACGCAATCAGTCAAAGACATTTGTTTCAGGTCGGTTTTCGTACATTGTCGCGAAGTGGAGGCCACAACACTTGTAGAAGCATTTCGCTTTTCATTTTCCCTATTCTTTAAAGCATTATACTCGTTTTTATGCAAAGCTTCCAGGTGATTTCTCATAGCACTTGTTGTTCTTCCTTTGCGCGAGTATTGTTTATTACATATTTTGCATTTCACATTTTCAGCATCACATATTGTAAAATAAGTCCAAACTTCGCTAACACACGACCGCTTCATTTTGAAATATCACTTATCACTGTACAATTACAACAATAGAGTCTTTACAAGTTAAAAACAAAACTTAAGTATGTTGACTCGACGCTGCTCCCACCTGTACTATACAGGATGGTGGATAGCAGGGTACGTAGTAATTTGTTACGGTGTTGGCTAACGGCACCTTGGGCTGCTGTAAGAGGGGTGGCACAAAGACGTAACTGGGTTCGGTTTATTCACGCTTAACTTTTATTGTCCAAAGTTACAGTGACCTGTACATCTATGAGACCTAGCCCCTTTTGTATCTCCTCGGACGGTGGAATCTAGCTATCCCGCGCCCTACACACGTCTCGGCGAATGTTTGCGTCGGGGGGAGGTTTCGGCGGGTTGCTGAAATTACCTCGATGCTGGTGGCTGGTGTTGTCGTGCTGTCTCGGTGTCTCTCCCGCGAAGTCCTGGGCTCGATCCCTGGACGTGCAGTTCTCTCCTCGTCGCTCGTCGTTCCTCGTATCTGACTCTCTCGTGACTCCGGCGTAACTCCGTCGTAACTCCGTCGTAACTGTCTTGTCGCTGCTGCTCCGTCGTAAACGTCTCGTAACTCTCGTGTAACTGACCTCAACTGTCCGTCACTCTCGCCTAACTCTCTTAACTGTCGCGTAACTGACTTAACTGTCCTCTATGGCTCCTGTATATATACGTTTCTGTTCTATTTTCCATAGAACTCGGGACTTACCCTCTAGTGTTTGCGGTGGAATAGGGGAAGACGGGGCGCACTGTTTTTCCCCGATTTGTAATTTCTTGTGGCGAGGGGCCTATTATACGGGCCCTGAGGGGCACAACGCAGCGTCACGTCGTGACTCAGGCAACATGACAGGTGCAGTTGGTTCTAGCTCGGGAATTCCTCTGGTCGTTAGGCCATCGGTTTACAGCGTGGGTAAGAATAGCATCGCCACTACTGGTAGGTATGAGCGGTACGCGTCAAGGTTACCTCAAACTAAATCTTTACGAAAACATTATTAGCAGCTAACTTCATTCAGTAAGCCAGTAATCACGATTTGTTTACTTCGTTCAGAGTCGGGGCATATGGGCTACTCGCGGTTTTAACATGGCCGCCCGGCTGGCCAGTTCTAAACGCGCGGTAAAATTTGAGTTCGTAGGTGCACGCTTTTGGCGCCATATTTGAAAAACCAACATTCGCATTCACATTCGCGAATGTTGGAGGTGAATATTCGCATTCGCATTCGCGAATGTGGAAAAATCGACATTCGTTGCATCACTAGTAGGTATGCTGCACCTTTCAGGTCGGGTTTCACTGGCTTCGTCCATTGCGGTGGCGGCTTCGCCTTGGTCGGCAATGCACAGGTGTAACTCGGACATGTCTCCACTAGTAAAATTGAGCGCCACTAGGTGTTTACAGACTCCCCAAAGTCTGGTTGATTATTGGTTTGACTCCTGGCAAGATTATCTGGGTTCTTGGGGTCGTGCTGGCCTGGCTCTACCTTATAACTCGACTAATAAAGCACTGTGGCCACACGTTGGGCGCCACAAAAACACTTGGTGCGTGACGTCGAATAAATGGCGACATCACTGTCGGACAAAGAGTTCTAAGGTACTGGCCAGAGGCACTGGCTATCTTACTGTGGTGATGTTTGGGTTATTTGCCACCTATTGGTCACCCTGATGCGATATAGGTTGGGGCGAATGGCCCTACGGCATGCGACAAAGTCAGGTGTGGTGATAACGGCTCTACGCACTGATGGTGTGGACAAAGGCACTCTTTTATCTGCAGTGGGCATTGCCCGAGGTAGGTCCTGGCTCAGTTGCTGCTGCTGGCAGGGCTGGTTCGCTCCCGCGGTGGGCTGCTGGTCCTTGTTGGCCCAAAGTAAGGGTTGGCGATGCCCAGTGGTACTGGATGCCCCAGTCATATGTGCACTACAAGCGGGTGTGGCTCTCCGGCGATCTTCAGGCATGGCTGGAAAAAGGAGCTAGGGGGAACTGGCAGGTGAAGCTTCGCCAGTTGTCAGCCGGTGTGAGGTCGGTCCCATGGGGAGGGCCTGCTGAGGGCAGACAGCATTGTGTTGCATAGCATTTGACTAGGTTTAGAGGCAGTAGCTGCCCTCTTAGCTCTCCATCTTGCACCACTTCTATGGGTGAAGGGCATACGAGAAGGTACTATGGTCTACCACACTAAGGAGGATCAGGCGATGATTCCCTGGCTAAGAGTATAACCAGTCAGGGGCTAGGCCCACCAGAATCAGTCCTGTCATTCCAACAGGAAAAGTACAACACTGTGGATGGCATGGGTTAGCTGATCTGGATGTCTAGCCTCTTCGTGAAGTGTGTTCCTAGTGGTTGGGGTTCTGTCGTACGTGAGCACCAAGTACCTTTGTGTATTTGGTCCACAGTATGGGTGACCGTTGAATGGGGTATTTTTATGACATACGTGTGCCCGGTTAAGGGTAGCCCGCAGTTTTACACTAGTTTCTGTAAATAGGTTTCAAGACGCGGTCTCCTGCTTATCGTTAGCATGTTTGACATCTACGAGGAAGGAAGTCACAATCACCTTAGATTAAGTACTCCGGGTTAGGTAAGATGACGTGTTCATTCCCTTAGAAGAATAGATACTGTGGCTCATACTATCTCCTATCTATCAATTAACTGTAACCGGCAGAAGTAGACTACGTTAAACCAGGTGAAGGGGACATGGGACTAAACTAAACAAGAGCAGAAAAAGGGCTAGGCAGCGATGATAACGGCTGACACTAACTAATCTATGCCATTGTCCAGAAGGGTCTCGGGGTTCACTACCAAAGTGGTAGTGAGTGTAAGGGAGGTCAAAGACTTCTTCAGGGGTCGCTGGGCGAAGGTGTGGAAGACTTCTAGAAGGCTGCTGATCTCTTGTTAGGAAGGCAGTAGGCAGAGAGCTCCAGCACTCGAGGTGGTGGAGCGAACTGCTGAGTATCAACTGGCATTTTGGAGCTGCACGCTTGCGTACATAGACGGCTGGCTGTCGGTCCTTCAGCTCCCTTTGGCTGGTCGAGTATCTTCGGGCTAGAGCTCCTCACTTAGCGGCGCAGGCTGCATTCTCTCAGGGGGAAGTTGGAAGTATAGTTTTCCTTGTGTGCAGGTTGCGTCGCTCCTGCGAGCTTAGGGGCAGTGCTGGGCTGCGTGGCTGGTTTCTGTTGCACGCAGGGGTGATTACCGGACACGTGACGTCTCGCATAGTGGTATAGACGGCCTCGGCTGCCATGTCCTTGGGTGCCTCTTGCCTAGGGGTGTGCAGGTTGGCTCTCGAAGCAAGTCGTCCTGGGTTCAAACCCCACTCGAGGTGACGTGACGTCACATGAAGATGAGGTGGAGTCGTATTTAGTAATCATGTCTGTACGTGTCAACTTGAACACTGCAATCAAAAGGGAGCTCTACCAAATACCTACCATTGAGCAGCTGACCCATAAACAGACAGGGAAATCACTGTAGCCGTCATGAAATACACCACAAATGTTCGCATGTCAGTGACACCGACACGTGACTGTAGATGTTTTTTCTGAACTGTCTCCGCAAGACCTTGACAATGTATCGTACATAAAGGGAGACACAGGGGAACTGCTTGTGTTTCACACATTTTCCAAGGTTTACTAGGTTTTACATGCCAAATCTATGTTACAATATTTACTTTCAGATAAGGGTGTTCTTGGCGCATATAACAAATATTCTTCAGGTTAATCACCTCAATGTGGTTGTTATAAAAGAATGTCTTAAAATACTATGACGGTTACACAAGAATTTACACACATGATTGATTATAATAGCAAATTCTTGACACTCTCTTTAAAAATTATAGCCTCTTCAATGTAACACAACACTGGAACAATGCATCCTATGAAAATATGTTACACTAATAAAATATAGAACATGGGAATAAAGAAAATAAAACCATTCTAATTTTTTTTTTTTCAATAATGTATTGTACATGATAAAAAATTACACAGACTGCATTATTTTACAGAGTAGCCATAAATCAACAAACGCACTGATAAAAATGGCAGTGCTAAGCTACCAAATACTGTGAGCTATGTTTAACTGCAGGACTCCAAATGCTTAAAAACAGATTATCCTATAATTTAACAACACAGCACTGTAAACAGGAACAAACAATAAATTGTAATAGCCACACTAACAAATAGCACCTCCTGAAGAAAAATTAAACCCCCAAGGTTTTTAGCTTCAGGAATTTAAATTACAGGAGCTTAAAGTTTGATCAAATATTTTCTATAAACCAAATACTAAAATATTGATATATCTATTGTTTACAACAAACCAGAACATGTTTTTAGTAATAATGAATAAATTTTACATGAGCTACAAACATCAATAAGGTAATAATTTTTATTATTATTATTATACATTATTTAAAAAAAAGTTACACTAATCATATGGTACATTTACTTGCTATGTAAATACACAAGATGATATAGAGTAAGGCAAACATGTACAGTACATTATGTGCTTTTCATCCTTTTATGTATAAGCTAAGAAAAAAAATTGTTTGAAAACTAAATAATTTCAATACAATCTCATGTAATATTGAAACCTTTAAAAATATCTCAAAAAAAAAAAAAAAAAATTTATTTTAATTGACAGCTTACAGAAATTCCAACTGAAAGTTTATCCGACAGTTCACGGTGCAATATAAAAACTACACATCTTATAGTCAATTACAATTACAATATATTTTATTGTCATATTCAATCAGTTTTGTTTTGTACCTTCGTTACATTACATATTTACGACTACAATAATTCAAGCGTAGGTGCATAGCTGTAATGTACAAATATATGAAAGGGCAGGAATTCAAGTACTACTCTGCGAGTACTTGAATTCCTGTCCTTTTATATATTTTTGGTAACCTAGCGGCCTACTTGCAACCTTAACTAGCATGTAATATACGAATGTTTATTCTCAGAGAAGATGTGTAGCAAATTATGATAGAGTATCGTGTGTGCTAATAAAATCTTCATTCTGTACAGCTATAGAAAAGATTGTCATTTAAAACACAGCATAAAGTGAACAGCAGAACTTCTGGAGACTGAATGACCTCCAAGCAGAATTTCTCATGTATAGACATAAGGGAACGGTGCTTATGACTAGGAAAGTTGCTTTTAGTGGAGGTTCACAGAAACAAGATAAAGATTCCAACAAGGCATGAAAAAATTCCATACACATAAACACTGTTGGTTTAAATTACAAGACTGAAGTAGATAGCAATTAGCCAATTACTACAGTATTTTGTGTCAAATTTGTAAGATGTTTACATGCAACAAGATCATGCAAGTATTTAACTACCATGGGTACAGCGCTCTTCAGAACAGTGTGAATTTAATTAAAAACAAAACAAAATATGTATTACTGTGCTATATATAACATACTATAATGGCAATCTGCAAAGCCAGATTAACGATGGGCGGATGAGGGTGGCAGTATTGTATTGGAAAAATATTTAGTTGTGAAATAAAAGATAATATCTTTCAGAAAATATACTGTTATTTATATTTGTTTCTATCTCAGAGTTCTGTATCAGTCAACCTTTTAACATGTGAACGTCCTACCCAATAAATGGCACACATGACTCTCTCAGTTATTTCACACCAATATATATGCTAACTACAAAATTAAAGATTACAATGAAAATGAAAAATACAGGTAACTGCTGATCACAATTAAATAATAGCCAGAAAAATAAAATGTACAACTATTTATAAGGACATTAAAAGTTTACAAAGTGTTGGACAACATGATTGATTGAATGTCACTGCAATCCAAAGTCACTGAAAAAAGATGAAAAACTAGAAAATGAAACATGTGAGACCATTACCAGAGTCAAGTACAAAAGACTCATATTCCCCATTTTGTGCTTAGCATAAACTGAAATAAAAATTGGCTTTGTTTAATTTTTTTAATGTAAACTTTTTTCATACGAATTTCCATGGATTAATAAAACAAAAAGTTGGCTTGAAATTAAAAAGTTAAATTAGATAACTTTGTCCTGAAGGGCTAGTAATGGGTAAGAATTTTTTTGTAATGAAACAGAATGTTACACTGTCATTTCTCAGCAATATATTCACAGAACCCCTTAAATTTCCCCATTTTAAAAGCACAATGTAGTGATGTTATGAAACTATTGTAGAAAAGTAAATTGTACGTATGCTATTTAATCAATTTAAATTTCCACTCCCTTACACAACAAAAGTTACAGCTAAATAAATCATGTAACACCATGAAAGCTTTCTTCATGGAATTCACAGCATAAGCATTCATTAATACTGTGCTTAATTTGTAAAGTTTCTAAGGATTATAAAATTATAAATTATAAATACATAAATAAAACTTTTTTTCTTTTTACATTTTCAGTTACAAAATAGATTTAAGCATGAATCATTTAAAAGTTAATAGTCCAACATTTCAACAAAGTCTCAATAGAGCTGTAAAATAAGAGAGAGACGAAAAATATGTAGTAAAATATATGTGTTGGTCCCAAAAAATGCATTAGATTATAAGCTTCCTTCTTCCGACGTAAATAATTTTTAGCTGTCTTATCTCATTAACTAACAATGATATAAAAAACTATTTTTCTATTAGGCAGAAGATTTCACTCAGCAATCAGTAGTACATTCTGAGTAGTGCAGGTGTCTTGAAGGATTCCTACATCTTGTCAACATTCTGAACTTAATCATCAGAGCTGACAGGGAAGGAAACTGGAAGCTTTACCTGCAGACAGTTCAAGAGGCTCTTCCTGTTTTTAGGATGTCTGACAGAATTAACTACTAGAGATGGGGGTCACTATTCTTGGAACAAATGAGAAACATTGAGAGGCGTCATCCCGAGGTCTATAACAACTTCATGAAAGGCAATTTCATTGTTCGAAGAACTAACAGAAAGTTTAATGCTATTGGTGTCGATATGGGTATGGAACAAACAATCAACAGATCTCGGAAGTCAGCTGGAAGTATAATTGGGCAGATAAAGAGAAAAGATTATGTTACTGAATGGGAACTTCTCTGTCATAATGTTCTTCTCATTCGAAAATCATTTCAAGAACTTCCAGGTGTTACTCAGGACGATTATGAGTTGAGAATCCACCATGAGTTAACTGGAAGGCTCCGAAACCAAAATTCAACATATGCTTCAGTACACTGAACTGAGAGAAAATCCTTTATCTAAGACAAGGTGAGGTCAGAACCAACGAATGTGTGCCAGCATTAATTGCAGAAAAAATACTTCAGTTTCTGACAACAGGGAAAGAAGTATATTCATTATTTAGTGAGGAGAGATATGTCTCATGCTCGAAACCTTTGTCAGCTCGAATCCGAACGCTAAGGCTCCCAACTTTCCGGAGTGAAATGAGTGCAGAAGTGTCACAACCCAAGAAATCTGTAAACACTGTCAAAGAATTATTACAAGCACAAATTAAGTCTGACATCCCTAAAGAAAGAGAGACGACGGTGGCAGAAATTCGTACTCATGATATTACCTCTTCATTGCTTATTAGATCAAGATAGTGCCACTACTGAACCATTGAAAGCACAACTTTGTCCGAGTCGACCAAAACATTAGATTGTAGAGATTTTTGTTTCCGAAAAAGAGCACATAGTGAAAACAAGTGTGGTTGTAGATGCGATGAATCAGTTTCGTCGAATGCCAACCGAAGGAAACAATATATTTGAAGACTTGTTTACTATGCTCAAAGGAGATAATGGAAATAAGGTTTGCGTGTTCAGCCGAGCTGATTTACATATTCGACAGCTACCTGCCATCATCTATTAAGAATGCAGAGAGACAGAGAAGAAATTCTGTCCAGCCACTACCATTGACGGCCATTACACCCGATACGAAGCTTCCTGTGCAGATGGACAGATTCTGGACATCAATTGATACTAAAATTTTGATTCATGGTGTGCTTTCAAAAAGCTTTTAATTGATACATAATCAGTTAATCAAGAGTTCGAAACGTTTTTAAGTAGTATGTTCCTTGAGAATGGACCCACTCCTGTCAGCTCACTCGAGAGCACGCTCTATAGAAGAAGCCGACTTGCGCATGATTCCTCACATTTTCCACGCAGTAAATCAAGGATTCCAGCGTGTGATAGTGCTTTTAAACCACATGGATATAGTTGTGTTGGTCATTCTATTTCTTCATGTTTCTACACGAAAAAGGTCTCTGTGAACTCTGGAAGAGAAAGTCAGCATAGGACATTATTCCCATTTATACTCTAGCAAAAACATTGGTGCTATAACGGTAGTAGTTCTTACCACACATTTTCGTACAGGATCCGATGTAACTAGTAAAATAGGGACAAAAGCATCAACACTCAAAAATGCCTTCAAAATTTTGGGCATCTTCTTCCCCCCAGTGAAATATCCTTGGAGCTTGCAGAAGAATACTTGGTCAAGGTTCACAAACAAAGTTCTTAAAAAGTGTCAGACATTTGATGAACTTTGTTGCGAAATCATAACACAAGCTAGTACACCAAACATTCTAAACCTTCCCTGTACAAGTTCTTCACTGCAAGGTCACCTAAAGCCATCGTTCTACATGGTATACACAAGTGCTGCATAGCTGAACATGGGCACTCCACTAAATGAAACAGATTTTGGATGGACTGTGAGTGGTGATTCATCGCTTATGCCTAACCCTTACATGAATGAACTGCCCGAGGATGTACTTTGTAACTGTGTTTGGAAAAAAATGTAACGCAAAACGTTGGCAATGCCACAGAAAATTTTTCTTCTGCATATCATTTTGCAAATGCAACATGTCTGGTGACAATGTTTAACTCTCTCTGTGTTCTTAACATGATTAATTTATGTTAAGCAGATTGTAGGAATTAATTTTTAATGCTTGTATATATGAATATTTGTCTAATAATATATTTTTAAATATAAAAAGTATAAAAATGTCTATCAATTTTGTATGTACTCATTTGGTTACATATTAAAATTAAGGACACTAATAATATAATGATAATGAAACTCAGTTTATAGGAAATTTAATGGGAAATCCCAATAACAGGTTGCTTTTCACATAATTGTAATGCAAAGTGGAGCAAAGTTAAGACGACTTAGATGTTGCACACACTGTAGTGAACCGAAACAAAATGGCGCTGTAAAAAACTTAGGCCCAGGATTCCAGATGTCTACCCAAGATTTTCTATTCCTGTAGGCATGCCCTAACAGGGTTCGAAGAGAAATCTCGTCCACTCCGAAATTCCTACAGATCCTAATCCTATGGCCAGAGACCAAACTATACTGTCTAGTAATAAATTAAAAAATATTTATACCTACTGCTAGTAAAAAAAAATATAAAATTGTTTAAACTTTAAAAAAAGCTGCTTTCAATTTATTCAGTCTCGCAAAGAAAGGGAAATTATAAAAAAAAGGTAGCAGTAGAATAATGTAAACATGCTATCACAATTATTACAATACAAAATTGAATATAAAAGGGAAAGAGGAAACACGTAACTTATGTCAAAACATCAGAATAAAATATAAATACATAGTAATACCATTTCAAACAAAATTACACTCCACAAGTCCTAAGCATTACAATATGACAAAATTAAGATACAGGAAAAAAAAACTACAGTAAATTATGCAAACCATGACAATAACATACAAGAAAGATACATAAATACGGTACAACAGAACAGTGTTTGCCATACTTTGGAAGCAAGTCCCTTGAAAATTTTTACACTGTAGAAACTTAACACACTGCACCCAATTCCAAAGTTGGGTATTTGCAGAGATAATGGATGAAGAAATATGTCACGAGTCTTACAAAATTACACATTGTATTACGTCTTTTACACCTTTAAAGTAGGAAAATAGAGGGGGAGGGAAGGGGTCAAAATTAATGCCAAGCTACTAACAAACTGCACAATTGTGCTATATCATGCACATCAAACAAGTACCCTCAGATACCTGAGCTTTACAAAAAGATCTATGCACAGGCTAGGCTTCAATATTCAATGACCACCGTATTATGATTATTTGCCCTCTGGTGTACGTTTGGTTTTTTTTCCTTCCTCCCTAACCAACCAAGAAAAAAAAAAGTTAAAACATTTTACTTATCTTTTTATCTGTTGCTACAACAGGGCACAGGTATGCAGTATTATGAGACACCTTATTGGATTATTTACATGTCACTTCTGCAAATTCTTCATTTAGCATTATAATAGGAAAATAATACACAGAATAGAGACAAACAGCTGAGCAAGTCGGTGTAGTGTAAACCACTGGACTCACATTTGGGCAGACACGCGTTCAATTCCCGGTTCTGGATTTCGGTTTTCCACGATTTCCCGAAATCACTCCAGGCGAACGCTGCGATGGGTCCTAACTACAGGCCACGGCTGATTCCTACCCCCGTTCCTGGTTCTCTGAGCAACTTGCTTCATCTATAATGACATCCCTTTCTAAAATACATTAAGATCTACCTACCTACAGACAACAGGATGGCCACAAAGCTGCCGCCACATGCTTTATTTGCTTTGAGACAATACCACACAAGGCAGCTTCATGGGAGAAGGGAAGGTGATACTTCCTACATACTGGTTTTGTGTGCATCAACACAGCGTGAAGAGTAACTAGTTAGTGCATGCTTGTCACATGACCTGCTCCTCGCTGCATATCCAACAAACGCCATGCCTAAATGCCTGCCCACTGTGGCATCTCGATTCAGAGGAGAAAATGGTGGGTGGAGATATCTGGTGCGATGTTCTTAACAACAAGGTCTTGAGAGCCAATGAGGGTGAAACGAGGCAGATAACCGGCATGCAAGGGCGGGGGAAATGGGAAATCCTCCAAGAAAACTCACGGACCGGAGGTATCGTAAGGCGTGATTCCCACATGCAAAAATCCACGAGTGACCCCGATGATAATTCAATCTGGTTTGCATTTTTGGAAGGCAAGCCCTCTAGCTACTACAGTAACCGTGGCATCTCAACAGAAAATCTTGGCTCTGGCAGTATGTCTGCAAATGTAAGTTTGAACACTGTTTGCACCTTACAATATGGATTTATGACATCCTTTATCAATTTTTTCCCCCAGGAACACAACACATTTCAGCATCTTCTAGTACAAGAAATTGGGAACTACAACAATGATATCGCAAATCAAGACAATACTGAAGGAGACAAAGCAATAACAGAATTAGAACTGGCAACAAATTCATTAATAGCAAAAGTCTTCCAACATATAATGTCTCTTGAATCCATTTGACTAAGATAATTAACACCAGTCACTGTACTATTATGAGGATGTCTGTAGAAGCAAACCTCGAGAATATCAGATCCATTATGGGCAGTCATTCCCTGAAGAGCGAATCTGTACATAAAACTAAGAAGAACGAAGCTCTCTTCTGCTGTCGTAACTTGCTTTACGAAAACTGTATCGTCACGCTCGTTATGTTTAAGCATTTTTCTTTATATGTGACTTCTCCTTGGTCCCACATCAAATGTATAATTCCTTCCTTACATACCTACCTACTCTCCTGAATTCTAATACTCCACATCCTGATAGTTGGAGCCAGAATGTGATGCTTCCTTCCAGTGACATGTATTCACAATACAAACCACTGTGCATGTACAAAGATGTTGACCATTTACCTACCACTTCCGCATTAAAGAATTCACTACAAATATCATGCCATAGTTTCAGTAAATTACTGAATTATAAAATATTAAAAAACCCAGAGTTATAAAATTTTACATTTATTTAATACTGACAGGCAATAATCATTCCCCGATACCAAAACCGTACTTTGATTAAACTTAACTAACTTCAGCATAACCATAAAAAAGGAGAACCGCCCAATTATTGGCACTTTAGGCAAGCCTTGGAAGAAAACAGTATTTTCTCTCTCTTGATTTCTTTTGGCACTATCAAAAAAAAAAAAAACTTTTAGTCTTACATCATACAGAAATGCACTACACAGACATTGTAAACAACAATCATTTTAATTTTACCCACTAATGTGATGTGCTAAAGTTGAGCTACATAAGTACGGGACATTATTTTGAAAACTGTACACACAATAATGAAGTCATTAGTGCCAATAACCGGGAAACAGAATGACCATTTTTTGTGTTTCTTGAGTCATAAATGATACCAGCGACATCACAATCACATACATGCAAAAAAAATTCCACACAATTTTTTAAATATAAAATACATATAATTACATATGTCACAAAAATGTCAGAAAATAACACACCACTTTGAGGCCCAAAGTTTTATATATATAAACCCCCTCCCCAAACAACAACCTACAAAGAACATTTTTCCAAAGTATGGCTCATTCCTAATACAATTTGCAAACAATCTGATCAAGGAATTAATAAGAATAAACACTACATATCTCAACAAGAAACATAGACATTTATAAGGTAAAAAAAAAATGTATATAAAAATTACGAATACCTTAAAATAGTAATACAAGAATATCTTGCAAGAAAAAGTAACTTACATTATGCTAAAAAAAATTAAATTTAAAAAATGAGATTCTGATAAATATCAAGAAAAAGCATTCAAGAACTGAATTATTAAATAGTAAAAATAACACAAACCTCTTAAAAATAAAACACTGGCATTTACACATGCATAATACAAATTACATTTATATGCACACAATGTTACATTTCTTTGCTACTGCACACCAATAATACTTGTTAAGTGAACAAAAAAATTAGGGATGTACCGATATTAAAAATTATATTAACGACTGCACCAAAAATTTTAAGTGTGCTGATATTCTTGACAGATTAAGAGTGCAGATCATACATGATGACTAGTTACAAAGTAGTTAAATAAAATGTGATGTTAAAATAGTGCAGCACAAGTAATACAGTACGTACTTTGGATTTCTAAAATTTATACTGCTTTTTACAAGGAAAAAAACACAAATACTAGCTGGAAAACATTCTCAAACATGTTTCCACAAGTTACTAGAAGAATAAGACACGAGAACAGTAATAAACACATGAGCATATGAGCCAGATTCTTTAGGCTGTTCACGGTAAAGTGAGCACTTCTGAGGCCCTAGTTACTATTTCCTTTCAGCCATTTCTTAACATTCAACTACTTTTTAAAATAAATATTGATATGTAAGAAATAAACACAGTGCGAATAGTCCACCACACTCGGAAGTTAACATCTAAGGATACAATAAAATATATTTATTGACTATTATTCAGAATGAAAGGGCTTTCAAAAGTGCTCACTTTACCGTGAACTGCCTACAAGTAAAGTTTTTTTCCATTCTGCACTCAGACCAAGCTTACACACACTCAGGACTGGGGTTTGAATACTGGTCCAGCTATCAAAATTTCAGTTTTCCATAGTTTCCAGAAATCACTCCAGCTGAAAGCTGGGATGGTTCGTCGAATCTCCACACCCCTACTTAAAATCACAGGAAATATAAACAAACCTAGTTCATGAATTGTTCTGTCTGCTTTCAATTATCATGTGTGCAATGAATAACGATAATAGAAGATACTGTACTACGCACAAGTGTAATCCTGGTGGTACAAAAAAAAATTCCAAACCTCAGCACGTAAAAACTGATGAAAGTAGGTGTAACGGTGTACACAAAATTTTGCTAGTTTCGTCAGTTTCTTTGTTTTAGTGTTCTTAAGGTGGCTGAAAGCATGACTCGCTATCATTCAGGTGCACTGAATTTCTGCAAGAGCTTTTTTGACGAGAATGTCATGCCTACCTCTAAACATCTGATTCATATTATGTTTAGAATGTGTCAAATCAGATAAAAGTGAACATGGAAACAGTGTGCAGTTACAATTTAGGTGTAACTGTACGTAAATACTTTTAAAAAAAAGTCTGTTGAGGAGGGGGGAAAATATTTGAACGGGGTAGGATGCATGCTGATTTGGACATACAAATGCATGTATATAGCAACACAACTCTTTATAAAAATGTCACACTTTCACAACAAATTTCTGTCAAAATTCAGTTAATGTTAATTAATAAAAAATGTTTTGTTTAGTAATGATATGTATCTCTGCCGCTGACTTAAAAAACTGATATGCTTGATAGGTTTGAGGGATTTATTTATTGATCATTAGGGGTGTGCGAAGCTTCGCATTTTCGAAGTCGAATCGAAGACTTTTGTACCTTCAACTTCATCTTCGAATAAAAAAAATCTTCTAGCGAAAAGTCAAAGAATTTCACCAAGTGGTTTTTCCACCGAAACTAATATCAAAACCAGCAGTCAGTATCATTAATAAGGGTGTGCGGATATTCGAAAATTAGAATAGTTGCAAATAGTAATTTACGAATTATTCACATTTGAACTTCGAATATCTTATGCAGAAAATTGTGAATAATTTACATTCCTGTTTGTTTCAGTGGTTGTAGGACTGTGCCAGCTGTGAAAGTTTTCCCTTGGAAGGAAGCACACTGGGAAAGGAAAACAGTAATGGAAAAGATGCTCAACTTACACTATTTTTCAAAGGAAGTTTGTAGTTTTTATTCCAAGCTCCACCCTGCTGAGATAATCTACCAGCTTGACATTGACAAGAGTCCCTCATCGACCTGCAAGGGGAGGGAGTGAATGTTTTACAGCCACTCGCTTTCCTGTGTCTCTTTCTTTCTCTTTCTCCCTCTCTCTCTCTTTTGTTAGGCGAACAAGGAGTCATGCCTGACACACACCAGTGGAAGGCTGTTTAATAGGAGGGTGACCGACCATAACATAACACAAATACAGTGTGGATTTTCTGTCTCGAAAAATTCATGTTTCTTTGCCTTTCTAATTTTGACATGTGCAGCGATGTCATAACGGTTAACGCGTTTATCACTTGGTGTGCGGGAGTTGGGCTGATCCGTATGTACCAAAACTGACAGGTCTTTTTGGAAGAACTTCACACTTTCTTTGTTAGCAGTGAAAGTGGCTCAACTCTCTTGTTCTGAGACCCTAATGCCACCACAATCTAGCAAGTTTATTATCTAGCCTGACATTGACAAGGGTCCTTGGAGGAGGAAAGGGAAGAGGCCAAATGTTGATAGGCACCCATTGACATCACTGTACAGTGGTGGTGCCAAATGGGACTGGATATATGGAGTATGGTAGTTTTGATAAAGTTTGTAGGTATCTCAATGTATAATGATTACTTTCTTGCAGATTTTGATATTTCAGTTTTTCAGCAGTACAAGATTAGGATATGTTTTATTCCATTGCTGAGTGTCTAGTGGGCATACATTTTTTTGGCAGTAACACTACAAACGAGTTGAATACACTTGAAAACTGTAGTCTACTATAAATTAATGTACATATTTTTTAATCCNTTGACAGTAACACTACAAACGAGTTGAATACACTTGAAAACTGTAGTCTACTATAAATTAATGTACATATTTTTTAATCCTTCGACTTAGATTTTTCTTCGAAATTCCTTTGCATGATGCAAGCTTCGCTTCGACTTCACATTTAAAAAACGACCTCCGCACATACCTATTGATCATAAAGGGAATTTGCTTAGAATAACTAGAAAGCCCTGTCACATAGTTGTGTGTGGTTGTACTAATGTATGTAAGGTGGATACCATACGAAACAACCCAGAAATTTGGTTGCAATATTATTTACAATGCGAGTTTTCGAACAGCAGATATGTTAACGAAACCCATTTTTACTGAATTAATCTTTACGTTTTTCTTATGCACTGTTCAATACAATGCCAAACTTGCACTTAAAAAACCAGCTTGTGTATGGTCAGTGCAATAAAGTAACACTTTCACTCAGAAGGTCAAAATTTTGATAAATATCTGATTTGAGCTTTTTCAATTTTCAGAAACAAGCCAGTTACCAAAGGCAAAATTAGTAAATATTTGTTTTTCCATTCCCTTTCGGTAAAATATATACGTGTTATTAGAGACCATGAACCTACGCAAATTAGTGATTTTAAAATACCTTATTACTGTGAGTGGGTCTGTATACCAAGAAAAAAAGTATAAAAATGTAACATTAACACATGGTACATTGTCACCTNCGAAATTAGTAAATATTTGTTTTTCCATTCCCTTTCGGTAAAATATATACGTGTTATTAGAGACCATGAACCTACGCAAATTAGTGATTTTAAAATACCCTATTACTGTGAGTGGGTCTGTATACCAAGAAAAAAAGTATAAAAATGTAACATTAACACATGGTACATTGTCACCTGTGAATCAAAACTGGAACACGAGTAATTTCTTATATATAGCCTAAGGTATTTAAAAAGGCAACTATTTACTTTTGAAAACATTCAATACATTAGAGTATTAAAAACAATGCAATAAACACACCCGAACTGCAATAACGTAAAATCATACAATGTGAATGATCTAAGATACCTACACTTCAAAAAAAATTGTCACGGAAAAACAGACAGAGAAGGATCATAAACTAGAGAAAATACCTGGTAGAGCCAAATTTCAAAATGACACAAATGTTTTACATTTTTCAATATTGATAACTTCTCCAGAAATTTTCACATACTAACTGGCATAATATGATCTAACATTGCAGTTAGCAGTGCTCATTCGAAAATTTTATTCACCTGAGTTGAACTATGTCTTGAAAGATAATTGAGCTAAATAAATCCTAAACTCAATCAACTCTGGGATAACTCTGCACAATTCCTGGCTATGCAGGACGAAACACGAAACAGATTATGGATTTGAACAAAGTTATGCAGAATGTCCAATAGTGACATACAAACAAATCAAGCATCAACCTCCTTCTGTTTACTTTGCCTGGAAAGGGAATGAGACTGTGTGTTCACGACTTTGGAAAACAAATATAATTTGCGAGGCTAAATTTGTGATGGAACTGTGATGATTGAGTAAGCATGTTTATGATGATGCTTGTGTAGCCAGGAATTATTTGATAATCACCCCTTTTTTAAATTTATTTCTAACTACACTGTTTGGAAATATTCACTGCGTAATTCTATACTGATTGAGTAAACCTTGTCACACAAAGAAACAGACTATGGCTGTGTTCAAATTTACTGCCACATACCCTCGTTCACTTGCCCTCTGTACCCATAATTCCCCACATTCCCTTAACCATTTTGTGGCAAAGTGGGTATAATTTTGAACACTCATCTTCATTTTGCAATTGTTACAAGTTCTAATGCACATGCAAAAAGAAATCAATTCATTTAATACATTTTCTTATGCTAGACTGCCTTGGTCTGTGTACATACAGCTGTGTCGATGTCCAGCAAACAGCAGGAAGAAGCTGCAAAACTCATATCAACAATTTAAAATTAATCTTGCAGTGTAGGACACATTAAGGGCAAGTCGCTCATGCCCTTAGCTTAAAGGATATTCAAGAGTGCATCTGTGCCCTTCCTAAAATTCAGACAGTATTAATGTGATGTCACAGCCCTGATGTACTTTTCTAGGGTACAAAGCCAAGTAAAGGCCCTTGGCTGGTAAATTCAAACACACACATTGTGACCTAAGCTGTTAGCTTCTATGTAAATACTTAAGTCTGTGTTTATAAATGCCGTAAAATAAATAAGGAACACAAAATTATACATAGAGAACCTACGAATATGAATTTCCTCTAAACGATAAAATTTCGACATCCGACCCAGTAGTAAAGAAAGTTAATATTTTATTACAGATGCATGCAATGTATAAAAATACCACCAATGATATGGGTTGATATTCAAAGTACAAATATTAACTGCTTACAAAAGATTTTTGCAAATAATTTATGAAAAATACCTAGTTACAAAAGATACTAACAAGAATGGTTTACCAAAATATAGATTACACTTAAAAATATTTGTTTTAACATTTTTGATATTTTTAAAATACATAAAGGTAACCACAAAAATTTCATTTCAAAATATAAAGATATAAACTACTCTAGTCAATCACACTCTTGTTATCTGAAACATTTTTCTTTAGTTATTATTCATTTGTGACTATATTTTACCCACACGCAATATACATGGAGCTGCAAATATTTTGGCCTACAAATACAATCCAATGAAGTTCTGAAGAAACAGATATAGTTTAACTATTTAGAATAACATACATCTGTAACAACATTTTTTTTTTAAAACAACAGACCCAACCATCATTCTCTCAAGCACACACAAAATGAATGTGTGTGTGTGTGTGCATATATATAATATATATTATATACTCACACCTAACCTGTTGATATAAAAAATTACGGTTCAATGTACAATTTTATCACAAATGCTGCCAATAGATAAATTAACTAAAATAAATTACATGTAAATACCAGATCAAAAAAATTCAACACTCACATATAGTAACGAATAACGTGGACGCTAAGCACAGAAGAATTCTCAGTTTCTTTAAATACCGATATGTGATGGCAGGCTTCTGTAGCGCGTAGATATAGCACTGGTGATAGTGAAGCACCTGTTAGCTCGTCTCAAAGTCAAACTTCTTGTCATAACGTTTACTTAGGTCTTTAACAAATTCATTCTTAAGGATTTTCAGGCACCTGAAAGAAAAATAAACAGTTACCATTCACGAAAATGTACCGTGAAGTGAGCATTACCGCTGCATGCAATGGGCTTCCCAAGTATTTTCCAGCAAGTATACCTATATAAATTGCATGAAAAAATAAGATATTGTAAACTGGAATTTTTAATTTAAAAATCAATTTACAAGATAATTACAAAAGTTAAAAAATCGCACATTATGTATACACATTTGCAAAACCAGAATGTTAAANAGTTAAAAAATCGCACATTATGTATACACATTTGCAAAACCAGAATGTTAAAATATTATTACTCCTACTATGTCATCATCATCCAGTACAGAAGAAGCACTAACCAGCTGGTGGCCAGAAGTAATGGTTCATCGTGCGGTGTATAGAAGTATGCCAAAATTATAAATTGTATTTTGGGCCAAGATACACAACAAAAGTATTATTTACGTTTCTAAACAAATTTTTTACCATTTGAAAAATGGAATTAAATTGAAAGAAATGGTTTACACCCGTGGGCAAAGATATGGATGTTTTTGTGAAATATACTCGATAATACTAGGTCCACATTTAATTAAACATATTAAGTGTCCTGTTTAGTGCCTAGTGTTAGATTACATATACAGGCTGTCCCAGACCTACCGTACCAGCCCTTTTTCTCTAAAATTGTGCGTCTGAGCTTTGTCGGGTAAAATGCATTGTAAGTAAACCTATAAGGACGAATTGAATGGTGAACCTTACAGTGACTGGAACCTGCTAGAATCAAAGTCAACTTCAGAATTTCAAATGGAAAGATGGTACAAAATTAGTATCGTTGAATAGAGCTCGTAAAACTGAACATCTTTTGTCTGAAAAGTTATTTGGTATGTTTTGCTGTTTTGAAGATATTGAAATACTCTCTGGCACACCCGATGTTGCATCATGCCATGCCACGCCTGCCCAAAAGAAGGGAACGGGATCTGTTGATGGTAGATAGCATTACAGTGAAAGGTTTTTAGTGTGGTTTGAATTTGTTTATGTTATTCGTGCAGTAATGGCGTATTCTAACAAGAGGCATTTGATATGATTATGATGCTCAGAGAATGTCGCCAGAATTAAGGACAAGCAGAGCTGATTTATGCAGGGAGATATCAAGATCGTTCACGTGGCCATGACATATTTTTCAGCGATTGGAGGCACGGATTCGCAATAGTGGCCAGGTGCAAACGACCCGCAATCTTAACAATTGTCAGAAGACATGTTAGAGACAACAGAAGTGCAGATATTCTTGCTGCAATAAATCTGGACTCACATTTTTCTAATCTACAAATAGCACGGGATTCCAGGGTGAGCAAAAGTGCCATCTGGAGAATCCTACACTACACAACAGTGGCATACATACCTACTAGGGATGGTTAGGTTTGGTTCTTCGTTTCCAATTTATACCGGTTCTTGAGGTTTGACTCGGAACCGGTTTTAGGTTAACAACTACTCTGTTCTCGTTTCTACACAGCAATGGCAAAACTCTGTTGCTACAATAATAACTATCGTATTTACTCGTGTATAGTGCACCCTTTTTACCCAACATTAAGAAAAAATTTCTGGGGTGCCTGCTATACACAAAAAAAAAAAAAAAAAACCCAACAACAACAACAACTAATGAGTGGTAGTTGTAAACTGTCCTGGTGATGTTTGGAGGGAAGTGTAGGGGAATAGTTTGTTATCTCATCTCTCCCTCTTACATCAGCACTCCTCTTGCTTCTCTCTCTCTTTATCACTCAGCTCTCCCCATAAGCAACACTATACTAGCCTATCGATACATTCCTCCAAGCCTTCTTTGTTTCTGCGCAATGAGGGGGGGGGGGAGAGAGAGATGAAGAGACTTTTTTTTTAAGAAATGTAAAATTCCAGAAGGGGGAAAAAAAAACATCATGTCACTGCGAAAAAAAAAACCACCAGCCGCCCACCACATTTGTTGATGTTCTTTTAATGACTGTAGGTTACCATTATTGTACAGCACGCCACAATGTTTTGGCTTTTAGCGCCGTCCGTCACGAGATATTTCATTGAAGTATTTTCCAAACCTATCACAATCACCACATATTAATGTAAAAAAAGAATAATTTGTTACATATTTAATAACCTTAAATAAATTTAATACAACAAGTTTATCTGTATACATTAAAACTTATCTTCACGGTTTGTTATTGTTCAATTCTTCCATAGATTAAATAAAACATTTAATGAATTTTACCTGCATTGGTTCAATAATGTTACAAGCAAAAGGCAAGTATTCAAAATAGAACCGAATACTAGAATCAATAATTAAATAGTAGAATCGGTACCGGAACCAATATTTTTTGTTATTCGACCCATATCTAATTCCTACCATATTCATGTCCATTCAGGCATTAAGCGAAGATGATTTCCAGACAAGAATCACCTTTTGCAACTGGTTTTTAAATCAAAATCTGGACTTCCCGACTATCATACTGTGGACTGATGAGGGCACTTTCAAATCTAATGGGGATGTAAATATCCACAAAGCTAACTATCATTTATCAGAAAACCCTCATTAGTTACGTCAGCAAGACAACCAGTACATTTGGAGCCTAAATACCTGGTGTTAACTGATCAATAATCAAGTTTTCGGGAATTTATTTTTATATGAAAAATGAAACGGTGAGCAGTACCCTCAATATGTGCAACATGCACTAACGCAGTTCCTAGATGATGTTCAACTAGCAACATGGTTGTTAACATGGCTGTAACACGATGGATACCCGGCCCATTCTTCCCTGGTGGCCAGGAATACTTTAAATCAAAGTTTTCCTGGTCGATGGATTCGGAGATGGGGCCTAGTGACTTGCCCACCATGCTCGCCAGACCTAACCCCCTTTCATTACTTTTTTTGGGGTGCATCAAAAACACTGTTGATACACAGTATCATACAACGAGAGATAAAATGAAAGACCGAACAAGGGTAGCATGCCGATTGCAGCCAGCTGCAGAGATACTTCGGGCTACCCAAAGTACATGAATACTGAAACAAGGCGGCAAACATTATGAACACCTATTAGAGTAAACAGAAAACAAGTAAATGTTGTACCGCTGTGTGTGGCATGGTTGTTATGATAAATATACAGTAATCAAAGCTCCAGCATATTATATTCAGCAATAAATAACAAACAGCAATGNCATGGTTGTTATGATAAATATACAGTAATCAAAGCTCCAGCATATTATATTCAGCAATAAATAACAAACAGCAATGGTTAAAGTGGCCGAAATTACCTACGTGTCTGGTAATTAAACAAACAAATACATTACATATATCATATAATCAATAATTACTGGAACAACTAATTATGCTTTGGATACTTAAGTAAAATTATAATAATCCTCTCCTACCATAAGGCCAGATACTATTAAGCCACTATTACTACTTAATTGTTTGGAAGGTGTAGGTGCTAGGCAAACAGGACACCATGCAAATTTGACCTAGAAACTGATTCTAGTAATACTTTACGAATTATATTTTTAATAAGTTATTAATCGCCCAGAGGTAGACATAAATCTTATAAACGAAAAAAGTGTAGAATTGCAGTTTCAAAATAACTCTTTTAATTAACCCACTTGAATTTATAGACAAAATAATTAGTACAGGAGTTAAAGATTCACGGAATAATTGCAGAACAAAATAAATTATTTCGTAAAATGCTTATAGCCCTGGAAACCTTGAAGAACCCTGGAGTACACTCCGTACAATCTATCTAACTTTAATTTGCAATATAAATATGTATTTTTTTTACTTGGCCAATGATTCACATTAAAAATTTTTTATACTTGTAAATTAAATATTTCAATGATATTTTACGTCACAAGAAATGAGTTGAAGCAAAAGCAATTATGACGTCCAGATGATAACAAGATTAACAAAAATGTTCCATGGCGCTAGCACTTAGTTGAAACTTCTCCAGGCGAAGTCGTAGAGCTGGAGATATAACCTTGCTCCGGATGGCAAATAAAGAGAGACCGGGCAAGTTTTTAAATGGAAGAAGCACTTAAAACTTGAATAGTTGAAATAAACATTGAATGATACTTAGTGTGAAAGTTCGATTAGAACTTTGAATAATACCTACTTCATTCAAAATGTGATCCCTCTCGAACATAAGAAAATCGCATAAAAATTAATTACTTGTTCCAGAGTCAATAAAACATGCCACTTACTACCGGAGAAAGACTGATGCTGTGCTCACCAATCTCGGAGGGAGGAGAAGCAACTGCTTACGCATTTAACTCTAAAAAGAAATTTCTTTCCTAATTACTACACTACATGACGCAAATAAAAAAAAAAAGAACTAAGTTCCTGCTGAGATCTCCCCACACACTGAGCACGTCATGGCAAAGTCAGAGCAAAGAGTGATGTAAAAAATCAGTTGGCGGTGACAGCGGCAAAAAGAAACAAAACTGCGCTTTGCACGTGGGCACAATGGTGACCAAATTTAGTTCAGAAGCCGTTCCTAGAGAGCGCTTGGGGGGTTCCGAAAATGGCCCACAACTACACACAACTGTTCTACAGCAAGAAATTACCTATGTTGCACCTCTGGCGAGTAAAGCGGACAAGGTACAGTGCGAAGCATCCCGTGCCTCAGAAATGCGAGCGTGTCGACTAACATCCTGTTTGCAAGCTGAACTTTCTGCAGCACGCAACCAGTCTCCTGCCAGGCTTGCCAGTGAAGTTGACACTGTACTAACTCCAATGCATGAATACCAGACTTAAATAAAAATTTCTGAAATAACTCAATTCCCTTAAAATTAAAATAAAACAGCATTGGCCTAGACTTTACCAACATACTGACACAATGAATTAGACAAAAATATCAAAACATACGAAAGGAGGCAAAATCTGGAAAATATTGTGACAGAAAATTTTAGAAAATTTTACAACGGCAAAATGTGTCCTTTTGCAATAACATATAAACAAAAAAACTATTTCTACATTAAATATTATGAATATTTGTACTGTTAAATTGCAAAAAATGTGTTTATTTCAAATTGGAAGTGTAAGAAACTTTGTTTCCTCCCTACAACATTAAAAATGTATGTTTAAGAACATCTATTATCCTACAAAATGTCTGTTTCATTTCTTAGGCATTGTTTATCTCGTCACCACCAGGGAGAATTTTTGATATAACTGAATCGGCAAAACATACCAAAAGATTTTCCAGACAAAAAATATTCCATTTTGTGAGCTCTACTCAACAATACTACTTTTGTACCATCTTCCCATTTAAAATCCTAAAATTGCCTTCATTTCCATCAGTTTCCAGCAGATTCTAGGCAATGTATGGTTCACCATTCAATTCGCCCTTAAAGGTTTGCCTACAATGCATTTTACCTGAAAAAAGCTAGAATGCACTGTTATCAAGAAAAAGGGGTCTGGTATGGTAGGTTTCTGACATTTGTATGCACATACATCATACTGTGTATAAAACATGCAAAATATTAGAACTTGATTTTAAGTAGTGGCAAAATATTCAACTTTACTCAAAATAAAATTTGGCACTCTGCTCAGTCATAACAATTTCCTATATGGTTAGGATTCTGAATCGTGATTTAGACCACTCTATGGATGCTAACTACCATGTATTTTTAATGTGACAGCAAAGATAATGTTTACTAGATTATACCCAGCACAATATTTCACTGGTAAAACAGTACTGCTATTTTACACTCAAATATGGTTGATGGAATGGTTTCTCTTACCGAAAGTAGAATTTAAAAAATAAAGAAAGAAAAAACTTATTTATAAATAATTTAAATACAGAATTTTCAAAATTAACCTCTTATTTGAAAAACATAATACTTATTAAAAGAACAATTAAAAAATTAAAGCAAAATAAAAAAATAAGTTTCATTATAACAAAAATTTATAAACAAAATGCAAAGAACGAGGGGTGGAAAACATACTTTCTGTACTGCGCCGAGCTCCTGAACTTGGCGATGTCGAAGCTTGGAGCATGGGGCATGTGAATGATGAAGCCATTTGGCATGACCACAAACTCGAAACCCTGAGCCTCCAGTTCCATGATGTGGGATACTTTGTTCCAGCCAAACCCCACGAACCGCGTATCGTACTCAGGGATATCCTTCCTCACCACAATGTAAGGCTCAAAGTCTGGCTCCCACTGCACCTATAAACAAAAAAGGTAACAAATGGTACACCTGCAAAAACCGGAACAGTTTTTATACAATTTCAGTAACATTCTTGGTAGATGTACTAGGGAATTTTTTCTATAACTCTTTTGGTAAATATTTTATCCACGCCCCAAGTCGGGACACTTGTTCCAGTCAACTCCAGCAGCAGCAGCGGCGGCTGGGTCAGCAGCCACTCCGGGCCACCTCCAGCCGTAGCTGTGTGCCACCCAGTAGGCAGGACCGCTAAGCCCACGTTTGACTTTGTAACGTGACGTCAAGCCACGCCGCCTGTATTACATACCGGCCGGGGCCTGGTCAGCCTGTTGAATCACCAGTGTTTAAGATTGACACGTCAAAACATTGCCCGACCGTGGCGTCGTCAGCCACCCAACATCATGCGTCAACACTTACAATTTTTTACTTAATACTGAAAAATACTTTAAACCGAACATGTACCTTTTTAATGATACAGTGGAACCCTGTAGCATCCCCTCTTATAATATTTTCCTGCTTAATAAGCTGCCTTCTCTTGGTCCACACACACACGTTTTCCAATACAATATTACCCTCCTATAAAGTTTTCTTTTATATAAGGCTGATTATTTCTTGGGGCCTTTGAAAGATGTTATAACAGGGTTCCACTGTATAACATCTACTGGGCATTTGAAAGAATGACTTTAAAGTGAAGTGTACTTTAAAGCGAAATATTTTATACTAAGATTTTACTGTATAAGACCATCATGAAAATAGGACAATACCCACTTCTGTACTTCGGGTTTATACAGGAAAAAATCACTTCTCTACAAATTACTGAAACACATACAGTAATTTAGCAGAATTTTTATCCTGACTCTTATTAAGGTTTTACTTATGTGTACATTGATTCCAAAAACAAAATAATAATTACATTACAAATGCAGCAAGAGCTTGACAAAGGAATTGGAATTCAAAGAACTACACAATTGTGCTGTAAAGCATTTGAACAAAATATTATGGCAAAATTCAAAACAGTTAATAAAATGTTTACAACACAATCTTACATTTCTTAAAATGGGACCAAAAGGAATTACACTTTCTTGGTTCATCCTTATATTTTATTCCAATGGTAAAGTTCAGTATGTCAAAATTTTTTTTTTTTTTTTTTTTTTTTTTTTTTGTTACATGGCCTTATAATAGAGCATGTTTAATCAACAATTAAAGACCATCACTTCCTACTAGTCGGGCAAGAATACGGACCTCAAAATATTTAGCAGTATGCAAAAATAAGACCACCCTAAACTTCGGCAAATAAATTTTGAATAAAACATTTGCTCATATTCAGATAAATATGGTATATTTGCATACCGATAGGGACCTACAATTTTGAACCAAACTTTTATAAACAAAGAGAAAAAATTACATAATTAGGAAAACCTTAAGTCACAAAAATTTCACGGATCCTAAAAAGCTTTACTCTTTTTCTATTTCTATATTCTATTTTATCTATATTATATATTTGTACATTATTACTCTATTTATTTATATATTCTAACACCCAAAAATCAACAAATTTTTATGAAAATCTGTTTTTTCATGTTAAACACAGTGTTTCCTGCCTAGTGAATTGTGTTAATACTTAATTTAAATAAAGGTGTCAGTTTGCACCATTGATGATGAAACTAGTTTCCATTATTTATATGTATGTGCATTTTGGGTATTAACAAACATAATACCACAAATAATTTTGCTTTTAATGGGGGATTTTTTCCAATTTGTAAACAGTTTTGTTTGGGTTAGTTTGCAGCAATGAACTCACAAGGACGTACAAAGTCTTATTGCAAAACGCTAGGCTGAAAGACAGACGTATAACGGACTGACATGAATGGCTAGTGTAAATCGGCCTTTATCCATTCATGATTTAAATTACTCGACAGTTTAGATAAATATTCAAATATGCTCACAACTACTTTTCATAATACCTATGTCATTCAGAAAAGTTTTCTATGGTAAATGCATGTCCGACAAGTGTTTTTTTTTTTGAGGGACCCAGCAAAATTCCACGCATGTGGACAAACAGTGCATAGAGATTTTAGAGCTCTCCCTCCTCCAGACAACATTTGATTGACAGGAATGACTATGAGTGGCTTGCCGACTTGCATGTAAAATTTAATGGGGCGGTGTGCTGGGGGGCTGGCCCCACCCAACTCGCCGGCTCCGAATGAAATACGAATAACTGGAAGCAAAACAGCCCAACCCTCAGGATTTGTACCTCCCTCTGGGGGACTTAGCGCCAGTGAAGAGAAACGGCAGCAATTGCAAGGAGCGTTAATAACATTGTCTGTTAAATGTCTCCGAGATTTTTAACTGCATCACAGTATGTATACGGCCATCATTAACTTCTCACACCAGTCAGGGAAGGAATAGCAGATTTACTACCCTCAAGCAATCACGATGTTCTGTGTTTGGTTCAGTTAGTTTGAAAATATTATCTGTTGCGTATCTACAAAAAGACATCTAAGTGTAAATCACACATTATGTATTGCTAAAAGCCTAAGAGAAATAACTCCATAGCTGACAAAACCAGTAAAGCACACCTTCTCATGATGAATATGTAAATTTCTCTGCCTGCTCTGTATTTTTGTGAGATGCACAATATTGATAGAAGAGGGGGCAAAGGTAAGAGGGAATCAACATGCAAAAAAAAGTTGTCAAACAACGAAGAACCAATATGCAAAAAAACCAAAAATGTTGACAAACTTGCCCAACACAAATAATAAAATATGAACCTAAGAAATAATCTAGAGTTGAGAATACTTTTGGAATGCCTACTTAATTTATTATTTTTCCAATGGGACCCTGTTATAATTTTCCCACTTATTTTCCTGTTTAATAAGCTGCCTTCTCTTGAAAAACAAAAATTTTTTTCCAATACAAAACTACCCTCTTACAAATTTTATCCCTATTTCTTAGTGCCCTTGAGAAATTTCATAACAGGGCTCTACTTAAAATGAAGCTCAAATATCAGAGGCTATTTTGAGAATTTGCTGCCAATGCAACTTTAAAAACTAAATTCAATGTTTAAATTAAAATGTAGGCATTCACAAGCTGAAATTTTTTTTTCAGAGGCTGATTTAAACAATGTTACACGCACAAAAATTTTACCCACCCTGTATGGCGTGGTGGCAGTCCGCCACTTCTGGAAGTTGGTGGCGGCGTGCCCCTTCGTCCACACGTGGTAGCGGAAAGTGAACAGTGTGCCCATGTCGAGCATGTTCAGCAGTTCAGCTTTCGTCTTGGGGAAGGTGATCCTGTAGCGCTGCGTCTCAAATGCCGGGATTACAAGTGCCTGCATCACGCACACACCTNCGTCTTGGGGAAGGTGATCCTGTAGCGCTGCGTCTCAAATGCCGGGATTACAAGTGCCTGCATCACGCACACACCTCATGAACATGTACGCTTCTACAAAAATTGTTACAATAAATAAAGCTTTCCTTTTACCTGTCCTACTGGTTTTGGAA
>NQII01002936.1:288525-305405 GCA_002778355.1 Clitarchus hookeri | reverse complement strand
ATATTGCACAGGTCATGGCGCCGCGTCATTCTGTGCCACGAGAACGATGGTGCTCACACTGAGACACCTTCTGGAGACACAAACATACATCCTGGTGACAGCGCAATCCATCAAATCTGTCTGATTATTGGAATACCTTATGATGTATTGGATTATATTGCGTTATTACTGGTTATGTATGGTTGACACAACATGTGAGCCATCCTGGAGCTTACTGAGCTCAAAAGCAGGATCTATGGAATCTAATATGTAAATATATAAGTAAATAAGATTCAATGACTTTTCTAAACCCCAAATATAGACTATTCTAATTATTTCGTCAATTTCAGAAAATGTGGTGAATCTATAACAATTACACTGGCACATGTGACGCCACTGAATTTCCCAGAGGCCCCGATCTCTCGTCATGCGACAATGCTCCGTGGGGTAATATTAAGATGCACGTATCCCAGCAATGATACCAAACAACCGAACAATGGCTGCCTTTACAATAACCGACGGAGCCATCCTTCGAAAAATATTGCACAGGTCATGGCGCCGCGTCATTCTGTGCCACGAGAACGATGGTGCTCACACTGAGACACCTTCTGGAGACACAAACATACATCCTGGTGACAGCGCAATCCATCAAATCTGTCTGATTATTGGAATACCTTATGATGTATTGGATTATATTGCGTTATTACTGGTTATGTATGGGCGACACAACATGTGAGCCATCCTGGAGCTTACTGAGCTCAAAAGCAGGATCTATGGAATCTAATATGTAAATAAGATTCAATGACTTTTCTAAACCTCAAATATAGACTACTCTAATTATTTCGTCAATTTCAGAAAATGTGGTGAATCTATAACAATTACACTGGCACATGTGACGCCACTGAATGTTTTTGGTGTCTCACGACGCACGGGCTTTCTGAACAAAACCCTATAACGTCTGCATGACTGTTTCCCTGGCGCGTAAAGTTGAAATTTACATCCAATGCAAATCACAACGAGCAGAAAGCTTCTGTCTACGACCAAGCTGAATACTTACTTGCTTGATCCGTAGGATTCATGTATTTACCACTTTTAGTGGTATTTATCGACCGGCGCCCCATTGTATATTTTTTACAAATTACAGAAGATAATAATAAAATAATATAGACAACAACGATTACACGTCTTCGGCGTTGTTAAAAGCGTCCCCAACTTTCGTCTTGTTTATGTTTCTACCATGCACAAAAAAAATCGACCAAGATATAAGAAAGTAAACCTTCAGGAAGATAGGCAACTCAAGTTTTACAAATAATTTATTTAAACGTTGTGTTTAAATTTGTCGCAGTTTTATTTGGGACCAAATTCTTCAAATTATTGATGAATAAAAGACTGATCCGATCATATTCAGTACGAGTTTCGGGAAACAGTAGCGTGTATATTTAAGATGACAGCAGCCTGTTGGAATCGAAGAGGAAGACAGGGAGTAGAGTTCTTACACTAGTTGCGCAATACAAAGTTAGCCACTTTCCATGCTCCAAACTCTCTCCTGTCCGGAGCTGTCAAAATTTTATTTTGGTGAGTGATGTGGCCTACAGAATCAAAACTCCCGGCCAGTGAACCATGCAATTACAAAATTCACTACACAGGAAAAACTACAGGATAACTGGCGGATTAAGCAGATTGGTGGAAGCCGATCAACTGGGACTAAAATGGCCATGAAACACTGGAAAGACGGGCGGGAAGGGCCGGCCACCCAGGATATCCTAAGGAACACCGGTACCCACCCCCGGCACCTAAACTTCCATATGAAGTTAAATCAGAAATTGAGAAAGAACATTATTAATCAAAATTGGATGCGAGTAAAGCACGGATGGATATGAAAAGGGAAACTGAACACCAAAAGATTGTAAGGAGATATATAAAATTTCACGATCACCCACTAGAGGGAAATCTAACACAATATGCTATTACACCCACCGGAGAACCACAGACACAAGCCGGATTGGGAACAATGTGAAGACGTGACAGTACGTCAGAGAGGTATTATGGCCCGAACTGAGTCTGAACGTCACAGCCACCCGATGGGAGACTATGAGTTCACCGCGATTGTGAGGCAGACCAGTGGCATGCAAGGAAGGATACAAACCACAATTTTTATGCACAGAATACTGCTCCCAAGTAATAATCCATTTATCAAAAATGAGCCTATTCATAATTGCGAATAGAGGGGAATAGGAAATAATAGGGGCAGGGTTCACCACTTTTCACTAATAATTTAGATAACCGATCAGCCTCCTGATTTCTGACAATTCCCACATGAAAAGGAACCCATACGAATTGGATCTGGGAAGTGTGCTGAGTCAAAACGAGAAACAGTTAATGTATGGCCCAAATTAAAGGATCCTGTGACAGACCAAAGGATGCCAACTATGATAAACTAAAAGAATCGGTAACTATTAGAATGCTATCCATACTACTGTCCTGGGCATAAAGAATGGCCTTATAAACAGCATAAACTTCCGTATGGAAGATTGTAGTATAGCTCGGCAAATGCATCAAAAAGGTATGGGAATTCTGTGGGTCATTAAATGCTGCACCCACCCCATCATGCGATTTTGATGCATCAGTGTAGAGACGAATATGAGTTGGGTAGCACCTAAAACATTATAAATAAGTAGATTTAGTCAAGTGTGATTTGATGTCTGAAAGAGGTTGCAGACAACAAAAAGAATTCTTGTTCAGAAGTCGGTACATCATGTGAGAAGAGCAAGTAGGAGCCTGATCTGTAGCTTCAGTAAGGGGAATGGGAAAGGGAAAAGGAGGTTATCAACTGCCCGGTTAAATTCACCAAGCGATGGTGACGTGTGCGGAGCCAATAACGGTAAGTCGACATACGACTATGGAGGGCAAAAGGAAGAACCTGAGCTTCGGCACGCATGATCATACCTGGCATAGAAAGAAGTACACCCAATATTGCATGTAGACAAACATTTTGGAGGTGTTCCAATTTTTCTACTAGCTGCTGTGAAAGATCAGTCACCATGGGACTCCCGCATTGTAAGGCCGTTCGAATCGTAGAGAAATAAAACATGCGCAGGATAAAGGGATCTGCACCCCACGTAAAATGTGATAGTTAATTTAAATATGAAATATGTCGGTGGCATTTCTGCTCAGTATAATGTATGTATGTGAGCATTATATTTTCCTGTCTGTTCCAGTATCATAACAAGGTATTTAACCGTACTACTACAAAGCAAAGTAGTATCCAAAAAACATGACGATGGGAGATGCAATGCTAATATTTTACGAGTAAAATAAACTGTACTACTTTTAGGAAGGGATATCTCCAAACCATGCATGTTCAGCCAAGTCGCCATTCGAGAAAGGGCGGATGTAAGGTCACGACATGCCGAGTGGAAAGTAGCACTTTCCAACCGAAGGACTATGTCGTTGGCATATACGATTGGACGAACCTTCAGTCCCATATGAAAGACAATATCTTGCACATAAAGAAGAAAGAGCACAGGGCTGAGAGTACTACATTGAACTAATCCAGTATAAACCAAGTGAGTATACTAACATCCATCAGGGACACGAGAGACATAATAACAGACAGTAAAAATGCCATAAAGATAAGTTATAAACGGACGTGGAACCCCAATAGTAAACAATTTCGGAAAGAGTAAATCCAGGTCAACATGATCAGAAGCTGAAACTAAATTTAAAAATATGCTGGCAAGAATATTATGATGTTTAAGAGCAGTATGGATATGGGAAGTAAGCATAGAAAGAGCATTGAAGGTAATTAAATCCACCCATCGCAAGACAAGAAATTCACCCCCTTTGAAAGTTGACTCAATTTTATGAGAGCTTGTTACAATGTCATCAACATAAATGCCTTGATTCTAAAACTGTGGATTCATTAGGGAAATTTGCTGATTCATGTTTAGCCAACTGCTGCAGTGTGCGGATGGCTTAGTAGGGAACCGATGATACACTTGTGTGGCAGTTTTCAAGTGATAGTCCTTTACTGAGTCAGTATCACAAAATGTCACATGATATGTCGATAATCTTGGTGATCAGGGTGAACAGCAATTTGAAGATACATTTTCTTGTTATCAACAGTAAAAACAACAGAATGCAACCTGAAGTTTGACACAACATCCACAATCTCTCGTTGCAACTTGAGACCTGTAAGTACGTCATTGAATGACCTTCTCCTAGAATCCTTTGCTGAAGCATCAAACACCACACGAAGCTTGGTGGTGGAGCTCTCTGGCTTCACCACACAGAAATGGGGGATGTAGTAAGCTGAGGATGAATGGACCTAGTTGAAGAGCAAAAAAACTAGTACACCTGCCTAATATCGTGTAGGGCCCCCGCGAGCACGCAGAAGTGCCGCAAGACGACGTGGCATGGACTCGACTAATACCTGAAGGTATGCAGGAGGCATTGAAATCTGCACCAATTTGAGAAAGTGTTTCACATCTGTCACACTTAATGATTCTCGTCACTCGTCGTTTGTCCCATTCGTCCACGATCTTTTTCCGGCCGCAGAGATGTCGAGGATTTGATGTTTTACCGGATTCCTGATATTCACAGTACACTCGTGAAATGGTCGTACGCGAAAAATCCAAATTTTATCACTACCTCGGAGATGCTATGTCCCATCTCTCGTGCGCCGACTATGACACCACGTTCAAATTCACTTAAATCTTGATAACCTGCCATTGTAGCGGCAGTAACCGATCTAGGAACTTTGCCAGGAGCATGTTGTCTTATATAGGCACTGCCGACCACATCACATTGCCCTGATTGGTTTCATACCTCTGTTATTTGCATACGCACGCCTATACCAGTTTTTTTTTTACTCTCCAGTGTATGAAGGAATTTTTTCCGTGTGCCCTGAAATAAGATAGTCCTTCATGAACTCCATGTACATACTTTTGAGATCACAATTCCCTTTGGGACAACTCGCAAGACCATCCACACATTGTATAACTTGGGACTGGGTGGCTCCAACTACAGGTTGAGAGTTTCGAAACCGCAAACATTCACTATTATGACCATCGTCATTTTATGTGTGCATATTAATGAATATTCTTTCATAAAGAACATCATCAGGCATCTTATGCTTGATGACTGGGAATTCCGAAATTTCCCAGAATTATCGAATGACTTCTTTCAGTGGTGGGATGGTAGCGAAGAAAGAGATGCAAATATAATTGGAGATTGAAGGCAGGAGAAACAGGTTTCTATTTCTTTGTCATATACATAAATAGGAAATAATACATTCTAGGTACGGGTGCATCCACCGATGTAGACCGACTGAACGTTAGTAAAATACTTGCTCTCGTTGGTCGAACCGATTTAACCACCATTTCAACCGTCCTGAAAATGTTCGAAAAATTCCTCAACTGGTATATCAACCACTGATGAATCAATGATGAATTTCCGAATAGCGAATATCTATATTTCAGTTTATATATGAAATAAATATTTCAACATGTGTTTCCACTGGCTTAATGTAGTGTTAAATGTCTGTTTTTATTTATAATTAATTTTTGTGAGAATAATTTTTATTTCTTAAGGTTTATTTTTTAATATTTTGACCTTCATCTCCACTTACATATAAAAAAAAACCATAAATAATATTTCACCTTACCTATACCATTAAAATAGTCGCACAACGCACAGGCAGCTTAAATGGAAAGTTGAATTCACGTTTTCGAAAATTCACCGATGGATCCCTCAGTGGTTCATACACTGCACAGTAATGTATTTGACATAAAAACCTGCCCAATAATGTTTTTTTTTTTTAACCGGTTCCTACCCCTTTGTTAGGTTTCTTCGAAAAGCCAGGTAGCTACAGCAACAAAGGGTGAAAACCGCAAAGCGCTAGCGCGATTCACCGCGCCAGATTCTCAGTCGGAAGTTACCCTTCGCTTAGAGCGTTGTGTGATTTGTCGATGTGCTCAGTTTTTAGTATGTTTATAAACTCTTGTGGTTTTATGCATAAACAATTTACTGGTTGTTTTTGTGATGGATTCTTCTAACCCAGGTGTGTACTTTTTGTAACACTACTTTTATGTAATGAAAATATAGCAAATTTGAGTCAGCACGGCTGACAACATAGGTGTGTTCAACTGTTTGATATATGTGTACTTTAAAATATTTACTAAGGGTTTTGTTATACTTCTGAACATTTCTAAGCTCTGAAAACTATTGTATAACATGAAGTATTTAATACGCAAAACAGTTATAAAAAAACAGCCTGCCGAAACCACCCCCCTTTTTAACGATTTTTTTGGTTCATACCCTACAATAGTAATTTTTTTATTAATATTTAATTTTCCTTTTTTTTGTTAACAGGGCCTTCTGGATTGAGGTCTATGACTCGAAATGAGTTATATACCATTATGCAAAGGTCAAATGAGTCTACATTTGATGGAAAGCTTCAATTTATGGAGCAAGATATTATAAGTAATAATGCTGAAGATGATACACTGCTACCTGATGTATAGCAAAAGCTGTCCATTATTAAACTCCAATTCAAACAAAAATAGTTAGCTGCTCGCAAAACAAAAGCACGATTCGAAGAAAACAATGCCGATTGGCTAAGTGGCATTATTTGCTTGCCTAGTACAGGTACGTAAAACATAATAGATGCAAACCCCTTACTAGCATTATGTATCTTTATATTTTGTGCTTTTGCGTGTAGTGCAAGGACAAGTTTTTTCAAAATATTTTGTTAGACATTTTTGTATTAATTACTTTTATTGTTACAGGACACAGTCCCGGTCGTCCTCAGAAGTCTTTTGTAGAGTCAAGGGAAAGAAGCAAAAGACGGAAAACCGAAGAGCTTCGATCAAAAGACGTGGAAGAGTTGACCTATGCGTCCCAAATGAAACTGCGAGAGTCGGGCAGTTATCCGAAGAAGCTGCAGAAGCCCGAAACAAACATATTAGGTCATACCGATGAAATAACACAAGACAATTTTCGTGTATGACCTGCAACCTGAATGTCCTTAAGAGGCTGCGTTTAACTTCAGACCCCTTAATTACAGGGATTCGATGCTTTTCACATAAGAAAAAAAAATCTCTTATCATCTGATGTTCAAAATCTGTTATCAGAAAGTGACCTTATAAATGTAAATGTTTTAGAATACAGTAGTAGTGACGAATAAATGCTTCATTTTAAAACTAAAACGTCGTCTTATTATTTTTTACTCCACAATTTAAACAAAATGATGTTCTGTAGCTGTTAGTGGCATAAAATGTTTTTGGCCAGGTTTTGGGACCAAATGCCACACTGTGCACTGGTTGAGGCATTTCTCGAACATCATGTTGAAGTTTAGCGATATTTTCCTCTGCTTCCAGACACATATTAATACCATTACACTCAAATTCTAAAGTTTTCATTACCCATTTGTAAAACTCGACGTCCGGATTACTTTTCTATATTTTGAAATGCTTGAAATTTTCGTGTTGTGGGTGTGTTAACTTTTATTTTTAAGATAAAGCTTTCAAAAATGCATCGGTTGATGCTTTGGTGCATATTTTCCAGATTCGCCTAATTTTCACTGGGGTTTTATTCGGTTCAACCGGACTCAACGAGAAACAGTGATTTTCGAACGTCCGGTGTAAATCGGTGGATGAAGTGGTGAATTTTTGAATACGTGGAATCGGATTATAAAGACTGCCAATCTAGCATGACGAAATATCAGTTGACGGAATAAATTAATGCTATCTTCGGTACGGCGTTGCTAGTTTGTACAACTTTTGAAGCCATACAAATTATATTTGACTGCATTTATTTCTATTTTAAAAAATAAGATAGTGTTTCCATGTAATTGTATCTTTATTCTTTCTATTTTAGCCAGAGGAAATGTACTAACGTTGTGAACTCACCTTAGTGCCCTTCTTGTGAAACTTCAAATGACCATTGTATAATATTTGTTTGTTGGCAACAAGATCATATGACAGTTCTCTGCCCAACTTGTTTTCTATGGTGTGTTCACGGTATGCGAGAATAGTAATTGCGTTTAAACCTGTTCCTTAAGAAATTTGCTACCGTTAAATGTAATAATGGGAGACGGAGAAAGGCAGCCTTTGCTTCAAAACGATTATCCGACTAATTACGCAAACAATAGCGGCGGGTATGCGCCAGGTAAGTCGGAATGTGTACTGGCACAGTGTTGGTGAAAATTTGTGACGTCTCTTTAGAATGTTTTGTTGACTTTCTCGTCTTGTGATTGCTAGCGAGTGTTTGTGGTACCCAAGTCGTAATTTTTAGCATTGTGTACTTAGGTCAACAAGCGACGGTATCTCCAATCGGGCCAGATGAACTGCCACCTCCGTACACCGCAGCTAACCAAGGAGGGGTGCCCATGGTCACATGTCGTGTTTGCCAGGCAATGATAGATATATCTGGGAAACGGGATCAGCATGTCGTGAAATGTGGACAGTGCAATGAAGCAACAGTAAGTAAAAAGCCATCAACATAACCTTTTTTCCAGATCTAGAACCTGGCAGTTCTGAAGTGTAGAGGCTGCACATGTTACTATAAGCTGTTCACGGTAAAGTGAGCACTTTTGAGCCCCTAGTTACTCTTTTTCCTGTCAGCCATTTCTATCCTTCCACCATTCTTAAAAAAAATAGTGCCATGTAAGTAATAAACACAGTGTGTATAATCAACCATATTCTGAAGCCAACTTCTAAGGCTAAAATTAAATATATTTATTGACTAATATTCAAAATGAGAGGGCTTTCAAAACTTCTCATTTTACCATCCATGGCGGGGTCACCCCTAGAGTGAATTGTGCCGGGCGATGCTGCTAGTCGGCGGTTTTTCTCTGGGATCTCCTGTTTCCCCCGCCCTTACATTCCAGCGCTGCTCCATACTCACCTCACTTCACCCTGTGAGTTACATGTCGTGAAGTTAGGTTGAATTCGCTTAGGTGTGCTACATTTCAAATAGCTAATATCTAATCCCTTGACGACATACTACAAAATGCAAAAACCTGTCTCGTACATATACCACAACATATGTAAATTTACTCACCTAAGTAGGCGGTGGACAGTTTTTCCCATGATGTGAAGACGTGGAATAGTAAGAAAATAATACTTTATTTTAGGGCCATTCCATGAGATCCGGGTGTGACATTTGCAAACATTAAACCAATAAAATAAAATGTTTAAAAGTAGTGTGTGTGAACTATTAGTATTTGTAATTTTAACGAAACAGCAACAAACACCTGCCAAATTTTCAGAACAAAAGTTACCATAGTTTTCCAGGAAAAAATAAGTACTAGTGGTTCCGGGTGTGACATGGAAAGAGCCAGCTTTCTAAAGAAGGCCAACACAAACAGAAAATTCTGTGAACTGGGTTGAATTAGTAATCTAATATAATTTTTATGTTACTGTAGAAAGTTTGGCATAATACAAGGACCATCTAGAAGCTTAAAATATGTCAACTTTTTAATTTTGTAGATTTCCCAAAATATTCCGGGTGCGACAAAGTTCTGGTTGTTACTTGAGAGCAACCAAAATAAGATATTGGAGGATTTTCTTCAATCTTTTACAATGGAAGTTACTTAAACGTATACTAATTAACATTAAACATTCATTAATAAAACATATGGTATTACACAGAGTTGTCACAATGTAACAGTAAAAAAATTTACATTTAAAAATAATATGAATTATTAAACTAGCGTACTGTTGTGAACAACATGTAACAGGCCTACAACAATCACAACAAAAAATGACAAAACATCACACAGGAAATTATGACTGATTGTCTAAGGGTAATTTTCCGAAACACTTGTCAAATTCGTACAGCATCTGATCTCCGTGAAGTCTAATGTCTGGCGGAGATACAACACCAGATATCTGCGACGCTGCTACGTAAGATGCATCTAATTCATCAGTTTTATACAGTCTACCTGTTTCAAAAACATTACTTGTACATCACCTTACCACTGGCACTATCTAATTCTCCTTTAATAAATACTCCAGGTGAAAGATTATTGTGATAAAAAGCTACTTTAGGAATGGGAGTGGAATGGGGAGTTTCACAGTTTTCCTCGGTTTCTTGAACAAACCATTTTTTGAAGCAACCTGCCACATCTTTATTCTTGGGGAACAACGCAATTTTTTTTTAACTTAGATTTAGCAGTTTTTGCTGCAAGAAGAGAAAAATCATGAAAGTTTTGGAAGTGATGAAGTGTTATACCTTCGATAGGTAAAAGATTGTTCCAACGCTCATTCAATAATTTTTCGTTCCCATGAACATCATTTCTGGGTACGAAAAGGCAGGTAATGCCTTTAACGTTAGTACTTGCACACTGATAAAATGCTTTGGCCGAATCAACTTTGCAATTATATGAACGTGCTGCATTCCAACTACTCTTTTGATGGTTGCCCCAACTCCATCTACAGCCCCTGTCCCGTGCGAGGCTGCAAAAAAAATTCCAAGTTGCTGTGACACCCAAGTCATCAATACTATGACATAGATTTTATAATATATACTTGCTTTTGAACTGTGCGGCACAATTGTCGAAAAATAAGTCAATATGGCTCAGCTTGGGGTAGACAGTGCGAAAATATTCAATTTAAGTTTTGATAAAAGTCCGAGTAGAATGAGTCAAATCATCACTGATCACTGCAGTCCAGATACAACATGTGAAAATTGTGACCTGTTCGTGCGACCAATGGGCAGATTGTATTTCTTCCTGTTCTAAAAGAGTGAAATTTTCTGCAAAGTCAATTTGCATGACAACTTTATCTTGACAAATTACATCCTTAACTGTTTCAAAATGATTCAGACTGGACTTTTTCGACAAAGCAATTTATTTTAAATGCAGGAAGCTGATCAATCTTTCTGGGACGTTGATCAACATTAATCCACTCTTAAGTATTTCATTTTCGGTTGTGGATCGTATTCTCCAAGTACGTCTTCGACATCTCCATACTTGCACACGTGACACTCATCGTAAATGCAGGTTTCATTACTGAGATCACGTACCAGTTTGTCGAACAACTGGTTATGATTTGGTAGACATGTGTGTGGCATCAAAGGCAAAAAAAATTTGCATGGTTTTTGCAGATGTACGCATAATGAGGCATGCAAGACGTGCAGAGAATATTTTTTTTCGGCCTCAGTTCGTGAAATTTGGACTTCCCTATTTTTACACCTGGATATTCAGAATGAAATTGTTCTTTCATTTCACCCACAGTCATAATGTTGACTGTGCTCCTTTTTATCGGTTTCAGGATCTTCGACAGTTTTGACGTCGCGCCTACCCGGAGCTCGACAACTGATGTCATCTCTGTTGTAGAAATCAGTAACTAGGTGTTTTACTGCTTCTGGTAATGGGTGCCGCTTTTTCTTAGCGTCATCAGTGACATTTGTGGGTTCAGAAACAGACTGACCAAATGTATCGTCAAATAACTTTTATACAACAGCCAGTTTTTTTTTTTCTGGGACTTTCAGGCAACAAACTCTTGACTCTTTTTACCGCCTTGGCAAAAGACTGCACACACCGATACGAGCCAATAGGATACACGGTATCTGGATCACTTTGGCAATTTGACAGTCCCAGTTTCTTGTTTTGGCCACATTTTTGCTGGCGTAGTTGGGTTTTTTCTCGTAAATCACACATAACTTTCTTCTTCAGTGAATTTGTTCTTTCTCGGTATATGCTGTACTGTGCGGTTCGCAGCGAGTGGAGTGTTGCTGCGCGCGTGTGGTGTGACGTCCNGTTCTTTCTCGGTATATGCTGTACTGTGCGGTTCGCAGCGAGTGGAGTGTTGCTGCGCGCGTGTGGTGTGACGTCCAAATCGGACAGTGCGAAGGCTTGTGATTTAAGAATGGAGGGTGCGAGTACAAGCGCTTCTGTGCGTGACAGTCGTCTATGTGGCGGGTGCTACCTGGACGTTAGCCAGTTTATTGAATTAATGTTGTTTTGGCCACTACTGTTTGAATTTTTAGTAGATCGTGGTGTGTTGTTGTGTAAGACAAGGTGCAACTCCTGCACGGCGGTAGTTGAATTGGTCGAGGACATTGAATATTTTCTCTGTCAATGGTCAGTTAGGACACACGCGTCGGTTAAGAAATATAAAAAGATGCTTTGTAATTTTAGAAAATCTTTTCGGCACGGCACGTGGTTCGGAAAAAGTAAATTAAGTGTAGAGCTGATTTGTAAAATAACGTATTATTTTCTTACCATTCCACATCCTCACATCGTGGGGAAAACTGTCCACCTCCTACTTAGGTGAATAAATTCACATACGCTCTGCATGTTTTATAATGTGTGGTATATATATATATATATATGTATGAGACAGGTTTTTGCATTTTGTAATATGTCTTCAAGGGTTTAGATATTAGCTATTTGAAATGTAGCATACCTAACCGAATTCAACCTAACTTCATGATATGTAACTCAGAGGAGTTCTATGAACTGCCGCACTAAAATTCGTATTACGTGTGATTAGTAATAACCACATATAAAATTTGCAGGTATTATTTTCCTGATTTTCGGGAAAGTCTCTATTCTTTACAATTAACTAATTATAGCACTTTCTGTGATTTTTTTCTGTTGTTTACGGAAAAGTTGCTATTCTTTACAATTACTGCCTGGAATTGATGCAAAGATGAAGGGAATGCATCTTGTTAACATGAAAATTTTTGTAATTGGTATGGTTAAATGATATTTGGTGATTGAATAATAATTTTGTATCTAGGTGTATTCCAAAAATGTTACCAAGGTTGTCTAATTTTGGGTTGCTAGCTCAGTTACAACGTATATGTTACACGCGTTCTGGTTTGCACCTGGTAATTCACAGCCACGGTTCTTGCTTGGTCGGCAAATAATGTGTAGCTCGTGTGTGGGCATGCGCTCACCGTCTCCCTCTCTTTCACACTCAAACTGTTGCACGCACTGGTTCACTTACCGGGAAGAGACAACGATGGCGACAGAGGTGTGCTTAGTCCTCGGAGCAGAATATGAAGNACGCACTGGTTCACTTACCGGGAAGAGACAACGATGGCGACAGAGGTGTGCTTAGTCCTCGGAGCAGAATATGAAGCCAGTGGAGAGTGTGGTACGCCTAGAGTATTTGGCGCGCTGATTCCGTGGCCACGCAGGTACTCCTGGGTTCTCATCAAGTACGTCGGGGAGGATCCAGATGTGCAGTGCACTTGACCTCCAGGGGGTACCGGCTCCAATCTCAGTCTCTGTTAAANCACGTCGGGGAGGATCCAGATGTGCAGTGCACTTGACCTCCAGGGGGTACCGGCTCCAATCTCAGTCTCTGTTAAAAGTAAAGTCAGAATGGGAAAGATAGATTACCTCTGAATAAATAATTAACTAAATATTTTTAATTTTTGAGCTGCAAGATTTCGTACACATTCCACTTCTAAGCATTATCCACCCAATTGTTTTTAAAGCTTTGAAATTATTTCTAATCTGCACGTGGACTTATTTGTTGGTGTTAGTCATTTAATTTAAATTTTTAAAGCTAACCCCAGTGGTTGTAGATTGATCATTCATTTGTCCAGTGAATAGTCAAACTCCTATAGGTTGTTCATGGTAAAGTGAGCACTTTTGAGGCCATAGTTACTTTTTTCCTATCAGCCACTTTTTATCCTTACACCACTTTTTAAAATAAATATTGCCATCAAAGTAAAAAAAAAAAACGGTGTGTATATTTCACCGGACTCAAAAGTTAACAGTTAAGGTTACAAGAAAGTATATTCGACTATTATTCTAAATGAGAAATCTTCAAAAATGCTCACTTTACCATGAACAACCTAAAGAAATCTTTCTACAGTCATTATTTTGTGTGCATATGTGTGTAGGGGTCTCTGTCTAAATAAATACATACATACATTTGTAATATATACACACACACATATAAACACACAAACGTGGATATACATTTACACATACACTGCATTAACCATTTGGTGGGATGTGTCATTTTTTTTAGAGTCAGTTTCTCAATTACTAGAGAATGTTGATGATTTATAAAGGTGTAGATTGCACAAAGATTTCCACAAAAACAAAGAAGTGAAAAATTGTCTTCTCGTGGAATNACGCACTGGTTCACTTACCGGGAAGAGACAACGATGGCGACAGAGGTGTGCTTAGTCCTCGGAGCAGAATATGAAGGGAGTGGAGAGTGTGGTACGCCTGGAGTATTTGGCGCACTGATTCCGTGGCCACGCAGGTACTCCTGGGTTCTCATCAAGCACGTCGGGGAGGATCCAGATGTGCAGTGCACTTGACCTCCAGGGGGTACCGGCTCCAATCTCAGTCTCTGTTAAAAGTAAAGTCAGAATGGGAAAGATAGATTACCTCTGAATAAATAATTAACTAAATATTTTTAATTCTTGAGCTGCAAGATTTCGTACACATTCCACTTATAAGCATTATCCACTCAATTGTTTTTAAAGCTTTGAAATTATTTCTAATCTGCACGTGGACTTATTTGTTGGTGTTAGTAATTTAATTTAAATTTTTAAAGCTAACCGCACTGGTTGTAGATTGATCATTCATTTGTCCAGTGAATAGTCAAACTCCTATAGGTTGTTCATGGTAAAGTGAGCACTTTTGAGGCCCTAGTTACTTTTTTCCTATCAGCCACTTTTTATCCTTACACCACTTTTTAAAATAAATATTGCCATCAAAGTAAAAAAAAAAAACGGTGTGTATATTTCACCGGACTCAAAAGTTAACAGTTAAGGTTACAAGAAAGTATATTCGACTATTATTCTAAATGAGAAATCTTCAAAAATGCTCACTTTACCATTAACAACCTAAAGAAATCTTTCTACAGTCATTATTTTGTGTGCATGTGTGTGTAGGGGTCTCTGTCTAAATAAATACATACATACATTTGTAATATATACATACACACATATAAACACACAAACGTGGATATACATTTACACATACACTGCATTAACCATTTGGTGGGATGTGTCATTTTTTTTAGAGTCAGTTTCTCAATTACTAGAGAATGTTTATGATTTATAAAGGTGTAGATTGCACAAAGATTTCCACAAAAACAAAGAAGTGAAAAATTGTCTTCTCGTGGAATNTATGATTTATAAAGGTGTAGATTGCACAAAGATTTCCACAAAAACAAAGAAGTGAAAAATTGTCTTCTCGTGGAATTCAACTTGTCTAACCTTTCCCTCCATTTGTAAATGAAACAGTAGTGTTGCTTTGCCCCGCGACCTGTTTACACGGCCACAGAATACAGATACAATGGGAGCCGTGGGGTGCTGTCCAAACGTAAATATTAGCTCTTATTTGACACACTGCTCGTGTGACGCGAGAGGTCGTGGGTTCATTTGTGATTAGCTACACCAGGAAGTGCGGGCTGTTTACCGTTAATTAGATAAACATTTGTGGATACTCGAGTTATTTCTTTCGCGCTCTGATTTTTATTGCATATATGTGTAAGAACCAGCATATTTATTAAATGTTTTACTTTCTAATAATGTTACAGTTTGACTTTACCGATACGTGAATAAAGTGATTACTCCTATGAATGTTAATTATACGTGTGGCAGAAGCATATACGTGTCGACACCAGTAGATCTTAAGCAGGACTTCCTAAAGTGTTCAGTTTGCCGTGAACAGCCTTAAGATGAAGTACTTTATCACATGGCTTTTCATCTGTGGTTGAACCCTCCAGGTCTTGTAAGGCTTGTTTTAACATTAAAGGTCTCTCTTTCCCTCCCCCTCTCTCTCTCTNGTGGTTGAACCCTCCAGGTCTTGTAAGGCTTGTTTTAACATTAAAGGTCTCTCTTTCCCTCCCCCTCTCTCTCTCTTTTTCTCTCTCTTTTTATCTCTCCTTTCATCTCTCCTTTCTCTCTCTCTTTCTCTCTCTTTCTCTCTCTCTTTTTATCTCTCCTTTCTCTCTCTTTCTCTCTCTNGTGGTTGAACCCTCCAGGTCTTGTAAGGCTTGTTTTAACATTAAAGGTCTCTCTTTCCCTCCCCCTCTCTCTCTCTCTTTCTCTCTCTTTTTATCTCTCCTTTCTCTCTCTCTCTCTTTCTCTCTCTCCTTTCTCTCTCTTTCTCTCTCTTTCTCTCTCTTTCTCTCTCTTTCTCTCTTTCTTTCTCTCTTTCTCTTTCTCTCTCTCTCTCTTTCTCTTTCTCTCTTTCTCTCTTTCTCTCTTTCTCTCTCTTTCTCTCTCTTTTTTTTCTCTCTCTCTCTCTCTCTTTCTCTCTCTCTCTTTCTCTTTCTNTCTCTCTTTCTCTCTCTTTTTTTTCTCTCTCTCTCTCTCTCTTTCTCTCTCTCTCTTTCTCTTTCTCTCTTTCTCTCTCTCTCTTTCTCTTTCTCTCTTTCTCTCTCTTTTTCTCTTTCTCTCTCTTTCTCTCTCTTTCTCTCTCTTTCTCTCTCTTTCCCTCTCTTTCTCTTTCTCTCTTTCTTTCTCTCTGCCTGATCTGAAATTTTTTTTTGTCATTTAAGATTAAAATGCAACTTAAGATTGTGCTGAACTCTTTCAAGACTTTCTTTATTTAATTATTAATAATTGAAAGCTAGTTTAATTGGTGTAAATTATTTCACTTTACCACTAGTGAGTGTTTGAATAACATAATGCGATAAGCCATAGAAGCTATAACATAAATCTTGAAATATTCACACTTCAACAAATGTATTTACAAATTACAAACAAGCTATAAATTATGAATCCCTTCAGAACTCTTGAGTTTAATTTTTTTATTTTGATTTTTGTAAAATATCTCTTTTACCGCATGTTGGTAAAAAAAATTTGTTACATTTGTAAGTTAAATTTGAGTTTTAAGTACCAAGTTTTAAATCATATTTAAAATTACATACTGTCACTATCACTCTTTGAGTAAACATAATATAAAGAAT
>NQII01002936.1:261025-283525 GCA_002778355.1 Clitarchus hookeri | reverse complement strand
TATTGGCACAACTGGCGTGGCATAGACAGTGTGTGTTACGTACTTTACTTACGATTACCCCTTCTCGTTCGAGGCGGACAAACTCAGCCTCAACTTTAGGTTTAAGGGCGAAAGGAACTTTCCGGTACCTCTCGTAAACAGGGCAAGATCCTGGCTTTAGCTGGATGTGAAACTTGACTCATTTAATTTTCCCCACGACTTGTTTAAAATATTGCAGTGGCGACTAGGATTTTTATTGAGCATCTGCAAATAACTACATTTATAAATTTTATGAATTCAAAGGCCAAAATTATTTATTCAGTTTGGTAAAAATGTTGAACGACTTGCCAAAGGAAAATACTGCTTCAGATTCGAGATCCTTTTGAACCTGGGAAGTGTTTCTGCGAAGTCTACTCGAAGAGATAACAGAATAAAGTAACTCCCTTCAATTTTCCCGAAAGTAAGAGATCTTTGTGTTTGTAGGATGCGATTAGGGAACTGGCCCGTGAACTCCTGTGCGAAACGGTGTAAGCCAACTGAACCAGAATCGGTTTTCCAAAGAAATTTCTGATATTTTGTTGAAATACTTTCCTCGTGAACCCAACCCACTTGCGAACTTTTAAAATTTAAAATCAGAATACAAAATCGCTGAANGTTGAAATACTTTCCTCGTGAACCCAACCCACTTGCGAACTTTTAAAATTTAAAATCAGAATACAAAATCGCTGAAACTCTTGCAGAATTAGAAAAACTTAGGTATTGCAAATTTCCGGCAGACTGGTTTGAAAATGCACTTTGCACTCAGTTTGTGCATGGACACAATGCACAGGACTTAAAACTCAAGCTTTTAGAATTGTCAGATATTTTTCGCCAGAGCTGTACATTATGCTACATGTTTTTGTGCTTTGTGAGAATGTAAACCCACTGAATATTTAATCATCTCAGTCAGTTAAATTTGTAGCAGTACTTAGTAGAAGTGTTGATAAAACCAAGCTGCGAATGCTTTGCATTCACTGCACGTGTGGATATCGTGATGCTGTTTATCACGCGTGTGGTGCAAAGGGACATATTAAACCAGCTTGTAATGCCGGCCAATCACAACATTTTTCAAATGCCAAGAATGGGGGAAAAAATGGTTTAGAATGAAAAGGGTAGTGAAACAGGTTCAAGATGATAATTAATTGTCCTTTTCTGGAAGCCAAGACGAAGAATTATCTGATACCGAATGTTTAAATTTATCATCCAGTACAATTGCTGAAGTTTCGCAGCTATCAATTCCCATCCTCGTCGCCACTGCAATATGATTTTATGTGGTAAAACAGAATATGTTTTCTCTACGTATTTGTACAAACAGAAACCAGACTTTTTCGTTCCAACGTAACCATAGATATTCTGNAAGAATATGTTTTCTCTACGTATTTGTACAAACAGAAACCAGACTTTTTCGTTCCAACGTAACCATAGATATTCTGACATGAGGATATACGTAGCACCGTGGGTGTTTGGTTAAACTGGAAACATAGGTGTTTTACATAGCTTAGTACTAAACAGGACGATTTTGAGCAACGGGGACAAACTGCAGGAGACGACCCCTGTCGTCGTTGCAGAGGACAGCTCGCGCCCACGTGTGGCTTAGCCGAGGGCTGTCTTTGTTCAGTCCTGGCCTGGGTGGCAGGAGAGAGTGTCTGGATGAGTGGGGAGCTTCTCATATGTGCTTCTTCAGTTTGCCCTAATTCTCGGCGGTAGGAGTTGATTACCGGGGTGTTCGACCAGTCTATGGATTTCTGTTGCAGGTGTGTCGCAAAGTATCTGGGATCGCTAACTGTGTATTTGTCACGTAGACCGAGTCTGTATCACCCCTGCCTTGTGGAAGGTCCCTGACTTGCGAGTGTTGTGCTGTATCGTGTTAGTTTGCAGAGCAGAAGGCTCTGTCGTGGGATGAGGAAAACCTGTGATAAGATGGCGTGTGCAATTTTTATTGGTTTTGGTTAAGTTTTACTCCCGTGCACTTGCGCTTTCATGCACGGTACCTTGTGCTACAACTCACAAGTGTCTGACTGGAAAGTGGTCTTTAGTGTTAGCTCAGGGGCTCTGTGATAACCATCTTGTGACTGCGAACCAAAATCTAGTGTAGTGTGTGTGTGTGGGGACTTATCCCCAAAGTTTTGATTTACATTAACAAACATTCTTTCCCTCCAAAAAAATTTTTGGTCCCAGAAACACAAAACATTTATGACCATCTGAAACCTTCCCTATCCCACAAATAAATTTGTCCGTATCTTTTAATAGCTTAGCTTTATGTAAGACATTACATTATTAAGTGTTTACACCTAATGCATGTTCATTGAAATGATTGCAGCCAATCCGCAACGCACCTCCAGGGAAGAAGTACGTACGGTGCCCCTGCAACTGCCTGTTGATATGCAAGAGCTCTTCCCAGCGCATTGCCTGCCCGCGGCCAAACTGCAAGCGCATCATAAACCTGGCACCCAGCCCGGTCACCCCTCCGGTGCCCACCATGCCGGGCATGTGTCGCGTCAACTGCGCTCATTGCCACGACACTTTCCTGGTACGTCCGTCTCTGGCCGTGGTTTCTTGAGGGTGTCGCCTACTAGGAGCTTTTTCGCGCGTTTGAGGCAGGGATGCGCGGGGCGATAAAGGCGACACTGACACGCGTACCTAGTGCCCCCGTCACTTGTACGTGCATGGCGCCGAACTGGCGTGCAGTGTTTCCGTCATGCTNCTGACACGCGTACCTAGTGCCCCCGTCACTTGTACGTGCATGGCGCCGAACTGGCGTGCAGTGTTTCCGTCATGCTACGTGTACCCATGGGACTTCAAGCAGTGACCCTGTCTGTTTATTGCTGGAAAATCTGAAGTAAAGTTCAGTGCAGGTTCCTATAATAGTTTTGCATGTTTCCAACCAATTTGTCACGAGATACAGCAGAGTGAAGGAGTTGTTAGCTGCGCTACAGGGCTCGGAAATAGCATTTATATCATGCGTGATGCATTGAGAGTATTGCGTGTACCTCGTCTGAAGTGTGTTTTCTTTTCATACGCTGGTATAATGGGGACACACATAGTGGTTCCATTAAAAATGTGNCTTTTCATACGCTGGTATAATGGGGACACACATAGTGGTTCCATTAAAAATGTGGATTTGTAACACACTGCAACGCAATTCAAATGCCAGGTAGGTGGCACCTTTAAGGGGAAACCCTAGTAAATAATTATAAATGCCTCAAGGTAATGTCTGGTCATAAGAAAGTGTGGCGATGGGCCTCCCACGACTGCAATATGCATTCCAAGGTGGTTGAATTTCTCGCATATCAGATGTGTAAGAGTAGNTGCGATGGGCCTCCCACGACTGCAATATGCATTCCAAGGTGGTTGAATTTCTCGCATATCAGATGTGTAAGAGTAGGATATCATTACAAACAATGTCAGCCAGTGAATTAAACTACAAAAGCCACTTTGTACTTTTTTCCTTTCCCTTAAGAAAACTGTGCAGGAAAGTCGTATAAATACTAGTTTTAACCATATCCGCAATTTTTTCCCCTTTTGAACATGTTTAAATGTTTAACAGGGTTAAAGTGAAAAGTGGTGGCTGCAAATAAGTAATGTTTCTGTATCTGCAGGGTTTTGAAATGTTTTTAAAATCAACTTTTGTGTATTTATTTCTGAAAACTTTAATTATCTAAAAATGGTTTTGAACGGATATTTTATATAATAAAGGTCTGTACTTCTAAATCAGGCTAGAAAATGATGTGTGCAGAACTATGTCCATGGGAAAATATATGACACTTTGTATTATAATGGAACTTGTATAAATTCAAATATTGTCAAAAGCAAAAACTCATTCACCATTGGACATCATACATGTAACTTTCCATTTTAGGATTTTTCAACAGCAGATTACCACACTTTTTGAGCAGATTTCGTCGGGAGTATTGTAAACACAGAATAAAATACAATATGAAATTTCGTCGAGCTCTGTCGTCATGTCATTTTCTTTGGGTTATTTCCATTCCAGCATAAGACTGCATCTAGTACAAATTTGAAAGACATTTGTATTTGTAAGTTTTAGCACAGGCCTACTGATATGTTCAGCCGAGTTTCTGTTTCAGTTCAACACCCTGAACAATGCCTTAGCTCGATGCCCGCACTGTAGAAAAGTGTAAGTATGTTTGCATTGTCTGGTCCTGAAGTAAATGCTATTACTGCCTTACAATATAACTGATCTTATGTGTGATCTGTTTTATCGTAGATCATCGGTGGGTCCTGATTTTGCACGTGCCAGAGGAATAATGTTCCTCATTTTCTCATTTCTGTTTTTGGCTGTCGGCATTGGCGTTACGGTAAGTAGTTATCCTATTTAATGAAGTTCAGTGCTTTGCCCCTCAAATGGATGTGCAAACAAAGGGAATAAGAAAAATACTGTGGCTTGAAACCAGTGAGAGTGTAAACCTTATATGAAAAGGAGTTTTTGAGAATTACAGTCAAACGTCAAGTGACCTGAATTTTTGCAGTTTGTAATAAATGAGGTTTGTATGAAAAGGTGTTCATGGTGATTGTAAAAAAAAATTATCAAAAATAAAATTTTGTCTATGTAGTTTAGCATATTGGAAAATAACGTTATCACCACCATCATTATTTTTTAGTGGACTCTATATAGTAATAAAAATTAAGAAGCATATTTGATTGAACATNCGTTATCACCACCATCATTATTTTTTAGTGGACTCTATATAGTAATAAAAATTAAGAAGCATATTTGATTGAACATGTAAATTAATGTAAAGTTCCCTTTTTCACTTCAAGGGGAGTGTACGACTTTGTATAAAAGAGGTTTTTATCAAGGAGGTGTTACAATGTTTAGCAATTGTAATCAAGTTTAATATGTTCTTGCTGCATGAGAGCATTTATTAAGGCCTGGTTGTTTCCCTACAGATTCATTGAAGCAATNCCTGGTTGTTTCCCTACAGATTCATTGAAGCAATTTTTTTCCTGGCTGTGTTGCTCGGGGACATATTTCTTTTTGACTTCCATTTTTAACAGGTTGCTGTTTAAGAGTAGTTTAAAAATATTCCATTTATAACTGCTGATTATTTTCAAATTATTGCTGTATCATATTTGTAATGCATTTTTATATAGGCCATTCACAGTTACTTCAAACTTTTCTGAGGCCCTGCTGAAGTCCTACTTTTGGTCGCTGATTACGTATCCTTCCGCTGCATGCAAACATAAGCGCGACCATGTGACTTCTAAGTTTTAACTGTCAAATGATTTGTTTGATTATTTTCAGCTGTTCAAAGAATTTTGTCATTTTTCAGAAACCATTACGTAAGAGTATTTACAATTTAGGCCCGTAACCATATTTAGGTCAGCTTTATGACTTTTTAACATGCACGTTAATATTTTGCCGCGACTGTGTTTAACCCTGTTACAACTGTGGGGGGAAAGAACTGTAGTATTTAACCTCTTGTTATTCATGTGTGTTGGGTTATTCTGTTAAGATGATGGCCCTCGTTGGAATAAACACTAAAACGGAGCAACCAGTTACAGAAAAAGACAGTAAATTCAAACACGCAACTCATGTACCTTATTTTTTTGTAAGTAGCAGCCACAAACTTAAATGATAGTGGTGAACATGCACACAAATAGGACTACCGTAGCTTTTATTCCACTCATATTTCTTTGCATATGCACTTAGTTTTTACTGAGTTTATCTAATTATTTATTTAAAAATTTTCTGACTGGGCTCAGTAATTTGTTGGGATTGTGGCAAACATTCAGATCACGAAAACGTAAGCACGTTACACAACTGTGTTCCAAACACCTGGGGCGAAGTTACGTTGTAACAAATAGACGTCGCTTTCAAATAATTAATTTCGTTATAAAAAACAGTTCACGGTTAAAACTTACAAATTTTGCACGTCCAATATTTGCAATTACACACTCGCCAGCCCAGCGTGATACGCAACAACATCCTTTCACACGCTCCGGGTCATGACACACGTAACAGTGTATTTATTCCTGCTGTGGAAAAACAGATCTATCACAACATCGTAACGTTCCTGGGTAGGTTTGCACAAGTCAGCGTGTACAAACTTGATGTGATAGTTTTAAATGNTATCACAACATCGTAACGTTCCTGGGTAGGTTTGCACAAGTCAGCGTGTACAAACTTGATGTGATAGTTTTAAATGTGTGTTTCGCAGGAAGGAAAATTAACACTTTGTGCAGGCAAGAGCAACACGCCGTGTCATCATGTCACGTCGCCGCGCTTCTGCCAACTCAGGATTTGTAACCGTCCCATCACATCTCGATATATTATAATAAGTATTCAGACAATGAAATATTGTTTCAGTTGTAAATACAAATTCAAAAATCATTATTTTTGCTGTAATAAGTATGAAATTTTCCGAGAGATAAAGAGAGAGAGAGAGAGAGAGCAAAAGAGAGATTGACAAGCTTCGCTCTGCCTGTTCAGTTTCTTCCTCAGACGAAAAAAAAAATACACAATGTCTCTAGGGCGTACGCACGGTGATTTGCGCTGATATTTTTAACTGTAACAATGATATATGTTTCCCTCAGTGCTACCTAAAAATTTAAATATAACAATAGGCAAGATTTAATTTACAAATAGCATACCAAAAAACTAGTTTAAAAGAATATTTTAACCTATTTCTTACTAGGCGTTGCCAACACATCGTTGCTCTGACTGTTTTTAATTTGTATTTAATACGAAATAAGTATTAGAAGTTGTGGATGATACTAAGTTAAAGTTTAATTTATTCGAGAATACAATACTTTAAAGTTAATCACAGTGTTATACATTTGTGGTATACAAGTTATTGAAAAATCGGTATGACATATCACTCCTGGGGTGATTTTTCAAAAGTTTGTTTCAAAACATCTGAAGAAATTGAGAATGGACTGTATATAATATCTTATTTAAAGTTGGAAAGCAAAGTTGTGATGCAGTTGACATTACATTTTTCTCTTTGGGATGATCATCCTCGACCATTAACGAGCACTGTCGGAAGGTAACCAATGAAATACAGGGCGACGTTTCAGTGCTTACTCGTAGAGTATAAAAATTGTGAAATTGGGGACAGTTTTTGACTGCTTTAAATCTTTGTTTATGCAGTATGTTTTCTATTTCATATGCAGCATGATGTAGTGTTTTCCTATAATTGTCGCAATTCAAACGTGTCCCTTTAGTCCTTAAACTAGAATATTATTTCAATTACAGCACCAGTTGCAAGATGGTATGGCAATGTTGCATGGCGAGTAGCTATCACAGAAATTCGGCACCACTGTTTTTCCATCGGAAAATTTAACTTGATTGCTGATGTGTCGTACACTAAAAGGACACGCATCTGGTTGTGCGTACTGCCGATATTTATATAGTACTCTGTGGTGTTATGATTTTGAGAGTTTAGAATAACGTAACGTTGGGGTAAAAAAAAATGTGTGTATAAATGCAGCGTGGGGAAAGTGTAAAACTGTGTTTTGAAAATGTCAATTTTGTCATTCACAGAGCGTGTCATAGGTGGCGACTTACGATGCAGTGACTATAGTTTTGTTTGCAATAACTCGTATCCATCTGTTTGTTGTTCATACTTCGATAAAGTGACAAACCATCTGTGGTGATGTCTAAAAAAAAAAATACTGTGTTCATTGAAAACTTTGCAGGCTTTAACTTTAGTTGGTGAACAGGTGAAAATACAACCTTTCCATTCAATAATTTATTTTTAAATTTACTGTTTTATTTATATTTTTTGTTAATAAACATTTTAGGTTTTGATCACAGCACATTGATTGCATAGCGTAGTTTGCATCTCGAGGTACGAATATCTTCCCACACTTCATGGACGAGCAATTGTTGCATGCGATGTTTAGCGATGAAAGCAAACCTTTCTGCACAGTCAATATAAGGGAAACTACAAATCAAATATTGATACAAGATAACTTTTAACATTATTAATTTCGTGAATTTGAGTGGGACCACAGAAAACATATGATAAATGCAGACAAACATTGCACGAGTGATTTATATTTAGAGGTTTACTGTACATGTGTTAAATGCTCAGAGGTGGCTTTGGCAGGAACGTTCTTAAACTCGCAAAAAGTAACGCAGATGCTAAGTAGTATGTTTATTGTGACTACAACAGATTTGAAATGAGAGTCTCGTAGATTGACTGCTGTGATGTTGTACGTGGTCTGTGCCGCCATAATTGTATCGCCTGATTGTCACCATGAAAGCTAGCAAATATCGTAAGTCTGGACAGAAACTCTGTAAAATCAGATGTGTGTTGCATTTTTAACGGTTCTCACCTTGAAGATAAAATGTTGCTACAATTGTGTAAATAGTTTTGATAGCAATTTCTATTCAGCAAGTGCTAATGCAGTATTTTTTTTATTTAAGGGTTCATAAAGGGAGCTAATAAATTTTAATGTTTTTTAAAATATTTTGGTTTTTATTATATTCTTTTAATGTTTATGGCCTGATAATGAAGTAGGTATTGTTTTGTTTGTAGGTTGGAACCTTTCAACTTGCTCGTAAAAATGGAGGAATTTACGTTGCATATGTTGGTAAGTAAGCTTAAGGAATAATTCACTGGGAGAGTATGGTTAATTGTGTGTGCTGTGTGTTTTCAAGTGTACGAAAAGAATGTGCAAAAAAAAAGGGGTGGAACTTTTTACTACAAATATGTACTGCAGTTAAGGTATGTTAATATTGTCTGTTGATGTGTAGATTGCGCTAAGCGTGTCCACTACATCCGTACTGTATATGGAGTTAAGTAGAACTCCGCTGCAAAAGTACCCGATACCTACACTGTTTATGTAAGGGTACCTTCGTACCTTGTCAGTGCACTCGTATCTGCGAGAGACAGCCTGCAAAATTACATGGCAAGTGGTGACATGATGAGCTCGAAGGGTTACTTCAACGACCCACTGTTATTTTGTATCAGACGAGGGGATAAAAAGAATACAGCCTCTATTGCAGGTTTACCAACTTTGCAGGCATCACACCGCAGCTCTGCGTTGTCATTTCAGTATTTAAAATCTTTTAAAAGTAATAGGAAACCTGAAACTGGGAGTGCTTTAATTTTACTCTCAGTAAAATAAGGGAGTGCTGAATTTAAAAACTACACATATTAATAATTGATTATTTTCTGGATATGAACAAAGTTTAATTATGCTGAGAAATGTAGTACTCATCCTTGTAGAGTTATTATTTTCTTTATTTGATAAGTCTAAAATGTGAATTGTTTTTAAGTAGTCCTGACGCAGGAATGAAAATATATTACAAAAGTATTTTTTGAGTGCTGCTTTTATTCTCCAAATTTGAAGAATTTATGTGAAATTAATTGNAGTGCTTTAATTTTACTCTCAGTAAAATAAGGGAGTGCTGAATTTAAAAACTACACATATTAATAATTGATTATTTACTGGATATGAGCAAAGTTGAAATATACTGAGAAATGTGGTACTCAACCTTGTAGAGTTATTATTTTTTTTATTTGATAAGTCTAAAATGTGAATTGTTTTTAAGTATTCCTGATGCAAGAATAAAAATATATTACAAAAGTATTTTTTGAGTGCTGCTTTTATTCTCCAAATTTGAAGAATTTATGTGAAATTAATTGTCCTATTGTTTTGTATGTTCACTTAAAGAATCAAATAGTACATAGTGTGGCACTGGCGTAACACTGATTTCCATCAGCTTCCCAAGACTCTTTTAGTGCGAGTAGAAGTCTTTCAGTTCATTACTCGTGTGTCCGTCGTATCAGTATCGGATATCGGCTGTATCGGCAAGAACGTATCAGTTTGTACTTGCACCGGTATCTGTAAAAATCTGTATCGGCTCAGCGCTAATTTTTAAAATCCCATTCCGTTTTATTGCTGGTGGTTCATTCTGCTAACGTTTTGAAGAGTGTGTTAGTAACTGTTTGTGATATAAATTTTGCTCATTTTCTTTGATTGTGGTGGTACTGTGCTGATCCGCCATCTTGTTCCATTGCACTTCCACCCAATTAGTAACAGGATTCTGTGGTCAATCTTATTTGGAGTGTAGCCCAACAACTTAATTAGGTATGTTTCATGCTTCTAGTTACCTGTGGCAGTTTTACAGCTCAAGCTTTCACCCAAAAAGAATTTTCTATTTGAACAGGTCAAGTTTTTCTGAGATGAACATAAGGTGGAATTGTTACTTGTTGTTGGAGACTGCTTAGTCTGGTAAAGCTGTTGTTTGGATGGAACAAACGTTTTGGCTAAAGTTCATGTCGACAGACATGCATCTCTCTGTAATAGTTGTTCAGGCTTCTGCCGCCATCGTGTGAATGTTCTTGCCCTCTGGGTTGTGTGTTCATACTCTTTGCAAGACACTTCAGCCTCCATCTTTTAGCCTGAATAATAATGGTGTGTGTGGAGCGCACCCAGGGCAAGGCGACACCCTCCTAGTGACTGTCTTTCCAGCTGGGACCCGTATATGACCATCATCCCCGGGCACGACAGAAATGAAACCCTAGAATGGAGCGGCGCTGGAATGCGAGGGCGGGAGTACCCCGAGAAAACCCGCCTGCAAGCGGCATCGTCCAGCACGATTCCCACATGCGAGAATCCGGGAGTGAACCCGCCGGGGATCGAACCCGGATCGCCGTGGTGGGAGGCGAGCACCTTGGCCACCGCGGCCCCTTTTAGCCTGAAATAGGAGCAGTGGTAGCTTATCTACCGAGGCTCTGCGTGCAACCTAAATTAAACATTTTTATTTTGCATTTGCGAGAGTGTAAATTGTATTTTGCCTGTCAATTTAAACTGAAGATAAGTGGTGTGTTAACAGGGTGCTGTTGGTTTTTTTTTCAGGTGCATTCATATTGTCTCTTTTAGCCTTGGCCCGCAGCCTATATTACTTCTTCATGAAGGTGAGCCTTATCGAAGGCCCCATGTAAGCTCACCTCCAGGAGACGTACACATTCCACAGGAATATAAGCGGCTCGTGATCCGCGCATCTCGAGCTCTCTTCATCAGCATATTTTGCGTTGTTACTGTCGGCGTGTTCAGAGTAAATAGTTTGTCCCGCGTCGCTTGCTGAGCAAACCACCAAACAGCGTAGAACAGTTTCTGGGACAAGCATTGTGTCATAGGAGATTTTATTCCTTGTGTTATTTTAATTGTGATTTCTGTAACTTTTTTTTTTTCTTCTGTAATGTACGAGTAGCTTTTTAGGATTAATTTTGTATGTTTGTGAATGAACTTGTACATGATCATTTTTCAATTTGTATTTTGTTTATGAATATATTGATTATAAGAAGGCAAATGTGCATATTTGAAAGCAATGAGGAAATTTTCTAGAACTGTAAAATTTGTGGCAGGAATATTTGATATAAAGGTGTGTTTGAGTGGAGTTATAATTTCTAGTAAGAACATTAATGGTCAGTCTTATGTGTTTGTGGTAGTGCGAATTATCACTTGAACTGAAACCGAATTTGAATCTGTCAGTTTGTCGTGATTCTTGTGTTGTATTTTTTTTTAAGTGTTTTTCTATGTTTTGTTGAGTTTATGTTAACTACGAATTTTTTGCATATCAATTTGTTCAAGCGAATTGTNCATCTCGAGCTCTCTTCATCAGCATATTTTGCGTTGTTACTGTCGGCGTGTTCAGAGTAAATAGTTTGTCCCGCGTAGCTTGCTGAGCAAACCACCAAACAGCGTAGAACAGTTTCTGGGACAAGCATTGTGTCATAGGAGATTTTATTCCTTGTGTTATTTTAATTGTGATTTCTGTAACTTTTTTTTTTTCTTCTGTAATGTACGAGCNATTTTAATTGTGATTTCTGTAACTTTTTTTTTTTCTTCTGTAATGTACGAGCAGCTTTTTAGGATTAATTTTGTATGTTTGTGAATGAACTTGTACATGATCATTTTTCAATTTGTATTTTGTTTATGAATATATTGATTATAAGAAGGCAAATGTGCATATTTGAAAGCAATGAGGAAATTTTCTAGAACTGTAAAATTTGTGGCAGGAATATTTGATATAAAGGTGTGTTTGAGTGGAGTTATAATTTCTAGTTAGAACATTAATGGTCAGTCTTATGTGTTTGCGGTAGTGCGAATTATCACTTGAACTGAAACCAAATTTGAATCTGTCAGTTTGTCGTGATTCTTGTGTTGTATTTTTTTTAAGTGTTTTTCTATGTTTTGTTGAGTTTATGTTAACTACGAATTTTTTGCATATCAATTTGTTCAAGCGAATTGTGATTTTTCTAACGATTGTCCTGGAGTTGCAAAGTGTGGAAAAAAATATTGTAAAAAAAAATAGGAAGTGGCTACGTTGGTTACATTTAAAGAAAATTTTATTAGAAAACATCCCAAAATAAATTTGTTGGACTTTGAGGCTACTCATCTATAAGATTTGTAATTTTTTCACTTGGTTTTTTTACATCATCTGTTAGTTAGAATAAAGTAATTTCTCCACCTCGAAAGTTGCTTATTCCTGTATTGCATTTGTGCCATATGTTTATGTAGGTTGCTGGTTATTAAATACTTATTTTTTTGTGTCGGTGATAAAAGTACATGCCTTATTGCTGGGAATGACATAAGATTAGAGACTTCAGATATTTTTTNATCTATAAGATTTGTAATTTTTTCACTTGGTTTTTTTACATCATCTGTTAGTTAGAATAAAGTAATTTCTCCACCTTGAAAGCTGCTTATTCCTGTATTGCATTTGTGCCATATGTTAATGTAGGTTGCTGGTTATTAAATACTAATTTTTTGTGTCGGTGATAAAAGTACATGCCTTATTGCTGGGAATGACATAAGATTAGAGACTTCAGATATTTTTTTNTTTTTTGTGTCGGTGATAAAAGTACATGCCTTATTGCTGGGAATGACATAAGATTAGAGACTTCAGATATTTTTTTTTTGTGTAAACATCACAAACACAGCGCACGTGTTGTTGATTACGTAAGTAAGATAAAAAATTTCTTGAATGAGTTACACCTAGCTCGTGCAAGTTTAGTAGCTCCTTCAGTTGTGCTTTCGCAAGAGGTCACAACTTCAGTGTTTGCGATATATTGTAGCCGGTGTTAAGTTCACAGGAAAATCGTGTTCCGTTGTGAACACTGCGACTGCACAGTTTGATGAAATTGAAAGTGACTGTACAGTACGTAGTTACCACAGCACTAAATGTTGGTAAATTTACAAACACATGATGTATAGATGTGTGTAGTCTTACTGGTACGTTCTGATGGGACGTGCAGCATACCGGACAGTAACACAAATAGTTACTCAGTTATTTTGAGCTTTCCAGCCCCTTGTTTATGCCTTAGGTGTAGAATTCATCGTTTTCAGATATTTGAATTATTAGCGACTTGATTTTTTTTTTCCATGTGCTCATAGTTCACTGAGAAAAAAAAAAAATTTTTTTGGTGTTGGCAACAGTTGCGCTATGCATTTTTTAAAAATAAAAATTAATTAGTGTAAATTTTTTTATACATTGTAATTGTATGTTTATTTTGTGTGTGTGCGCGCATGTTCAAGTGCAATGTTTATTAAAGTTCCAAGTTCCAGAGCGGGTCTGGTTTTCCAGTTTGAGAGTGAAAGGGGCGAAACAGTAAATCAGACTGCGCGAGTAGCTTACGTCTCAAATTGTACGAAAGAGTCATTTTGTCATGCACACGCCTGCAGAAATGGCCAGTGCAATATAAACTAAATGTTGTTGTTGCATATTTTTTATGCATGTGCTCTTTTCGTGTTCTTGCTGCCTTCATGTTTTTTGAAGCAAGCTAATAATGATTGACAATGTGAAAAAAAAAAAAAATGTTCTGAAAGTAACTCTTTGTATAGGGATCAATTTGGAGTTCACTTGCAGAATAAACAATTCCGACGTACAGATATTTCAACTAGTAGACGTATCAGTACCAGTGAAGTGAGAGAAAAAAAAAAATGAAATATTATTATGTTTGCTGCAAGGATATTGTATACTTATGGAATATATTACTTAAATAAAAATATAACAAATAATATCCTGTAATAATTTTCTTTAACCTGGAGTCATTTGAAATGGGTTGCAATTCAGCGTCCATGCAGCCATTTCTATTATTGTCTTTGTAAGGGATGTTGTTTCTGTGTGTAGCTTTTCGTTGCCCACATTGGTTAGTTTCATTTGTTTGCCGCGATTTTTCTGTTGGCATGCTAGGTTTCGTGTGCGAGTCTTCCCATCCAGGAGCGGTGACCACGGTGGTGTTGCGGTCAAACTACTGTACTTGTCTCACACCAAAGCGAACCAGGGTTTCCAGCAAGGTCACCCGGATTTTGGCACGTGGGTAAACATGGCGGATGTTGCCGTTGGCCGGCGGGTTTCCTTGGGGCCCTCGTGTTTCCCCTGCCCTTGCATCTCTCTGCTGCTTCATCTTCCTCACGGGTGTCTAAAACCCTGCTGTTAGAGCGCCGTCTGGTCAGGCCCCCAAACAGCGAGCACAGTTTGTCGTATAGTTTCAATTTAAATAAAGGTTTCACGTTTGAAAGGGAGTTTCTGTTTACTTCCATTTCTAATGTTTAATTTTTAAAGTGAAAAGGGTTAAAATTGATATTTAACTATAGGTGCCAAACTCTGGGAACAGGCTACCTAATATAATTTTGAGGCATGTCGCACACCTTTTGTCTGTTTTATACAAGATAAAATGATAGGGTCGCTGCTGAGAATCTCAAGAGACAAGACAGCAGCTTCACGCGTGTTCAATGCCTCCTGCATAGATGTAACAAGGTAATGTGATGTATGTTCTTAGCNGACAAGACAGCAGCTTCACGCGTGTTCAATGCCTCCTGCATAGATGTAACAAGGTAATGTGATGTATGTTCTTAGCACTCCCGCACTTCTAGGCCTTGGGCATGCGAAATACCTCCGGCCAGACGGTCCTCTTGCACCAACCAAACCTCTTCAATGCAACCCTGTAGGAGTGGCATTTATTGTACTTTTGTGCGGACTACTGCTTCGCGACACTGCAGGGGATATAAGCTTGTCTCCACTCTCGGATATTTAAGATTCTGGATTTGTTGCTCTGCTTGTGATGTAGGTCATTGTGTTGTTTGATGAACTTGTTGGGGGGAAGGGAAATTCAGTACGAGAGAGAGAGAGAGAGAGAGAGAGAGAGAGAGAGAGATAGAGAGAGAGATAGATAGATAGATAGAGAGAGAGATATAGATAGATAGAGAGAGAGNGCGGGAATCGTGCCAGACGATGCTGCTGGTCTGCAGGTTTGCTCGGCGATGTCTTGTTTCCCCCTGTCCTTGCATTCTGGTGCTCCTCCATACTCGCTTTACTTTGCCCTCTTTGGCTCCCAAGACCTCAATATTAATACATACACTGCTGTTGACTCGAGCATTAGACAGCATTCTGACACACTCCTGAATCCAGTGCGGCTGATTCTTATACGGGTTTCTGCTTCTTGCATGACCGGTACAACACTAAATTCAGTCCCTTAAAAAATGTTTCAGCAGAATTTTACTGTATTTAAACTTTAATCTCTAGCAGTGAATGTGTTAAGAGCCGCCCAAATCTCTCACTTTCCACGCAAGGTATGGGAGATGGAGGCATGCGCGCACGCACACACACACACACACACACACACACACACACACACACACCATAATTGTAGAAAACAATATTAAATGAATTAAATAAAATCAATATTATAAGCAGTTATGTTATTTTTTATTTTAGGTTTTGAAACACTTGCAGGCCAGTTTCATTTCAATGCGTGGGGGTTTTTCACAGGGGAGGTGGCATGTTCCCTGCAACCCCCTTTTCACTAAATCTACCTCGCTGACATGTAAAAAAAAAAAGCAGCAATTTCCTGTGTTTCCATGTCATTTTTAAAACGTTTTTGATACACTTTCCATATTGAATTTGCACATGTAAAGTGTGTTCCAAAGGAACAGTCATTTAGTTGCAGACAGTCTAAAGGTAATCAGAAGAGGGAATGGGTTGCTGTCTTGCAACACCATCCCTTCCCAAGTCTCTTCTTCCCAAACAAGAGACTGTACATTCAGGACCTTCGTGGAGACAGCCCGTCAGTACACCAGAAAAGTGGGATCTTATTGGATTCAGGAGGGCGTAAGTTGGTGTGTGTCGTATCTAAACTAAAATGTGCACTCAGTAAGAGTGGCATTCCTGTACTACGTACATACATTTGTTATTCTTTGTTTTTATTANAAAACTAAAATGTGCACTCAGTAAGAGTGGCATTCCTGTACTACGTACATACATTTGTTATTCTTTGTTTTTATTATGCACTTAACCTTATATCCATGTTGCATTAAAATTCCGAATTTTGTAATGACTATTTGTCTAAAAGCAAAGGAAAACATTTAATTTTACATCAGTTGTATTATTTCATTGTAGCCAATGTAACTTCCATTTCATCAACACAAACATTAGCCACAGTAATTAACTCAATTTCTGTCCAAAGTTTTCATGAAAACTTATCGTATCAAGTTGGGATTGAGTACAGAAAAAAATGAAAACATTTTGAAAACGGCATGATTATAACGATGTGATAAACAGACGTGACTTTCAAACAACTANCAGAAAAAAATGAAAACATTTTGAAAACGGCATGATTATAACGATGTGATAAACAGACGTGACTTTCAAACAACTAGTTTTGTATATAAATCTCACACGCTGGTCCAACGTAACGGCAACAACACACACACACTCACACACAGTGGTGACGACACCATTTACAGTTCATTTATTCCTGCCATAGAAAAACATATTTATCGTAACATGCAAAGGTAGGTTTTGAAAACACTAGTACGGACTTAACGCTTTGTTCAGAAACACGCCATGTCATGTCGGCGTTGCCAATCGCCACTTCTGCAAACTTTGGATTTATAACCGTGCCGCCATTACATCTAAATATATTACAATAAGTATTCAAACAATAAAATCTCTTTTTTTGTAAATTACAAATTCAAAAATCATTTTTTTTGTTGTAGATAATTATGAAATATGCTAAAATTAATGAAACACGTAAAATTTTCCCGCTACTACAGGCGCTGCAAAACTTCCCAAGAGAGATAGAGTGAGAGAGAGAGAGAGAGAGAGAGAGGGCGAGCGCAAGCAAGACAGACAGACAGAAGCACGCGTGCGCGCACATGCGTGCACACACACACACACACAAAATTAAATATGTGTCCTTCAGTACTACTTAAAAGTTCAAATATATCAATAGGCAACGTTTAATTTACAAATAGCAACCCGAAAAACTAGGTTAAAACAATATTTATCTTTGGACTATTTTTTACTGGCCGTTGCCAACACATCGCTGCTCTCGCTGTTTTTAATTCATATTTAATATGAAATAAGTATTACAAGTTATAGAAGACACTAAGTTTCGTTTCTTCAATAATACAGTACTTAAAGTTAATCACAGTGTTCTATATGTGTGGTATAAAAGTTATTGGAAAAACAGGTTGACATGTTAAGGCCTAGGGTGATTTTTCAAAAGTTCATTTCAAAACATTTGAAGAAACAGTGAATTGGCTATAGCAGTTATTTAGCAGTATTCCTGTGACACCGAAGATGTNGCGTGCACACACACACACACACGCACACACACACACACACACACACACACACATTAAATATGTGTCCTTCAGTGCTACTTAAAAGTTCAAATATATCAATAGCCAACGTTTAATTTACAAATAGCAACCCTTAAAACTAGGTTAAAACAATATTTATCTTTGGACTATTTTTTACTGGCCGTTGCCAACACATCGCTGCTCTCACTGTTTTTAATTCATATTTAATATGAAATAAGTATTACAAGTTATAGAAGACACTAAGTTTCGTTTCTTCAATAANGCTGTTTTTAATTCATATTTAATATGAAATAAGTATTACAAGTTATAGAAGACACTAAGTTTCGTTTCTTCAATAATACAGTACTTAAAGTTAATCACAGTGTTCTATATGTGTGGTATAAAAGTTATTGGAAAAACAGGTTGACATGTTAAGGCCTAGGGTGATTTTTCAAAAGTTCATTTCAAAACATTTGAAGAAACCGTGAATTGGCTATAGCAGTTATTTAGCAGTATTCCTGTGACACCGAAGATGTGTCCTTACCATGCTGGCTTGTTGGTAGGGCTGTAGTCTTATACCAAAATGAAAATGAAAAATTACAATTTTCATACTCATTTCAATAAGAAAGTTGGATGTATTCAAAATCCTTGATTTGAACGAATGTTCATTTAGTGCACCAGAAAAGGAAATTTTTGTCAGTAAATTGTCTTGTTTGTTTTCATTATTTTATACACTGGTGGAAAATGGCCCCACATTAATGAAGGTTGTATTGACTTATGATACAGGTTGTACACTGTATATTATTATGATCAAAGGGTTGTACACTTTTGGACAGAGGCTATAGTGTGTCTTGAACGACGTCAGTACCCTGTCTTAGCCTCCTTTAGCGATGATGCAGTCCTGCAGTCGTACATAGAGCTTATTACACCTGTTGTTGCAATTGGAGATTTGTTGCCGATATTGGAGACTGCACCAAACGCCGTCCCATCATGTCCCCACACACATTCAATGGGGGACAGGTCGGGTGATCGTGCTGGCAAGGGGAGTTGACGAACACCTTCGAGAGTGCGTTGGGTAACACGAGACGTGTGTGTGCGCTGGCATTGTCCTGCTGGAAGAGGACATCTTGGGGTTGTAGGAACGGCAACAAAATAGGCTGGATGATGTTCTGGATGTAGCGTTCACTGTTCAGTGTTCCCTCAACAAACACCAGATCATTGTAGGCTATTGCTCCCAAGACAAGAGTTGGTCATGTATGTCACTGCCGTATACACTCTGATTGTTGCCGCATTCCTGGTTGATGCCACACTTGCAAACGACCGTCACTGGCACCAAGGCAGAATCTACTCTCGTCACTAAACATAACTCCGTGCCATTCATCCCTCCAATTGCGTCGTTCGCAACACCATCCGAGGCGGGCTGCACGGTGGTGAGGTGCGAGAGGAAACCTGGCGAGCGGCACCCTTGATCATAGACCAGCTTCCAGTAAATGGTTGGTGATGGTCCTAGCTGACACCCTGGGTACAACAGTAGCCCTAATCTGTACGGCGGTCGCCGTGCTATCAGCAATGGCTGCTCGTCTGATGCGGCGGTCCAGGCGGGAATCCGTATGACGCTGCCGTCCGGAACCAGGTTGACGAGCATGTGCACCATCGTTGGACACCGGCACCACCAATGATGCACAGCAGATACTTTGTATCCTACGCATTGAGCAATTCTTCGGAAGGACCATCCAGCCTCCCTTAGGCATACAATACGACCTCGTTCAATGTCTGTTAATTGCACAAAGTGTGGTTGTCTATGCCATCGTGNGCCTCCCTTAGGCATACAATACGACCTCGTTCAATGTCTGTTAATTGCACAAAGTGTGGTTGTCTATGCCATCGTGACATGTCTACAATGCTTACTACACACAGGCAGATGAATCTCCATTTATGGGTTTTGACATTTCCAAGCAAGATGGTAATTTTAATTTGAACATCACCGACAGCAGAATTAAGATAAAAAACACAAATATTTTTTTTAGTAAAGATTTTCAAGGTGACAATTTTACTTGATTGTTTCTTTGGTGGTAAACNAAAAAAACACAAATATTTTTTTTAGTAAAGATTTTCAAGGTGACAATTTTACTTGATTGTTTCTTTGGTGGTAAACAGGACTGGCTCATTATTTTGAGTCCAACTCGTTTAAAACGTTGGCCAGTACATCCAAGATTCTTTTGGTTGTCCACAGCGCATTTTCACAGACTGGACAGAGAGAGACTCGGTAGGTTCAAAACTGCTCGTTTGACCGGAAGACCATTATGTTGCTAGCTGTTGTGTCGTCATCGTGACAAACGCACTTGTCGCAAATGCATGCAACATTCACAAAACAACAGTCTTGTGTTTACAGATACATGAACCACTTAGAGGCCTTGTATAGTACCGTTAGTAAAATTCAATGGAACTTTTTATGTAAAAACAGTGAAGATAACATACAGGTAATTAAAGAAGNTATAGTACCGTTAGTAAAATTCAATGGAACTTTTTATGTAAAAACAGTGAAGATAACATACAGGTAATTAAAGAAGTTACTTTTTGTACTTTTATAAAATAATTACCTTTGAAACAACTGAACAAAAATTAGAAATCCTAGTCAACACTATTATGTATGCAATTACTTGTGGCAGTTTACATTTGAAACTGTGAATCTCGCAACACGAGTGTGTTGCCTTGGATGAAAAGCAAATCATATCATCCACTTCCTCAGACAATGTGTGGCGCTGTCTGTTGCTAATGATTTGTTCAGCATTGTGACAAACACTTATGCTCTATATCATGTAACTTTACTCAGTATAGTTGTATTGTGGATGCAGCTTGGCAAACCTGCCACAGTAATGAGTGACGTAAGAGAGTGGTCGAAAGGGACAGTTCACCCATTCGCTGTTCGTAGGGCAGTCTGAACTTTTGGAGTGTTCAAATGAAAAAATTCAGTTTGAGCTACCAAACTGTTTTTTATGAGCGAGTTTTACAATACCATTTTCGAGTATTCAAACTTGCCTAAAGATACTGCTGATTTGTGTCCACTTCAGCCTAGCTTGTTGCACGCCTCTGTTATTTTAGTACCGAAGGGATGTAATTGTGATAAAGATGGAAGATGAAGCAGTGATGGAAAGCATTGGTGCAGATATGGAAGTACCCTGGGAAAAAACCAATGACACCATCTGCCACATTTTCCACATGGAAAATTCTGGGTTTGACCCTGTCGGGAGTCGAGTTTGGTTGTCTGTGATGGGAAGTTATTTGTCTCAGTATTTTCCTCAAGGTAGATGGTTATTACCCAATGTGAATAACAGAACTTGAGCACCAGTTACAAGAAAGCTAGAGAGCAAAGAAGTAACTAAAGGGTTTGCTTATTGCTTGACTGGCTGAGCGAAAGGATAGGGTTTTACATGTTAAAAAGATTTTAGGAGTGTCACTGCCACCTATCGCAATATCGCTTTCAAATATAAAAACACTTTGTGACCTTTGAAAAGAAGAACCGTGCTACAAGAGAGAAAGAAGTAAATTTATAAGGGTTTGTGTTTTTTGAATCTATAAATCTTAATTTACCTGCAGTTTTCAGGCTATTACAAATTTGACAAAAAACTTTAGGGCACAGGCAAGGATAGTTTTTTTTTTAAGTGATGTAGTGATAGGTGGTCAAGACACGCCTAAAATCATTTAACATGTAAAACCCTATTTTTCGCTTGGCTGTGTTAACAAATTTGAATGCGCTGATTGCGAAAGCAAAATGGCAGAGCACGAACAGCCTACCTTCTAGATAGCTGTCGTCCAACTGGAATTGAATGGCTTAAGTGTAAACCCATTAATAATTGTGACAGTTTTGCAGCACCACTTTAGTCGAGGCATTGTGCTGTAGTTATTAGATTTAAGGCAATGTAGTTTCTTACATCCAGCACGAAGATACACTTGTGGTCAGAAATAAGGGCTTTCCAACGTGTTCAGTGAAGAGGTTCTGGTGGACGTTTAACAATGAGGTATTGCGTGGCGGTGAAGGTGAAATGAGTTGATGATGGAGCAGTGATGGAATGCAAGGGTGGGAGAAAGTGGATTATCGTGAGAAAACTTGCTGGCCAACTGCGATGTCCACCATGTTACCCACATCTGGAAATCTGGGAATCAAACCCGGTTCACTTTGGTGGGATGTGAGTAATCTGACTATATACAGACTTCTCGTCTCCCACCAAGACGAACTGAGTTCGATCCCTGGTGGGATCGCTCAGATTTTCACTTGTGAGAAACATGGCAGACATTGCCATTGGTCGGCAGGTTTTCAGGGGGCATTCCCGTTTATCACCGCACTTGCATTCTGCCGCTGCTCCACCCTCACCTCATTTCACCCTCACGCCGACCAAAACCTTGCCAACTCAACTATGCATGTGGTTGTACATCACATCGGGATGATCTGCAGAAAGCGACGCACACCTTTGAGCTGTGTGATAACCACTTTTCAATATAGTTTCGAAACATGTTGACCGTATCGATGTCTGTGTGATTTATCGCTGTCAGTGTATCGAACATCGATTGCGATATATCGCAAATATCGACATCGCATATATCGGTCATGCTGATATCGGAAGTATCAGCATTGCAAATATCGGTTGCATTGCTATCACCAACATCGCACATCGCCAACATCGCTATCACCAATTGGGGCCGCAGTGGTCTAGTAGTTAAACTACTCGCATCCCACCCAGGGGAACCAGGGTCGCTTCCGGATTTTCGCACGTGGTAATCATGACGGACGATGCCGCGTTTTTTCTCGCGAATATGATGTTTCCTCCCGGCCTTGCATTCCGGCACTGCTCCATGCTCACCTCGCTTCGCCCTCATCGGCTCTAGACCTCAATGTTAGGAGCCGCCCAAATCTCT
>NQII01002936.1:248828-260971 GCA_002778355.1 Clitarchus hookeri | reverse complement strand
ACGTCACCAACATCGCAAATCTCGTGATACCATTAATACAGCACATCGCCAATATCTCCGTGCGCGGTATATTGCTGTACGCTGTTGAACCATACCGCAGTTGCGATGTTTCAGAAATGTTTTGCGATCGATATATCGCAATATCGCAAAAGCCCCCGCCGCCGGCGCGCGCAGGGAGACGCCGCGTCGCCATTGGCCGGTGGGCGTGGCGCTGTCTCCGTCGTCGCCCGCACCGCGACGCTGTGTCAGTTCGGCGCCAGACGTCCCTCCGTGCAGGCTTGGTGTCTCTCGCTTCCTGTTCGCAGTGACTTAGGTTGCTCTAGCTTCCTGCGGGGTGACACGGTCGCTTCTAACTGCATCCGTTAGTGGCGTGTGTTCCATTGTGTAATGTGCAGTGTCGCCTGGTAGCTATCACCGTCGTTGCAGGATTGTCGTCAACACCAGGGCCTTCAGGTGCTGCAGTCTAGGTGAGTCCGCCGTGCTTCTGATGCAAGGAGCAGTGGTGTAACTACTAGAGGATTACCCCCGCCCCCCTACCCACAAATTTAGTAATGGGAAGAGAGTAAATGGGCACCCAAACATAGGCGTGCGCAGTTTTCATTATTAGGGTGTGCACAAAGAGAATCGTCGATGACCACCTATAAAATGGGGTACGGGGCTTGTCTTCCTTGCGAGTTTTTATTTTATTTTAAAGTTTAAAACAGTGATAGTTAAAAAAAAATCTCGCCAACATACATACAATATTATGCGAGAACCTCATTTCGCAAAAAAAAATTCCTAAAATATTTAACAATAATATTGAAAATGTTAAAAATAATTTTTCACATTTGAAAAGTGAAATGGAACCATTGATACAATAATTTGAATTATTGTTGAATGCTTTTACTTAAGTTTACTTTAGTTTTATTTTAAAAAATTAAAAGTAGAATTAAAAAAAAAAAAAAAAAAAAAANTAAATTTGGAACGCACACACTCTAGTAGTGATAACTAACCTTACAAGTGCATAACCTATATAGTTACTTCGCATGACACGATTATCCTGGTACCTAAATTAATTTTGATAAAGAGGTTTCAATTCAAAATAGGAACAATATTCTTGTCATTAGTGTATGCCTGGGCACACGCCCATGCACCCAAATAATTTTTTTTTTTCCCCCGCCGAGATACATTGATATGTTGTACGTAATCTCAAATGAATTGTTATAATGTATCTCTGATTCTCGTACACATCTTCGCTGACGAGAAGCCAAAATGTGATACGAGGGCCGCCGAAAGGCTGGTCCCCAACTTAAGTTGATGTTTCTCCACTAGCAAGAAGGTTATACCGGGGTTTTTTTTTTTTAATAACACTGACAAATCCTGGCAGGTTATTCCTTACAAAAAAATAATACGAAATTGTCCTAGATAGCATGTAAGCTTGCGGCAATCTTGCCACTTGAATTTGCCTTGCCTAGAAAGCTCGTCATATCATGTGTGATACAAGCTTGATTCATGCCAAATTTCTCATGACTATACTTGCTAACGGCAGGCTTGCATATTGCTTGAATTATGCTTGTAGGTGGCCCAAGGCAAGTGTAACTAATTAAGCTTGCCATAAGCTTGACCTGTGGAAACTAGTTAGCTTGATTTAAACGTGTTGACTTGCATTGCAAGCTTGATTCAAGCATAAAGTCTTGTCATGACAGGTTTGATTCAAGCTTGACTCCAACTGATTACGTTATTGGATATATGTGTCACATTACCCTTAAAGTGATTATTAAGAAAGTAATGTGCCTCAAAATTTCAATTTAAAATTTCGTTTTGTTACAAATATCAGAAACTACTTTCGATTAAGCAACAAATCGGAGAATGGTGTTTTGTAGAACGGAGATCTTGTACGTCTGAAAACGCGATTGGCAATATCATCCCCCTTCATTGTAAAAAATGGGGATTGACACATTATTTTTAGATAATGCTTGGTAGCCCTAAGACGTCAGCGATTTTTAAAGACATCTTATGAATCAGCACATGTATATTAACAAAAAAAAAAAAAAAAAAGGTCATCTTTTTGGAACAATCTCAGGTGAACCGTTTTCGAGAAATCCATTCGTGACTCGAAAAACAGAATGTGTCAAAACCCTTGGTTAATTTTTTTTTTTTTTTAGTCTTCTCTTATAACCATCTTTCTTAGTCAATTTCGTTTAGAAATGATGTTAGAGAGAATTTAAAGGGGAATCCAATGATACGACGGTAATTAATATTGAATAAATGGTTCGCGAGAAATGAGGGTTTAAATTTCACTGAAGATTCTCTCCAGAAACTCATTATATAGTTTTCCTTTTTTCGCGTTTTAATTCTGCCATACTGTACAATAAAGATAGCATATTCCTATAGTTTTCCGAGATGCTCTTTCAATTAAAATATGTCTGGTGGGTGTGGTGTTGGCAGTTTCTGAGTTAGGTAGTTTATTTAGGGTTATTCCGAAAGTAAATTACAATGCCGAATTATGGACTCTAAGACGTAATAAGAAAGGATTTCTTTAAACTTCATATTGTAGAGAATTTGAAGGGGAATCCAACGATACGTCAATCATTAAATTTGTATTAATGGTAATCGAGAAAAAAAAAAGCTTTAAATTTCAATGGCGATGTCTTCCAGAACCCAATATTTAGTTTTCCTTTTTTCTTCCTTGTCGCAAATGAACGTGCGGCGCCTTTTCAGAAGCACGAGAAGGCGTTGTGGAGATCTGATCTATGCGAGTGGTGGCAATACACCTCATTAAGTCGCTTAATTGCCACATAGCCATTTTGGTGTATGACCAGGGACCACTTTGTTTTTTTGACACGTGCAATGACGTCGTGTATTGAGTGTCCGAAGAAATCTTCTCATTTCTATTCTTCAGACACTGTATCATCCTTTATNAAGGACCACTTTGTTTTTTTGACACGTTGTGCAATGACGTCGTGTATTGAGTGTCCGAAGAAATCTTCTCATTTCTATTCTTCAGACACTGTATCATCCTTTATACATAAATTATTCGTTTTAGTTTCACAATAGAAGTGTCCGGATCGTTACTGAAGAAGTTTCATTGTAGAAGCATTACATTTCATATTTCTGTGCACATGTTTGTACCTGGTAGTTAACAAGTGTTCCCTGGTTGTCATTAAAAGGTGAAAATAAAGTAATATATAAATTTTTGTATCAAGTAGATAGTTTGGTAGTTTATATAATATGTCTGTATTGATTGGTGGGTAAAGTAGTTAGCTAATCTTCTATTGTCGCATTTTTCGATAAATCCTAAATTTAAACAGGAAGAAATAAATTATAAATGCATTATGGCCTGTGACACGGGCTTGTAATTGTTGCAAAGAAGATGGTTTGTTTTCATCGCGTGCCTGTTTTCATTTCAATTTGTATGCATATCGTGGGGGTGCGAACATCTAAAGACATGGCCAAAATTTCGTTTTTCGAGCAGTGTATTATGTTGAGGCAGTATCGTGGACACTTTTGAAGTGTCAGCAGAGGAGAGAAATAACCGGAGTGAACGACAATTACTCGAACCGTGGTGTGTTAAACACAAAGTAAATAATAAAGTGCGAGCAGCGCAAAGGAGCTCAAGACATTTGATGTTGGCAGGCCTGCGTCTGGAGCGGGTTGTAAACAAACGCCTGCCTCGCGCAGACACAAGAGAAAGAAAAATAAAAGAGTGCAGGCGTTTTCGACGGGCTGCTTTAAGGCGGAGATTCACCATATTCTGAATTTTTCGTCCGAGTTTGATTTGAAATCACTCAGTACTTTTAACATATTTATGCGTGTGACCTATTTTACACACAATTTGGAAGCATTGCAATCATCCTGAACAACAAAGTAACTACATATATGTGCAATATTTTCAACGGAAAACGTGATAAACACTGCCATTGTTGAGAATGATATGGTGCGCACTATATTAACGTCTCCATCTGCAGTTTACATGCGAGAATATTCAGCAACTGCTCATTTTACACCTGAATGTTATGTCTATTTGACTGAGAATTTAAATTATACGTGTATTTAACGAATAACATTTTAATAAAAAAAAAGTGTTTTTTAAAATTGATTTCGTTTTGATATTGTGATTTCTTCATAACAGCCGTGTAGAAAAAATTCCAAATCCTGAGCATGCGACTCTTAAAAACCGCGTGCGAACAGTATTTTAATAGAACAAAATTTAAACGTGAGACTTTTCTGTGCTGAGCGCCGGCCCATAATTCGTGATCCCTCAACAGAGCGCATGTCATTCTTCTCCAGCGGGCAAGTCCACCTGCGGGTGATAAGGCGCTGCTGCCGGGTCGCACTTCACTTCTCACGTAGGCTTGGGTTAACTAACTCCGGTAAAAGATTGGATATGTAATATATCATTCCAAGGTATGATATATATATCCGATTGGTGTATCCATATCCGCTTATTATATCCGGGGATCTGACTCATTCTAAGGAGCGAGCGAGTAAAATGAATGTGTATCTAATATAATATCACGGAAACAGGTAACTCCAACTGTGAAATAAATCCGTGGAACTAGAGAAAAGAAATGACAGAATACAGTTGGTACAAAGATCTCGATCCGTGTATGATAATTATGAGGATTGACGTGTCGGGTAACCATTATTGAACTTTAAACCTTAAGTGTAGTAAGTGCCAAATAATAAGCATAAATTGATAATTTTTTTTACCGACAGCGCTTAAGCAAAGGCGAGATTACGCATTTCGCACGTAGATATTTATGTAAGTTGCAGTAAGACCGTAAAAGCTGTGACGTTATGATAGTACTTACCTATTAAGAAAACTTTAGGAAAATTATATTTGTCCGGAATATTTAGTTGTACGTAGGTTAGGAATGTACTAACGTTAGAGGTTCATAAATATTTGATTTTCCTTCATACTTTCACCCCCAGTTTCTCAAACGCTGGATTAGTTAATTGATAGGTATTTTATTGGCGTATTTAAAAATAAAATATTATGTACAACGATTATCTTATTGATATATGTACTTTTTTTTTGTGTGTTTTTGTTTTTTGTGGCTTTGATTAAATCATATTACTGTATTGTTCAGTGATTTTCTTATTCGATGGTATGAATTTTTTTTTTTCATGTTAAAGTAGGTTGGTAATATTTTTACATTTATATACATCTCATTTCATGTTGCTGCCTATGAATAGCAGTTGCGCTAATTGTTCGGACGTCAACCTGGATCGTGTTTCCGTCATAATGAGAACACACCTTCGAAAATGTTCGCTCGCAAGGTACTGAAGTTGCTACTAAATGCAATCTTTTTAGCATGTAAGCGAACAAAAAACGGATAGACAAGTCGGAGTGGAGTTACTTGGATATAGGATATAGTAATTTTATGAAAAAGGAATGAGCTATGCTATATTCGTGCTCAGATATATATATATATATCCAAAGATATAGGTGTGTCCGGGGTTACCCAAGCCTACTTCTCAGTTTCCAATACATCGCGTTGTAGACAGTTTGCGCGTCCAGGAGTTTTACAATAATACGCGAAGAATATATCTAATTCTTGAACGAGATTACCCAGATGACATGAAATAGGCACTCGAGCAAATAAGTTTCGGTCAGTGGTAAGAAAAACGTTTGAAATAAAACGAAATAGGCTGTGCATATATATACAGTATAGTCACGATGAACACAATACATATTTTTAAAAAACCAATAAAATCATGGATTAACAGCGCAGATAATCCGTCTGAATGTGAACAAATAACTAAGTTTTGACCATTCTGTCTGCTCGACGCACACGCATAAAAGGGACACCAAGCTTTTCCTTGGTGTAACACTCTCGGGTAAACGTTTCTGCAACGTTTGAAAGGGTGCCGCAAGCAATTNACAAGGCTATTGTCTGTTCGCAGTATCTTCACACTTTTGAATCAAACCTTTGAAAAATCACCACATGTATTATGTGTTTGGTTGTTCCTAAGCATATCACATATCACAACGATTTTATACTTCTGTTAACATAAAAGCATATTTGTTAAACTGAACTGGTTTTACTGGCTTTTTATCCCTAAATTACAATATTTCATATATATAATAGGTGTGTTGGGTAACGCCCGGTAAGTAATAGCTATCACGCAAAGTATTACAAAACAAGAGTGCGCTCAAATACGGTGCGTTGTCCCTTGGCGTAATTTCCTGTGCTTGGTTAAGCTTTGTTTGCACGAGGCGGAGGAATGGCCTGAAAGCAGGACTTCAGCAGGACTTCAGACAAGTCGGGAATAACCGCGAATGCTTTTGAAAATGTCCTGTTACTTCAGTGGGTAAGTATTAATCCTACGCGATTAACAATGGCTTCAAGAATAATCTTATTTTATTTAGTGCAAAACCAAGCTCCAAGGGAGGGACTCAAGCCTATTTATTCCCCCCCCCCCCCNTCTTACCTAGCATCAGTCACTGGCCTTACGTTACCTGCCAGGTATGCAGCATAATGACAGTCGGTGTTACTACCTGCCAAATGCTCACAGATGGCAGATATCAAATCGGACTTACGCTACTCGCGAATTTGTTGCTTCATTTCGCGTGGTTTCTGAAATTTCTCAAAATTAAATCCCAAGTTTTAACGACGCGCTTTTCCCTTAATGGCAACATTAGGTCACTTACGGTTTCTACTTCGTTTTCGATATGAATCAGCTCACAGTGTCTGTACCAGGAGTTAAGGATAACCCCGTATGTAATTGCTATATTTTTACTATACGCTTGCGTTCCCAAACACGCGCCTTGCAGAGAAAAAAAAACTAATTTCCTTTCAAAAATAATAAAAACGAATGACCGTTATATTTCTTTTTTTCTTTTCTTACGAAGTACAATGTTTGATTCACGATGATAGGGCAGATCTGGACTTAAGTGTAAAACGTCGACCCTTTTAATTGACTAATTCAGTTCAACAATTAACCAATTAACCGTAGTGGAGATAGTGGTCTGATTCTAGTAACGTGAGTCCCTCAAATCCAAACAGCGCGGCCTGTTACAGGGCACACCTACGTGACGCTTGAACTGTGTTTCGGTATGTTTGAAATTAGTTATATATATACACACATATATATAACGAAACTATCAAATGTGCGCCCAATATATATAACGAAACTATCACATGTGCGCCCAATGTACTGATTTACGAAAAGAACATACGCATCAGACTACGCTCGGTGATAACTTTCAAGATATCACGCACGTTATTAGACACGCCGTTTAAGAGTTCTCTATCATAGCTAAAAGCGGCTTTTTGAAACCGCTGCATTAAAAAATATCGGGGGTCAGAACTACACAATCGTGCCCGAGGAACCTGCACTGAACCTTGCATACGTGCACGCAGCACGAGGAAAACACTGCACGCCAGTTCAGGACATTTGAGCTTAGCGGCGATGGCGCGCTTGATGCGTGTGGCAGTGTCGCCCTTATCGCTCCCGCGCTTCTCTGCTTCGAACGCGGGGAACAACTCCAGGAAGGCGGGTGCTTTAAGCGGACAACGCCCTATTACAATCCTTAAAATAACGCTTCAAGGTCATGCCCGGCCGTTAGGAAGGGTTGCTATGGTGACGGTAAATAGCATTGACAAGCTTCGTGCGTGTTCCGTTTCCTCGGATTTTCTCGGGGTACTCCCGTTTCCCTGCCCTTGCATTCCAGCGCCGCTCCATTCTAGGGTTTCATTTCATGTCATGCCCGGGGATGACGGTCACCTACGGGTCCCAGTTGGAAAGATCGTCACTAGGTGGGTGTTGCCTTGCCCTGGGTGCACTCCCCACACGCCATTATTGTTATTATTCCGTTTCCTCGGAATTTTTTAAGTGGAGCCTACAAGGTTTCAATACGGCAATCTGTTCAAGAAAGACACAGCATTGTCGCTATATTTTAAAACACTGGTTTATAGAAGAATAAAATGTCGCAAACTGAGGGCTACTCACGGCGATTTTTTCTGACTTTGGCACTTTTCAACGACCACATCAATGTTCCAATAATCAAATTTATAAGTTGGCAACAAAAAAAAAACTACTTCCATTTCTGTCCTGTAAAAATATTTCCATTGAAATCCTACTAATATTATAAATGCGAAAGTCTGTTTGTGTGTGTATGTTTGTTACCACTCAGCTCCATAACGGCTTAACGTATTTTGATGAAATTTTGGTATGTAGGTACTTTAGGTCCTGAAATAAGACATAGGTTACTTTTTATTCCGGAAAATTGTATGGTTCCTGTGGAATAACAGCAAAACGTAATTCTGCAACGGCTGGGAACGTGACCGAAATTTTTTTTTTCCTCTGGTGTCAGAGTTTATCAGGCCGCCCAAATACCTCTAAAATGGCTTAACCACTGCTAGCAATCGATAACAATCGGGACCGAATATTTAACGTACCCTCCGAAGCCCAGAAGCGCTCAGATGTTATGCCACTAAACGGTCACCCATCCAAATGTGTGCCGCTGGGAACGTTGCTTAACTTTGGTGATCGATTAAGATCCCTCAGCCAAGTGCAAAAAACAGTACCTAGGTACACTTAATTCTAAAGCCACAAATTGATGAAACTCACTTTTTTATTTTCATACATCGACGCTGGAAAGCGGAAATGTGGTTACTACGCGATAATTGCACAGATACACTCCAAAAATAATACCCCACTTCTTGGCTATCTGGTAAATAATAATTTCTTCCTTTTGGTTGCCATAATCAGTTAAAAACNAAAAATAATACCCCACTTCTTGGCTATCTGGTAAATAATAATTTCTTCCTTTTGGTTGCCATAATCAGTTAAAAACATACGCCAACATAGTATAATTTTATAATTCTGTTTTCACATAAATGAATTGTCTTTTCCCAATTTATTTATTAGTGTATCATTGTAAAACTCAACTGTACCCGGGCGAAGTCGGGGGCCGGTTCGCTAATATTCCATAGTTTAAAAAAAATTAGAATACGCACAACTGCTTATAATTAGACCCGTACGACAACTAGGGAGGTTTCTTAAATGGCAACGGTTTTCCATTTCAACAAGTTCTTACGAACGAGGCATATCTGGATACGGTCTACTGTCTTGCACAGACGTAAACGCAAGTTGTTGGCGTCGTGCAAGATACTCACATTGCGTGCANCTGGATACGGTCTACTGTCTTGCACAGACGTAAACGCAAGTTGTTGGCGTCGTGCAAGATACTCACATTGCGTGCACGCACTTGTGGTTGGCGCTGTTATTCTCAGAACTGTTTCCAACGGGATGTAAGAAACCCTGTCAATTTACCACTCATTCATGACGGAGTTCAGCCAACGAGTGTATTTAGCTATCAGTTCGGCAGGACGCTCAAAACGCCCTTATCTTATCCAAACAAATCACTTCAGAAACACATTTCATTGCTTCTTATCTACGCAGCTGTTTAAACGCCCAGTAGCTCCATGAAGCGGTGTTTACGCAAGTANTACACATTTCATTGCTTCTTATCTACGCAGCTGTTTAAACGCCCAGTAGCTCCATGAAGCGGTGTTTACGCAAGTACTAATGCCCCCCAAATGTAGAGACTGAATTCAAGCTCATCTCGTGCCGGACGATGCCGCTGGTCGGCGGGTTTTCTCGGGGATCTCCCGTTTCCCATGCCCTTGCATTCCGACGCTGCTCCATTATCACGTCATTTTACCCTCATCGGCTCTCAGGATGTCGTTGTTAAGAGCCGCCCAAATCTCTCATATCACTGCACGTAGAAGAATACGTCAGGTAAAAAAAAAANCAGGATGTCGTTGTTAAGAGCCGCCCAAATCTCTCATATCACTGCACGTAGAAGAATACGTCAGGTAAAAAAAAAAACATCTGCATGTTACTCGACACAGCAGGGTAACGAGACTTTCATCTGCTTGTAGGCGGTGTACTTANTAAAAAAAAAACATCTGCATGTTACTCGACACAGCAGGGTAACGAGACTTTCATCTGCTTGTAGGCGGTGTACTTAGCTAGTTCTTCCAGTGATACGGCAATAGAGTGGCGAGATCTGTGTGGTTCTTAACATCGAGGACTTGAGAGCCGACGAGGGCGTGGCGAGGTGATTATGGAGCAGCGCCGGAATGCAAGGGCGTGGGAAACGGGAGATCATCCCCGAGGAGAAAGCCCCGCCGAGAAGCGGCATCGCCCGGCGCAATTCTCACGTGCGAAAATCCGGGAACGAACCCCGCCGGCAATCGAACCCGAGGCGAGCGCTCTAGCCGCTACGCCACCGCGGTCCCTAAGAATAAGATGACCCGTCACATCTTCCAACACTTTCATTTCTTCCATTGCTCGTGGAAATATCAGTGGCTCAGTTTTTCAAGGTATGAAAGAGTAGAGCATAGCTGTGGCTCCAACGGGCGATCGCTAGTTAATTAATTAATTAATTAACCAATCAAGCTGATTATTCTATCAGTTTTTATTTACGCATCGATACAGTGAAAATGTAAAAATTTTAGAAAAGTAAATATTTTGTAAATGTGGCTAATTCTTACTTTTATATGCATTAAAAAAAAAAGTAAGGAAAAGAAATCGTTCAAGTATTCACAGATGTTTACCTATCACAGTTAATGGAGTTGCTTCCCCTCCGTCGCTACCAACTTTATTGGCCACGTGACAGTCGATGTACCCGTCAAAGTGCATGTAGTCGGAGGCAGTGACATTTTTCTAAGGTTGATATCAAAAGTTCTCGCTTTACGGTGAAAACCCTTTTGTAGTGTGCATAAGTTCATTTGCCTCGTCGAAAGAGCCGAACAAACGATAAAAAATTTTATCAAGTTTTCAGATTTGGTAATAAAAAAAAAGTGGCCTACAAGTATTTGTACTGTGTTCATTGTTTATATTTGTCTTGATCATGTGACAAGTTAAAAAAAAAATGGTTAATTTGGTATCACTGTTAGTCTAGAGCGTTGGTAAGGTGTAAGGTTGCTTCTACTACAGGTTGGAAAGATCAATGTTGAAAGTTTGGCAAAGGGAATATTTTCGCTACTAGGTAAGCGCTAGTGTCGGCAATAATCATAAATCAGACACAAAATAACTTCGTAACTAAGTAAAACCTTTATCTTTTATAATTAGATAGCCGGAAATTTCGCGGAATCATTTAGCAACAAGCTAGACTCCACTTCTTTTCTTTAACTAACTACTCTAAAACTAAGTGTTATATGAGCCCGCGGTAGGGACGGGAGTTAAGTGCGTCTCAGGGCTAAGCCCCATACGCCTACAAGGAAGGGAGTATCATGCAAGGAGACATGCATCACGGCAAAGAGGGATTGGGCTGCCATGGCCAGATTGTGGCCACGACAACCTCCCTAAGTGTACTTATAGCTAAACTATATTTAGAAGAGAAAGGGAAAAACCGGCATAGTCAGCGTAAAAACCCTTTCGACAGGAAAGAATTAAAAATTGTTTCATGCATTATCATGTTTAACAGAAAATGCTACAGGAGACAGAGGATAGGAATCATGCTCTTTATTATGATAGGAAAATGTTCTAGTAGAGAGGGGGCGGGTCAAAGACCACAATCCTATTTTTACTCTATCCTCAGTCAGTTGCTCATTGGCTGTTGCTCCAGTTTAGCCCCAGACCAGGTGGCTCTGGATTCGGTCTTCGTTTCCTTCCTAATTAATTACTGGTTCAAATCCGTCCAGGACGTGACTTACAAACTGTGATACAATTGGAAAGCAAGTCAAGTGTACACGTGTTTGAAGTCTAGTTTGTCTTCAAATGAATCCGCGAAATTCCTTGGTTCTCTATCTATATTTCACGTAGCTTTAAAATTTTAATTGAAAGTTACCTCTTGGAACACTGCGCACCTAGCGGCGGAAATTTTCCCTGTGCCAAACCCTCCCGTAAGAAATCTCGTATTGTTCCTAACCTGAGTAGAAATGACCTTGGCGGTGGTTCTCAAACTGAGAACGCTTCTTCCTGCAGGATTTGAAGCTGAGGAGACGGAGAGTGCAGGGAGTTGTCTGCAGTCAGTCCTTAAGGCGCCCGTCTACCTGGCGCTTGAACTGCGTTGCAGAGTGTTCCAAATACACGTTTTTCAACGAAACTATTAAGCGTGCGTCCAACGTGCTGATCTACGAAAAGAACACACACTTCAGACGAGAGCTGTTAAATACTTTCAAAATATCACGTACGTTAGAAAC
>NQII01002936.1:237162-248717 GCA_002778355.1 Clitarchus hookeri | reverse complement strand
ATATGGTCACCACTGAAAGTCGCATAGGTACACGCAGCACGACGAGAACACTGCACGCCAGTTCAGAGCCTTGCGCTTAGCGGCGATGGCGTACTTGATGCGCGTGGCAGTGTCGCCCTTATCGCTCCCGCGCTTCTTGGCCTAAACGTGGGAAAAAGTTCCGGGTAGACGGGGGCCTTAAATATCCTCTCAATCAACAAACAAAATACCACATCTGTCGACGAATTAAGAAGGGAGGAAATGTTTCTCTTGTGCCAAAGAATGCGTGTGTATTCGTGCGCGCGGCAGGAAAGGGGAAGGGTGTAGGAGGGTGTTGAAAAATCTTGCGTGAGAAATGTTTCAAAATCACTGATCTAGAACACGGCTGTTTGAATACGCCATGTTAAGGAATTTCGAAAAACCCCATCACATATCGCCGGGGCACAACATTAATGACTTTTAATAAATAACAATAATAAATACAGAATGATTGAACTCTTAATCGACGAAACGCACGAATAGAATCAAAGCCAACTATCCTGAAACAGTAAATAATTAAACATAATAAATGCAGGACTAACTCATACTTTCGTCTCTTCGACCGTAGCTTTTGCTGTTAAATTTCTGATGCCACTTTTGAAGAGATCTATTACGTGGGTTTAATTAATATTAATTTTTCATGTCTTGGCATTTTTAGCTGTAAAGAATGAACTGTTTTGATCAACTTTCACAGAACATAGATAAAAACGAAATTTCGTAATAAATGGAGAAAAAGTAAGAATGGCAACACACCCAAACAAAGGTGAGAGAATATTTTGTCGAGCCAGAAAACTACTTAGTTGTGTAAATTTTAATGAACTAAATATTTTGCAATAAGGTAGGTTCTGTTGATTCGCCAGAAATTTCGTCATCTGAAATGTATGTTTTTTGTAGACGAACTAGCTAAATTCCGTTGACTTTCAAACTTCGTATAGCTAACGAAAGAACAACTAAATATTTGTTTGGATATATACGAGCAAGTATTTCGTTCGCTGGGCCAGACATTTTCATCTGTACACAGACTAAGACGGAGAAAATTCTGAGTGTAACAAAAGTTTAAAATCCCTGGAAAAGTATTTAGTGTTATACTTGGAAACAAGCAGGGGCCACGCCTTGTGAAATCTATGTTTCTAGGGTGTGAGTGTTGAAAGGGGAGGGAAATTGGAGCTCCAAAAATAAACATGAATGCTTTTATGCAGCGACCATTAATCTAACCCCATCAAATCTATCCATAGAGCCCATTTCATCTACAGTCTGGACTATAATTGGAACCTCATATCGCAAGGTAATAGCCAGTAAACACGTGGAAAGTGTTGCCGAAGCTTTAAACACAGGACGAAACAAGAATTCACCTCGGTACATTCTGTTTAAAGGCCTGAAGCATGCGAACTGGGTTGGACGAATTTAATTAACGACGACGCTAAACTGTTTTTTTTTTTTCGCCCTATTTCCGAGTTGTTATTTGAAAAAAAACCGTGCTTACAAATCATCCATCTTTTATGTGGTTACCTGTGAAAGGCTAATCATGCAACTCCTGTTGAACCACACACTAATGCTTTTCACAAAATTTGAAATTGTGCATTATTGGTACAAATTGTGTATTCGCAACTTGTCTCTATACTGAGATGTTGNCTTTTCACAAAATTTGAAATTGTGCATTATTGGTACAAATTGTGTATTCGCAACTTGTCTCTATACTGAGATGTTGTCTACGACAAGCATTTAAAAAGTTCAATTTTTATTAATCGGCATGACGTTTTTACTTAGAACGATTACTTATCTGAATTGTAAGAAGACATCTCTAAACTAATTGACAAATTTGGTAAGTTGATATCACTACATTTTGAAAATATATATATGAATATTATATTGTATCTTACGGAATTAGTTATCAAAGCACATGCTTCATAGCGTGCAATTACCACACACACATATTCAAATAATGGTCTATATGGTTGCTTTATGCTGACGTAATGACAATAGTGGATATGGAACCATCGCGATTTTATTTCGTTCTGACTCCGTTTCGAGTTGTACTTTTTCAAAACCAGTGGTGAGATTAGAGAAGCTAAAAGAGGCGTACTTACTTACTAAATACTTTTCATAATTTTATTATATTTGTGTTGTACAACATTTAAAACATTGAACTGATTTCGGAATTAAATGTTTCTCCTGGAATGGAAATGGTGTTTCTTTTTTTGTAAATGAACCAACAGTTTTTCTTAGGTTGTTTTTAGAAGTGGATCTTGCTTCAAAAAAAAAAGACCATGTAAATAAGGCTACAAAAAAGGAAGTTTCGTTATGGAATATTCTGTGTATAATATTTTATAAATTAATATTTATAAAAACTTTTTAGCACGGTATTTGCTCACTGTTTGCTCATAACACTATCAAATGTATACATCCTGCATCTTTAGCCAGAATTCGGTACTGTGGGTTTATGCAATTCATAAACTTTTGCCTCCCTCACCCCCNATCAAAGAAGCTGGACGACCCTACAGTGCTTTGGACTGCATCTTGTCTCGAAATCTTTTCGCGAAATATCACTGCCGCTATAGAAGTAGTAATAGGTGTTGGAAGTATCTTCATCAGGCTCATAGCGTCATTTCCTGGCCTCTCCATCTCATNGCTATAGAAGTAGTAATAGGTGTTGGAAGTATCTTCATCAGGCTCATAGCGTCATTTCCTGGCCTCTCCATCTCATAAAGGCAACCAGACTGGCGTATTCGTTTGTATTTTGTTGTAATTTATTTACGTGTCGTGACGAAAATAGACTCACCGTGCAGCTGTGTGGTACAGTGGATGTTATTTTTTTTTGTGGGTAGCCCATATTTCAAGAAAGTATTTCTGTACCGACTGAAGACGCCGAGAAACTAAGTGACGCCACTTCCTGTTCCAACCGGAAACTCAAAGCGTTGAGGGAACACAGCGTAGAGTTCTCAACCGAGCTGCGCGGTAGGCATTCTCCGTGTTCCAACATCCGACTGCTTTTCTGTCAATAGCGCTGTCAAAAACTGCGTGGGTAGGATTTGAGGTTAGAACGCTCTTTACGTAGTAAACCGCTTTGGGATGTTTGCACTCGTTTTATAACTTGATTTCAATACATACTACACGACGTTCACGGTTNGCTATAGAAGTAGTAATAGGTGTTGGAAGTATCTTCATCAGGCTCATAGCGTCATTTCCTGGCCTCTCCATCTCATGAAGGCAACCAGACTGGCGTATTCGTTTGTATTTTGTTGTAATTTATTTACGTGTCGTGACGAAAATAGACGCGCTGTGCAGCTGCGTGGTACGGTGGATGTTATTATTTTTTTTTGTGGGTAACCCATATTTCAAGAAAGTATTTCTGTACCGACTGAAGACGCCGAGAAACTAAGTGACGCCACTTCCTGTTCCAACCGGAAACTCAAAGCGTAGAGGGAACACAGCGTAGAGTTCTCAAACGAGCTGCGCGGTAGGCATTCTCCGTGTTCCAACACCGGACTGCTTTTCTGTCAATAGCGCTGTCAAAAACTGCGTGGGTAGGATTTGAGGTTAGAACGCTCTTTATGTAGTAAACCGCTTTGGGATGTTTGCACTCGTTTTATAACTTGATTTCAATACATACTACACGACGTTCACGGTTAAGTGTGAACTTTTGAAACCAACCTTCGAAAAATTTCACTTCCTCTACCTGCATGCGTCATAACGAGCGCACTGACAGGCAAGCACCCAGAGCAGTTGGTAACGACGGAGCGAAAATAGTCCCATGTCTTAACGTTGAATTGAAAAAGTAAGGGAACATTTGTGAATACTTAAAAATTTTTCTATTGCTTTCTGGTTTTCTAACGCATGCAAGCGTAAGAGTTAGGAAATTTGTATGATATTTAATTTCAGAATAATTCCACAGTTTCAAATTACCGGCGTATGAATAAAATGATCAGGTCCATGGCATTGTTAATTTTCAGTATGGCGGAATAATACACAATGTACACATAAGTAGATCTTAGGCAGGGCTTTCCAAAGTGCTCAGTTTAACGTGAACAGCCTTAAAAAAAATATCGTGCATAATAATGTCAAACTATTACAGATATAATTTGCGAGAAATTTAGCCTGCAGTTGGGTGAGTGTTTAATTTTCCCCCCAGGCGGCTTCTCATTTGATTGCACACTTACTGAGTCGTCATTTTATTGAACTTCATTGGTCGATGCATTTTTGACAGACGATTGCATATCAGTCTTGGGAGAAACAGTCGCGATTCTTCCTTGTGAAAAGGGAAACGAATCCTTACAAAAGTCGATTTTCTACGGTCTTACAACTTCGGCATTAAACATTTTTTTTTTTTTGCATATTTAAACAAAATATTTACTTCATGTATATTGCGTGAATATACAACAAACATGCATGTAGTTTTTCTCTTTATGTAGAGTAGAAAAACGTGCGTGGAGCAGGAAATGACAAGCGAGAGTTGGAAGGTTCTCGAAATCCTGCCGGCGCCCTCACTGCCAGAGGTCCCACAGATATCTGAATGGGAAAAGAAAGAAAGATAATTAACAGAATGGGATAAGAATCAACAGGAGTGAGGTAAATGCCATGAGATAAGAAAAATGCAAAAAAAAAAAAGTGATGAAATTTTAAATTTTGCTGAACTTTGAAGTCTAACTTAATATCCTGCTCTTATTACTACTACTATTCTTATTATCTTGATAAATTTAAAAAGCCACTATTAAGGTTTAAATTCTATAATTTTTCCAAGGGTATTCCATACCCTCACAGCTCCTAGCAGCCCCTCCTTCCTACCACCAAAAAAAAAAAAACTCAAGTCTGGGTCAACCACTGTTACCAACTAAGCTAGACCCGTACCTTACCAATGGAGTTATCAAAGTCAAGTTCTCTGTAAGGGGTAAAATAAATGTACTAAACCTATTTATCGAAAAATATGTGGCTTTAAATTGTGAGCCACTTTATTTCCGTTTTTAGTTCAGTTGGTAACATTTAAAATTGTTAAATACAAATAGTTAGTGTGCGTATGAATGCACTCGCTTCACCACATGTAATGCATTTTGAAAACTTCAAACCAAGCGCTATTTGTGATTACGTGAAAAACGAAATGAAAGACGTAAAAACGAAATGAAAGACTGAATGTTCAAGTTACCTTGTAAATTGGTATTATAAAAGACGAAACCCCACAGCTAAATAAAAATATATTTCAAGGTTTTTATCGGTTTATGTGTTATTTCATTTGATACACGTTTTTTAACTGACCCATCAGTAAAAAAAAAACACAAATGACTGAAAAACAGCGAATGAAATTGTGGACGAATAGGTGGAAAAGTTACTGGAGCAATAGGTCATTGTTTCACTAATTCATCAGTTAAATTGACTGAGGTAACTTGTTAAATAAGTCAGGTGTTGTTAACTGATTTAAACAGTGGAATTCTCACTGATTCAGTTTTAGAGTGTTCGTAACGAGATTCCTACCCGCACAGCAGGTCATGTATCTCGCAGACGCAAGGCTTTATCTTCGTAAACAGAAGACGCTCATTACAACTCTATTTCCGGGCCGTGACCTCAGCTGCTGGTTGCGAAATACTAGCCAAGTGTTGTTTTTTTCCATTGGCAGTCGTGGAACGTCGACCGCCTGCTCAAGTCCGCTGTGCACGCGAGACGAGTTGGTGACGTTCTCGGTTCGAGAACAGCCGAGCCCTGCACGAGTGCATCTTGCGCAAATTCACGCCGCTTGCAGCCACAGATACGTCTTTATCTTCCCCTTTATCTCCGGTTCTCTTCTCCCTCAGAGATAACAACACGTGGCTTACTCACCTCTCTTTAAAACGCCTCTCTTACACGATCGAATTTGTGAGATCCCCGCCACCTTCTCTACTAGTTTCTCCTCTCCCAATAATAAATAGCATGGTACCCACCTATCTTTCTCCTGTAGCATTTTCTCATAATGCATGTAACAATTTTTAATTATTTCCTGTCGAAAGGGTTTTTACGATGCCTGTGCCGGTTTTTCCCTTTCTCTTCTAGATACAGTTTAACTATAAGTGCATTAGGGAGGTTTTTCATGGCCAAACTCGGCCATGGGGAACCCAATCCCTCTTTGCCGCGATGCACGTCTCCTTGCATGATCTTCCTTCCCTTGTAAGCGCAAGGGGTTAGCCCTGAGACGCAATAATCCCGTTCCTACCGCGGACTAACATATAACACTTAGTTTTAGAGTAGGTTAGAAAAAAAAATCGAATTTGTCGTGCTGCCAAACAGACTTCTGCCTGCAAACGCACGTCAACAGAACAGGCCAAGGTTGACTTCCGTGACCAATTAAAACTCGTCCCGCTTGAATTACTGCGCAAGCTTACGTGTTAATGTTGATTAATCGCAGAGGAATAGAATTCAGAAGCTGCGAAATCATTGTTTACGATACGTATTTAACCTAAAAAAAAAATAGGACCATATTAGCAAGGTAATAAAAACCTCAAAATGGTTTACAATGCAGAACAGGTGTAAAAATTTCATTTCATTAGACAGCTAAAAAAATAATCATTTTGTCATTCCCCTCAGTTACCTGTACTCAAAGATCATTACCAGGTTTAAAAATACACGACTACATCACAGGAAACAAAAATAGTGCACAAATAATGTAGCACATGAAAGCTTTCTTTCAAAATTCCTTAGACTCTGTAGCGAGTTTTAGAAAAAAATGTTGGGCTAACACGACGGTGGAACAAAATAACAAAACAGTATCGTACTGGAAACTAATAAAATAAAGATGTTCTTGGTATTTATGTTATCTGGACATTATATAGATATTGTGATAAAAAAAATAATGGCACTGGCCTTAACAGTATTATTGTCAATTTAATTCACATCATTACGTTTTTAAAGAACACTGATTGTTTTTGGTTTACACCCTAAACTTGAAATAGTGAAAATGGAGCCAGATCAGTGAGAATGACACCACTGGTAATCACTGCCAGATAACTTATTCATATGACGACTTAATTTATCTGACTTCACGTGTGATTCCCGCTAAATATCGAGAGTTACACAACCGAAAGTCACTTGTTGCCAGTTCATTCGCTTGATTCACCAGTCGGTAATCGNCGCTAAATATCGAGAGTTACACAACCGAAAGTCACTTGTTGCCAGTTCATTCGCTTGATTCACCAGTCGGTAATCGCTTAATCAACTGAATTTCATAGAATGTTATATTTTACTGATTGGTAGCACTGATTCGGCCTTAAAGTGTAATACTCTTATTTTGCCAATTTAAGAAATATTATTCGGTAGTGCTTAAAAATGAATGCGTAGTTTTATCTTTGTTATTAAGTTAAGTTATTCTAACTGCAAAATTTCGACACTTCAAGTTGCAAACCGACCAATAGCTGAATCTTGTTTTGTATAAATAAATAAAATAAATTAACTAATTAGCAGGANCGCTAAATATCGAGAGTTACACAACCGAAAGTCACTTGTTGCCAGTTCATTCGCTTGATTCACCAGTCGGTAATCGTTTAATCAACTGAATTTCATAGAATGTTATATTTTACTGATTGGTAACACTGATTCGGCCTTAAAGTGTAATACTCTTATTTTGCCAATTTAAGAAATATTATTCGGTAGTGCTTAAAAATGAATGCGTAGTTTTATCTTTGTTATTAAGTTAAGTTATTCTAACTGCAAAATTTCGACATTTCAAGTTGCAAACCGACCAATAGCTGAATCTTGTTTTGTATAAATAAATAAAATAAATTAACTAATTAGCAGGAAATTGACTGATGTGTGCAAGTGGTAGACCCTAAAAGGAGATTCACACTAAAGTTGACGTGGAGCACGTTGCGTTCATTTTGAGTTAAGTTCAGTTATAAACCACTCAGCAGGGTACTCGCGGTGAATTACGAGCACCGTAACGTTAATATTTCCAAGCGAGAAGTTGACTCACCTTCAACGTAACGCTAAGTAAACGCTGCTCCACACTCACCTCGCTTCACCTACTTCACGCTCTCAAGACCTCGTCGTTGAGAGCCGCCCAATTCTCTCCCTTTCACTGTGCGTTTAAACCGTCACCCGACTTTTTGGTAACCAATAAATCCAGTGTTTTGGAGGGCAAATATGTGACTGGTAGTCACAGAAAAAAAATCCGGGTATTGTGGATCGTAAAACATTTTTTTTTTGCGGCTAGGTTGATGGGGTCCAACGTCTCGTCGACAACGCCGGAATGCAAGGGCGGGGGGAAACGAGTAATCCCTGAGAAAACCCACCTATCGGCAGCATCCTCCAACACTATTCCCACGCTCCGGAAATCCGGGAGCGCCCCCCGCCGGGGACAGAACCCGGTTCGCCCCGGTGGGAGGCGAGAGCTCTAGCCACTGCTTCACTGCGGCCCCCTGGTTCAAACTTCCATACAGACGTCGAGTCTTGGAGAACCACGGCTGTGTGTGTGGAGCTTCCCCCACCTGAAGGCTCCCCCCCCCCGGACCAACCGGGGCTTTCTAATTGTAGACGTCCTGGAGTTGTGAGGTGGTCGGGGGTATTAATAGCCGTGCCGAGGGCAACCCAGAGGATCCTCTGTCTCCGGTAGCATTTTCTGTTAAACATGATAATGCATGAAGCAATTTTTAATTCTTTCCTGTCGAAAGGGTTTTTTACGGTGACTATGCCGGTTTTTCCCTTTCTCTTCTAACTATAGTTTAGTTATAAGTACGCTTAGGGAGGTTGTCATGGCCACAATCTGGCCATGGCAGCCCAGTCCCTCTTTGCCGTGATGCATGTCTCCTTGCATGATACTCCCTTCCTTGTAGGCGTATGGGGCTTAGCCCTGAGACGCACTTAACTCCCGTCCCTACCGCGGGCTCATATAACACTTAGTTTTAGAGTAGTTAGTAAAAAAAAAAACCCAGAGGATAAGAGCGAGGCCGGAGTACCACTGACTTGCAGTGCACAACGACGCCCTGCTGCTGTTTTACATCATTGCCGAAGCCCAGCGCGGGGGTAGAACAGGCCCGGTTATGGGCCCTTGACCACCCAGGATTTGTATCACTTACTTATGTGTGGCAGAGGGTTTGGACAGGCAAGCCCATCCGCCCTCTGCCCCCGTATACACTGTGGCGCAGCGGTTTCCCGCATCAGAAACATTTTTCCACTGGGTTCCCCCCAGTGGAAGGGTTGTAAATGCTCTCCTAACTACCCCCTGCCTGCAGGGGAGGTATGTTGGAAGGAAGGAGTAGCAAACTCCCACCTGTTTAACAACGCCCTGCATTTCAAAATTCCGGGTTTTTAGGAGCCATTCGTCTCCTTTTCCCCCCGCAGGCAGGGAAGGAGAGGAAACAGTTATGGGCACCAGGTCCCCTGGCGCTACCCAGGGCTCCTCAAAACAAAACAGACTGCTGGTCTTGCCGCAGCATATCTATCTGATCGACAGACAGGCGGGATGGGCCAGCTGTGCCCTACCCGGGCTCTAGACTTGACATATAAATGGGAGAACGGGAGCCCTCATAAGGGCTTGCACTTCCCCGCGCCGAGGGAGTAGCGTCCCGGCTGACTTGCACCACCTTAAGGCGCCCGTCTACCTGGCGCTTGAACTGCGTTGCAGAGTGTTCGAAATACACGTTTTTCAACGAAACTATTAAGCGTGCGTCCAACGTGCTGATCTACGAAAAGAACACACACTTCAGACGAGAGCTGTTAAGTACTTTCAAAATATCACGTACGTTAGAAACATCAATTCAGAGTACTCCAAAACCGCTAAAAACGGCCTTTCCAAGGCGCTGTAGCTCAAAATGCACGCATCAGATACATACAAAACTACTATAGGGGCCTGCACTGAACCTTCCTAAAGACTTCCCACTAATAAAATAATATGGTCACCGCTGAAAGTCCCATAGGTACACGCAGCACGACGAGAACACTGCACGCCAGTTCAGAGCCTTGCGCTTAGCGGCGATGGCGTACTTGATGCGCGTGGCAGTGTCGCCCTTATCGCTCCCGCGCTTCTCGGCCTAAACGTGGGAAAAAGTTCCAGGTAGACGGGCGCCTTAAGGACTGATGATGAACAAGCTGGGTTGATGACGGGCAGCGACTCGGGTTGCAGGGACTCACCCGACGCACCAGCCACTTGCAAACAACACTACAGCATGTTCTACAGACATCGCGACACTACAACACGCCAGTCGGGAGACTGGTGGGGGAGCTTCACTCCCTCGCCGGTAACACCTACACGTAAATCTACTAAGATAGCAACAGTGGTTAACAGCTATAAATACGGACCCGGAGCCCAGCTGAAACATATACATAGCAGCCCGCCGCCGACTCAATGATTCGACCCGAGTCTGTCGGACTGCAATTAGATTGCAAACCCACTTAACAAGTTATGGGAACTTCGGTTCCTGGTCTCGTGACAGCACGGCCTTCCGGGAGCACATGAGAAATCGGCGGCGAGTGTAGCCCTGTGACGATAAAGCTGGCTTCACAACATAAAAAATTAAGTGTTGAATTATGCGGTACAACGTGTGCAGGAGAAATTAAAGTATGTTGTATTATGTATCGGTTTCCAACGGAATGCACCAGGTCGGTTGCGTTGTTGGGATCTTCTTTAAGCTTAAAATAAATAGTTATATTTAATATCATGAGTGAAACTTGTGAGGTGACAACCAATCAGAACAGAGCAGTCGGTTTTTTTTGGCGGGGAACTGTCATTTACTGTAATGGAAGTATAAAAAATATAAAAAATGCGTTTGTGTGCACATGTTTACGATTACATCTGTTCACAAAAATAAGCTTCTCTGGTAGAAAACGTCGGCTTTGAAGTATGATCTGCTTAAATACAGCTGTGTTGTACGAGGTTAAAAGTAAACAGGATAGGCTTGTCGCAAGTTCTCATTGGCTGGAATTAAGAATTATCAGGCGAATTGAAAATAGTTACTACAGAAGTCGTAGTTCCGTGTACGAGAACCCGATTCTTAAGGCATTTTTTTTTTTAAATTGTAAAGCCAGCTTAAGGGTTGGCGATGTCGCCCCCTCGGCGACACTGCCGTGCCTCCCTAGATGCGCTTAGGCGCTTAGGGTGGGTTCGCAAATTAAAAATTACGACTCGAGAATTGTGCAGTCACCGCAAATCGCGCTCACATAACCACGCCTCTCGTGTGTGTTATGCCCACGCTGTTGCGAGGATGTCCCTCGTTTGAGAACCGAATGACTCCCGTGCATGCAAGATAGCGTGATGTCTTGTGAAACCCAAGCTGCTATTTTATTTATAACAGAAAGAGGAGGGTTGATGGGTTCTCGTTTACTTGTCTGTTCATATAAAGACACCACGAGTATACTACAAACATACCTCGTATCCAAAGAGGAATGTAGGTACAAAAAATGTTAAGAAAATTTGTAACGACTTCATTNAAAGACACCACGAGTATACTACAAACATACCTCGTATCCAAAGAGGAATGTAGGTACAAAAAATGTTAAGAAAATTTGTAACGACTTCATTCATTTTATAGACGCCTTCTACCGAACGTAAGAAAACAAACGACACAAACACACCTGATAAGGATGAT
>NQII01002936.1:141345-218110 GCA_002778355.1 Clitarchus hookeri | reverse complement strand
AAACAAACTACTATTTTAAGACAACCGTATCTTAAAATATACTCGCCGTACACGAGCCAAACTACGATAGGAGCCTGTATTGAACTTTGCTACAGACGTTTCATCAATAAAATGATAGGGTCACCCCTGAAAGTGCCATAGGTAGACGCAGCACCACGAGAACACTGCACGCCAGTTCAGAGACCTGCGCGTAGCGGCTATGGCGCTCTTGTAGTGCGTGCCAGTGTGGCCCTTATAGCCGCCGCGCTTCTCGGTCAAAAAATGACCCTTAAGGCTCGACTTCACCTTTCATACATAAATTGTTAGTTTTCGTGCCATAACTTCAGTTTCAGATAAATTATTGGAAATGTTTTCCTTAAAGAAAATTTAAATCTTATGAGTTGTTTAATATTTTTATGGCTTAGTTTCACACTACGTTTTTTTTGCTGTTTTCAAGAAGGTAGAATAGTACTGATGAAATATAAAATACGTTCCTGACTTTTTAGAACTAGCAAACAATACACGATGAATATCATCATAATGATATTAAATAAATATTCAAATTTCAAATTTTCTTTAATCAAACATTGTTAGTAATTACTCTAAAACTTAAATTATGGCAGAAAAACAATGAGAGGTGAATTCGAGCAGTAGGGCCTGCACGTACTGCAACCCGCACGGCAAAGTGTTGTCACGGGTTGCCTACAGGCACGCACTATGACACGTGTTTTCCAACGCACTCTTGATTGTGAACGCTTGATTTTTTNGTCACGGGTTGCCTACAGGCACGCACTATGACACGTGTTTTCCAACGCACTCTTGATTGTGAACGCTTGATTTTTTTTGGACATTAGTTTATAAATGGAACCTTGTTATTTTCGTCCCCTCTGCCACCCACGCGAGTTTCGCCAGTTTATCTATAATCATTCGTGTTATCATAACGTAAATACTGACCTACGCCTACAGCAATGTTGACTGCATAACGCGCATAACGTGCTAATTTAACAGTAAATCAGTTGTGTATAGAGGTTAACTTGTTTAAATAATGAATTCGTAATGATGCGGTGAAATGAAATGTTTTAGTTTTACGTTTGTGTATATATATGTGTGTTTGTGTGTGTGTGTGTGTGTTTTACGTATATATATTTGTGTACAATCTTGTAAAGTAATTTTTCTTCAAATTGCCTTTAATTTTTATTGAATTCAATTCAGTGAATGCTATATGACCCCATAGAAACGTAATGATCGCGGCAAATTTCCTCTTTCAATTCCTCGAATGTCTCGTTTTCCTTCCAGATTTTCGTTTAGATTTTCTTGAATTCAAAAACTTCAATCGCTTTATCGCAGCTTTCCTGACAGCAATAATGGACGTAATATAATAATATTATAGACGTGTGCACGCATTTAAAGTGTGTACAAAATAAGAATACATATTTTTTAATAATAAAATGTGTAATAAAATTAAGAAAATGAGTTGGAGGTTAACCAATTATTTTCGTGTCGTGCATGAGTCGTAGATACTTCAAAAAAATTTACCTTTAGTATTTTTTNTGTCGTGCATGAGTCGTAGATACTTCAAAAAAATTTACCTTTAGTATTTTTTAAAACTTGTTTAATTAAAAAGTTTGCGATAAATTTTCATGTAAAGAAAGACTGGAAAGCTTATTGAATGGCAAATCAAGTGTTTTAGTTAAATAAATTGAATTCAATAAATATTTGATCGCGTGACGTGTGGAAACCATCTCGGAGGATCGCCGACGACAGCGGGACGACGTCGTTGAGAACGAGGGGGGAATTCAATCACGAAAGGGGGTGTGTTCCGTATCCGACCTGTGGATCGCGTGGTCGGCGTGTGGAATGAGTCACCCGACCTGGAGGGAGGTTCGTCGTTACTACCCCCCGGGGCTGCGTGGATCGCGCCCCTGGCAAGCGGCTCGCTGGAGTGCCGGGGCGCTCGGCATTCAGGTCACGCGATCACCACGGGAGGCCGATCGATGCCCGCGCCCCGCCAGCCGCCATTTGCCGTCCCCGCGCTCGCTCGAACAAACCAGTATGTACACAGTCTACAGTCCGGCCACGGTTACTGCCTGCCAACTTCTCTGCAACCCTGCTGAAGTTCTACTTCCAGGATATTCCTCCGCCTCGTCCAAACGAAGCTTAAGGCACCCGTCTACCTGGAACTTTTTTCCCCGTTTAGGCCGAGAAGCGCGGGAGCGATAAGGGCGACACTGCCGCGTGCATCAAGTACGCCATCGCCGCTAAGCGCAAGGCTCTGAACTGGCGTGCAGTGTTCTCGTCGTGCTGCGTGTACCTATGGGACTTTCAGCGGTGACCATATTATTTTATTAGTGGGAAGTCTTTAGGAAGGTTCAGTGCAGGCCCCTATAGTAGTTTTGTATGTATCTGATGCGTGCATTTTGAGCTACAGCGCCTTGGAAAGGCCGTTTTTAGCGGTTTTGGAGTACTCTGAATTGATGTTTCTAACGTACGTGATATTTTGAAAGTACTTAACAGCTCTCGTCTGAAGTGTGTGTTCTTTTCGTAGATCAGCACGTTGGACGCACGCTTAATAGTTTCGTTGAAAAACGTGTATTTCGAACACTCTGCAACGCAGTTCAAGCGCCAGGTAGACGGGCGCCTTAAGGAAGAAGTACCCTTGCCATCTTGGATTTACGTATTTTCCTCCATAACTTAATTTTCGGAGTCAATATTCAAAAACCAAGCTAGTCAAGGCATAGCGAACATTTTTAACAGTTATTTCAAAATCCCGCTTATTTTTCTCACATGATTACTTTCACTACTGTAACCGTAATCAAACATTACCTAATTATTTAATTATTTCAATCCCACGTGGGAAAAATACAGGTATAATTGAAACCCTACAAATTTCCAGAAATTCGTTAAGTAGTCATCTACGTCATGTCTAGCTTTGATTTTTTATTTCTGGTCATACATTTTCATTGCGAAGATTTGTAAGGAAATTCGAAGATGGAGTGGATACTACCCCCTTAACCGAGTCTGGAAAATTACACCAAAGAGCGAGAGAGAGAGAGAGAGAGAGAGAGAGAGAGAGAGAGAGCACACCACATTCATGCGCACTCGGTGTAATAATATTTAGTATAAGAACTATTTCTTACTAGGCATTACCAAAACTCATATATTTTTTCACCATTTTATTAATATAAATTATAAACGAAATATAATAAATTATTAATAAAATATCAATTAAAGTTAAATTTAATAAAAAAAAAGTTACTTTAATGCTAATACAAGTATAAAACGCATGTGATACAAGACATATTTAGGAAACAACCAAACACGTGAACCAGGGGGTTATTTTTCAAAGGTTTGATTCAAAAAGTGTGAAGAAACCGCAAATATACTATATTCATGGTTTCTTCACACTTTTTTAATCAAACCTTCAAAAAAAGAACTCCATGCATGACGTGCTTGGTTGCTTCCTAAATATGTGATGTATAACAAGCGTTTCATACCTCTGTTTACACAAAATTACTTTATTTTTAGATGAATTGAAAATTCTATGCACATTTTATTAATACAATGTAATATTTGATTTATACATAGTTAATAAGAATACAAACAGCAAATATATGTGTGTTGGTAATACCACGTAAGAAATAGTTCTCATGCAAAATCATAAATACACTCATTGCTCACGACTCCAGTGCGTTGTCCCTTTGTTTAATGTTCTAGACTTGGTAAAGCTTTGTTTGCACGAGGCGGAGGAAAATGCTGGAAGTAGAACTTTAGCAGGGCTTCGTAAAAGTTGGAAGCAATCGTGAATGGACTATAGCTGCCAACCTTCTATTTTGGATTATTTATTACGAATTTTCGTAATCAAACCACACGACGACACATTAAAAATAAAAACTTGACATGACACAAAGGATTACTCAATAGAATTTTTAAAATAAAGTACGTTTTCAGTTACATCAATATTTTTCGAGTGCATTCTGCGGTGGTGTAGTGGTTAGATTCCCTGTGGGGTCACTCCCGGATTTTCGGACGTGGGACTCGTGCCGGACGATGCCGCTGGTCGAAGGGTTTTCTCGGGGGTATCCCGTTTCGCCCGCCCTTGCATTCCGGAGCTGCTCCAAACTCACCTCACTTCACCTTCATTGCCTCTCTAGACCTCGATGTTAAGAACTGCCCAACACTAGCGGTGGTGATGGTTGTCCAAAATAAGTTTACATGTGTGCTAGAGCGACACGTAACTCATAATCAGTCGTATGTAACCGGCGTATGGATGTGGAATACAAATACAGATCTTCGTATTCAATATACAGGATGATACTAAAATCATGGGACAAACACTGAGGGGTAGTAGAGTTCACTAAAACAAACAATTATTGTATAGGAATATATGGGCGGGAGTGACGCGTTGAGGCACAAACACAAAAATAACACATGACATGCAACACATTGTTTATTTACAACGTCGCCGCTAAATGCCTTTTACAGCAATGTTCATAATAATTGCTCAAAATTGCTACCACCGACAGTAATGCAAGCTTGGTAGCGTCGGTGGAGTGATTGGCGAACAGATTCAAATACGCCGGGCATTTCACGCACGCGTGCAGCCGCACAGGATAGTCGAGGCGACGAGGTCTTCAATGGAATCAACTGGAGTCTCGTAAACGAGGGCTTTCAAATGTCCCCATAGGAACAAATCGAGACTCGATAAATCTGGCGATCGTGGTGGCCATCGGACTGGCCCACCACGCCCTCAACGCCTCAATGCGTCACTCCCGCCCATATATTCCTATACAATAATTGTTTGTTTTAGTGAGCTCAACCACCCCTCAATGTTTGTCCCGTGATTTTAGAAACATCCTGTATATGAAAACTTCGTAGGACGGTACGCGTACAGAAAATGTTCGCAGAGCGTCAGTGTAGAAATCACTTTCGAACAAAACAGTTATCTTTATCTAAGGAATCAGAGATAAGATATTTTATACATTTTGTACACCTCGCCTCACATTGCTATGAGCAAATGTCAGCTAACAACACCTGTTCCTTCAAAACTCTGTAATGAAATTACAGCGCCTTAACAATATTTGCTTTCGTATTATTAAGCTGTTCTTCATTTATGAACTTATTTATATTATCTTCAATTTTCTAAACTTTGCAGAGAGATGTTTTAAATTATTCAGGAGAGGCCGAAAAGCATTCATTTTAAAGCCGAAGGGGCGGGTACGCTGTCCTCAGAATCGTTGGTAAGTTCAATTTCTTTGTATGCGATCACAGCCCAAAAGTCAAATATACATATTTGGTTATTCATATTGTTACAATTCCTCAAATTCAGTGGGCTGCGCCAGGTTCTTAAAGAGACGGAGGTCTTAATTAAATAAAATTGTAGATAATAATTTGTTTTATTTATTTACAAACCCTACAAAGGAAATGCTTACGACTTAATACCTCACAGTAAATGGCTATCACTTGCTATTTACAATCAGTATTTACATAATCGTCCATCACCTCACAGAAATTATTGCAATCAAATAACAGAAAAAAAAACGGTTCCCACACTTTAATACAGTCTCACCTTGATCCAGTCCAGATTGCACCAGTCCGGAATGTTCTCGAGATCCTCGAGCTCCTCCGTGCGCAGTAGCCCTTCAACTGGTCGTCCACATCGCACACCCCTCGTCTACCTGCGTCGTCGCCCGTCCTCTCTGCCGATCTCAACTGTCATGCATCTCGACAGGGGCCACGGTGGTGCAGTGGCCAGACTACTCGCCTCCCAACTAGGCGAACCGGCTTCGATTCCCGGCGGGGTCGCTCCCAGGATTTTCGCGAGCGGGAATCGTGTGCCGGACGATGCCGCCGGTCGGGCGGGGGTTTTCTCGGGGATCTCGCGTTTCCCTTCTGGCCCTGCGTTCCGGCTCCCCTCTTCCATACTCACCTCGCTTCGCCCTCGTCGGGTTTCGAGATCCGCTCTCATACGTTAACTATTCTACCAGCTTAACTGCGAACATGCCTGTCAGTGCGCTCGTTATAATGTACACAGTATAGGTTGGAGGGGAGGGGGAAAGTGTTGTACTAACCGTGGACAGTTTATAACTTGACTTGGCGGTTGTTGCAGCCGGCTGGGAAGACGGCGGCCACGGTGGACCGGCTGACGGACGCCTCCAAGTACACCGGCTCCCACAAGCAGAGGTTCGACGACGGCGGCAAGGGCCGGGGCATCGCCGGCCGCAAGGACCTCCCGGACGAATCCGGCTACGTGCACGGCTACCAGAACAAGGACACCTACAAGAACCAGTAGTGGGCCAGCTCGTCCCAGACACGCCGTCGGTGACTGCCGCTCTGCTGCACGCCTCACGCGTCAAAGACGTTCTTCATTCTTCTGCACTTTGTACATTTGTTTCACTCAGGTGTTGGTGTGTTGTCACGACTGGGCCAATAAGTCTTAGCGAGCTCCCACCGTAGCTTTGCCTTCTTGTATTCGTGGGTGCTGAGCGGTTGGAAGGTGCTCTGGTGTTTCTTCGGTTCCTAGTTGACACCCTGACGGTTTATTCTACTCAAGTTAGGAACGAAAGGTGATTTCTTATGGCAGATTTTGGCGTAGGGAAAATTTCCGCCCGCTGGGTGCTCTGGTGTTCCAAAAGGTACGGTAACTTTTAATTAAAATTTTAGTCTACGCGGATAATAAAAGAGAAGATTTTACTTGGTTACGGAGTTATTTTATATTTGATTTATGATTATTACAAATACCCTGTTTTTCAACCTAGAAAACACAAGGAAATCTGGTACCTTGCCGACACTAGCGCTTATCTAGTGGTGAAAATTCATGGTTGCCAAACTTCTAACATAGATCTCCCCAACATGTAGGAGAAGTGACCTTAACACCGTAGAGGGAACAGGTGGAAAAATACGCGTGCCAGCTGCACATTGACCAGTCCCCGTTTTACAACGTTGGGCCTCTTTCTTTTTCGTCAATGTCACACCAAAAAACAACGCCCAGACAGAAAGTAAGCTTCCGGTAAGCCTGCCATTTTTACTTGAATTTGTCTTGCCCGAGCAAGCTTGATTCTAGCCAAATTTTCTCGTGACTGACACGTCCTTGCTGATTGCAAGCTTGTAGATGGTTTTAATTATGCTTGCAGATTGCCAAGGGAAGCTTGCAGCAATTTTTACATATAAAGAATGTAAATGTATTGATGAGAATTTATCTCTAAACTTTTACTTATACTAGGCTACAGTACGTCTGAAACCTGTAAAGAAATACATTTTGTAGCAGAAAACGTGTGCTTTTTATTTATTCAGAAATTATAATGATCCGTGTATACATTCGAGCCGTTATTGGCAACAGCAGTTTTGCCAAATAAACTCATAAAATATTCCCATAGGTAAGATTTTTACCACACAAAAATCTCCATTTCTGTACAGGAAAAGGAAGCCTGTGTCCATATTTAGAATTGTGTCGTATTATCCTCCGTTGAACGCCTGTTTCAATACAAATGAAATTAATTATGCATAGCCTTACATCCAATACTCACACCATGGTATGTAATACAAATAAAAATCTCCGTATTCCTACATTTACAAAAAGTCTGTACCTGTAAAAAAAAATGGCAGCCATTAGTAACAATGTACAGAACACATATATGAAGTGTAGTACTAATATAATACTCTTTAGACTTATTAACAAAGTACAAATGTTAAATGAGAAATATACAATTTCCTTAGTATATTTTAAATCGGATACATACAGTAATACTGTAGCTGTACTAATGAACTTCTTATTTAAGACAGAAACTTTTGTGTGATTTTTAAACATGCACAACTTATTGGACCAGTCTGAACATCTGTAGCTTTATCGTAGTGTGTACATTTTTGTCTAAATCAGTTGTAAATTGGTTTTTTTGTTCCTTGAGAAACAACCTACTTCCCAGTCTAGGATAGTTACGCCATGTAAAATATGTTATATTTTTACTAATGCTTTATGTGTCGCAACTTGCAAGGATATACTCGCTTTTTCGTCTTCAGCGCCACGAAATGTAAACTTGTGCGCGAAATATCTAAATTGAAAGTCATTCAAATAAACAGCATATTTTTTTATGGACTTTGTAATTAGAAATTGAAGCTGCAGGGAGAAATTTACCTGCAAAGTGTTTTTAGCTTTCGGTGTAATGTGCGTGTTTTTATTGAGTCGTTGCATTTAGCACTATACAATGTTTGTTAAGCAATGATGTGCTATGTACTGTAAAAAAAATTATTCCAGCGAATGTTTTTAAGTTTTTCACAATATATTAAGTAAATCTCGGGTATAAATAAAAAAAATGTGTTGCATCATGATTATATCACCGAAAAATCACAGCCGTTCAAATACACATAAAAATAAGTTTTTAAAAGCAATCAACTCTGGTTTTTATTTCATCGTTTGAAGTGAAAGAGTTAAGGAAGGTCATTTGAAGTCAACGGACCATTTGACATGAGCCGCTTGCAAGCATCATTGGCTAGTAAAGTTACGAGACAAAGTTAGGTATCGTGAATCTGCGTACCTAACAGGCGCAGTATTGTTTGGCGTCACGCTGGCAAACGGCCACTTCGTAACAATGTAATTCCGAGTGCTCCCGTTGTACGGTGTTCCTCATGACTTTTCCTGGAAACCGCCGTCTTTGAACACACGCGATGAGGTTGGTACCGCGTGTTGTATCTTCCTGACGTTCAGCGACGGTGAGAATGTTCTTTCGAGATGGAGGCAGAATGATGACCGTCGAACTGGTTCGCCTGATTTTGGCCCTGGATTACGATGACTTAACGTGTCGCGTAACACGTAACGAGCAACACGTTCACGTAAGCCGGCCACACCTTGACTGATCTGTTCCAAGAAGACCTACAACGATCATTTCGCGTAACGTTCGCGTGATGGGAAAACTTGTCGATGTACAGCTTTTGCGTGTTGTGAGACTCTGCACCACGTGATCTCGCTGGCCAATCACATTAGGGACGTTGTTGTGTTATCTTTGCTTTTCACGGTGTTTGTTTTTATTTTCGCGATGTCGTCTGCTCGAGTTTTTAATTCATGTACCTCATATATAAATTTTCTCCCTGGAATTAGGACGAAAGTGTAATAGAAGTTAGATTAAAATTATTTATTTTTTAATGTGTAAAAAATCATGGAGCTTTATATTGCCGCAGTTTATTAATTATGTTTCTCAGAGGTGTAAAATTCTGTGCGTGANGAGTTTTTAATTCATGTACCTCATATATAAATTTTCTCCCTGGAATTAGGACGAAAGTGTAATAGAAGTTAGATTAAAATTATTTATTTTTTAATCTGTAAAAAATCATGGAGCTTTATATTGCCGCAGTTTATTAATTATGTTTCTCAGAGGTGTAAAATTCTGTGCGTGAAATACACAGTGTTTAACGCAAAGTTTGAAATTTATGGTAGGCTTATTTCAGTTAACAGAATTTTAATTTACTCTACAGATGAAAGTTTATTATATACAATTTATTCAATGTACAAGAAAAAAACGTGTCTACATCTCCCAGAGACATTTCGTTATTGAGGTTATGACGATGTCCTAGTTGTATTCAAAGTTTGTCATACGTTCGCAACCTGTTCTTGCCACATCAATATTAAAACACAAATATGCCTCTACAACACGAATTTTTAGAGAATTCAATAAGAAAAGCAACAAACTAATCCCCGACAGTTTATTTCACTGCACAAAGTTTCCCACATGAGGCATTATAAAGTGCTTGAATAAAATACAGAATGTCTACCGTTAAGTTTGAAACTTTTGCAAACCTATTTCCTTAAACAAAATTTTAATTTTCACTGCAGATCATGTATATTACATAACATGTACTCCATACACTTAATACAAAACGTGACCACATCTCCCATATACATTTCGTTCTTGAGGTTATGACGATCTTCTAACTTTTGAAAGTTTTTATAAATCAATAACTTCATATTTCGCAACCTGTTTATGCCACATCAATCTCGAAATACAAAATATACGCCAGTGTATAAAAAAAATTGAGAGTTTTCAATCTGAAAAGCAACAAAACCTATCTCCTACATTTTTTTTTTTTTTCACTAAACAAAGGTCACGTGATTGCGTGAAGCATCATGATATACTACTAAAAAAAAAAACCCACGTTTTACGTACACGTGAACGTGTTGCTCGNAAATGTACTCCATACACTTAACACAAAACGTGACCACATCTCCCATATACATTTCGTTCTTGAGGTTATGACAATCTTCTAACTTTCGAAAGTTTTTATAAATCAATAACTTCATATTTCGCAACCTGTTTATGCCACATCAATCTCGAAATACAAAATATACGCCAGTATATAAAAAAAATTGAGAGTTTTCAATCTGAAAAGCAACAAAACTTATCTTCTACATTTTTTTTTTTTTTCACTAAACAAAGGTCACGTGATTGCGTGAAGCATCATGATATACTACTAAAAAAAAAAACCCACGTTTTACGTACACGTGAACGTGTTGCTCGTTACGTGTTACGTGAATCGCGAAGTCGACGTTAATCCCTTGCCTTATACACCGCAACTGCAAACATGTCCACACGAAACCTCAGACGGATAACGACACCCTCGTCTCACATATCACGGATGTGGCAAGGTTCTCGAATTGAAACCGATTTGGTTGCTTTGGGGCAAAACTCGTTAGCTCACTACTTCATCAGCAAACTTCCTCTACTGCGTAGTTGAATGTGTCTTCTTGCTCCTAGATGATCGCGCGTAGTTCTTCAAGGCTTAGCGTGTGGTCACTCTTCTAACCTTCGCTTGTTTCACGTCATCTCGTTGGTAGTTGCCCAAGTCGTTTCCCGGCGATGCTATCCCGTAGGCTGTGAAGAGGACCAGAATGGTATTTCCACTCCGGTGTCGAAATCTTCGTGGAAAACAGAACGTCGTCTGCATCAAGCAACAGACGCTGGAGATGCTTGGCTGCTAAACGCCGACGGCAGAACTATACGAACAAGCAAGCCAGCCCAAAATATAACAATGTTTCAATCAATACTNTTGCAAAACCCTAAAGTTACATGAAAAATCCCTCGGTTATACAGCGAAAAACCTACTGCATAACAAAACTTGAATATTCAATTTACATTATGTAATTACAGTATTAAGATGACAGAAAACCCCCAAACAGGTCAATACATAACTTATGCAGTAATTTAGGCAGCCGTCTTCCCCCAAGGAACAGAGTTCCGTCCTAAACGAGTCCCTCTAGGTTTCTCCTCTTCTGAATTTCGGAAGCCATGCCTCGTATATCTTTAACGTCCAGTTCTGGAAGTTTCCCCCGTCATTCACGAAGCGTAGACAGCGCCCCAAGGTGACGTTACAAAGCTACACCGGCGCCTCCAGACGGTCACGAAGACACCCCCGGGGGGGGGGGTGAGTGGGGTAGCGATCCGTTAAAGGAAGCCGAGCAAGTCGACTGGCGCTCAGTACGTCTTCAGCCTTCCCGCCGACACCAGCGGCGGAGCGCAAGTCAGACGGGGCAACTCTCACCCAGGTAAGGCGAGGAGCAGCCAATCCACGCAGGTCTTGTAGAACCAGCAGTTTACGGCACGTGTTTCCTTACAGCAGGTGCGCACGACGATAGACGTGACACCGTCGCGGGCCGATCACAGGTGCCAACATTTCGCGTTGTGAATCATGCTACTGTCCAGCTGTTGAACCTGGTTAACTGTTCACGGGAAAACGAGACAGCTTGTTAACGGCGCTCTTATCTGCATTACACAGGATTGGTATCATATATATCAACGCAAATTAAATGGCCAAATATACGCCGAGAAACAACACGTACATTAACTTGGCAGATATTGTAACATGTGTAGTTATAGCTTCCAACTCATACGTTAACTGTAACAGGAGCATGCACGATAGGAACATGTTTAGTCACTTGTAATTTCAAATCTCCCAACTTCATGCTCACATTTTAAGCTAGCAGTTACAAACTTACTGTAACCCCAGAGCTACAAGAGTCGCAGACCGATTTAATGTAGACCGACCATCTTAAGATGTGGCGTCGCCGGAAGTTACGAATTCCATATCAATCGTACTTCCGGCCTTGCTGTGACCTTGAACTGATATGTTTTGCACGCGGGAAATAAGCCGACGTCGGCCAGGCAGACGTGTGTAATACAGCTAACCTCACTTTTGTTCGTTTCCTTCGGGAGTCATGTCTTATTCCGATTATAAAACAAGCCGCTGACTATTACACAACGGCTTTGACTGGTAACGCAACGGAAACACACACAAAGAACGTATCAGGTGCTAAACTTGCTCCTGATATCGATCGCGAAATTATCGTACTTTTACGTGAATGGCAAGGAGTGTGCGATATTAGGACTTNCTTGCTCCTGATATCGATCGCGAAATTATCGTACTTTTACGTGAATGGCAAGGAGTGTGCGATATTAGGACTTGGGAAGAGAAAAATTTCTCTTCTTTTTTATGCGAGGCCATGCGAGTTGGAAGGAATGCGTTATTTAAACGGGACTTCTTGCAATATCCGTGACTTGCTGCTTTCTCAAACACGAGGGTAGTCATAAAAAAATCCAGCTAGTTGTTGTAACAATTAATTAATTGCCTTCAAAAGGAACAGTTTTATGGAATGGAGCACGGATTGATTCATTTATTTTGGCTGTCTCTTTGTTTGCGAAGACTAAATTGGTTCAGTGCGGTATTTTTATTAGCCTTGTGACCGCTTTAACGAAGCCACTTTCATTAACTTTTATCGTTCGCATTTCTTTTTGTAACTGTTGCCAAGTTAGCAGTTCAGAAATGCGTGTGATCTTTTACTGTAAAGGAAATTTTCTTCAGTTATTGCTTCGTCGTATTTTAAATATGGTAAACTTTAAAAAAGTTAATTTTAACGAAATGTTTGTTATTTAAGTAGGCCCTACTGTAAGGGACAGTAATTTATACAAATCAAAATATGTTATTTTAGACTGCATTTAAGTATAAATTAAATTCCTAAAGGATTGGCCAAAGTTTGGGAGCATTTTACTTTGACGAATTAAAAATATAAAATAAGATTACGATATGTTGGCAATGCTTCCTTTTCGACTACTTACAGCGAAGAATTCGGCATCTTTAAAAATCAATTGTGCTGGCTTGTAGACAACCTTCTTTGCTGAAGTAATCTTTGCACGTGAGTTTGAAGACATTACTGTTGGTCAGGATGCACGCACCGATAACGTCTTCTTGCGCAACAAGCTTCTCCAAGCGAATGTTAAGGCGCCCGTCTACCTGGCGCTTGAACTGCGTTGCAGAGTGTTTGAAATACACGTTTTTCAACGAAACTATTAAGCGTGCGTCCAATGTGCTGATCTACGAAAATAACACACACTTCAGACGAGAGCTGTTAAGTACTTTCGAAATATCACGTACGTTAGAAACATCAATTCAGAGTACTCCAAAACCGCTAAAAACGTCCTTTCCGAGGCGCTGTAGCTCAAAATTCACGCATCATATACATACAAAACTACTATAGGCGCCTGCACTGAACCTTCCTAAAGACTTCCCACTAATAAAATAATATGGTCACCGCTGAGAGTCCCATAGGTACACGCAGCACGACGAGAACACTGCACGCCAGTTCAGAGCCTTGCGCTTAGCGGCGATGGCGTACTTGATGCGCGTGGCAGTGTCGCCCTTATCGCTCCCGCGCTTCTCGGCCTAAACGTGGGAAAAAGTTCCAGGTAGACGGGGGCCTTAATGAGGAGAAAGTGCAAGCGAGCCAAGTGGCCCTCGGCGCTTGCAGTGTGGTTCAAGCGGACTGGATCATTTTACTCGTACGAGTAACGTTTGTCGAAATGAACAAAATGTTTAGGATTTAAGTTGTCTTCTATCGTGACGTGTTACACGTATGCAGGCTGTTTACGGTAAAACTGAGCACTTTCGAACGCCCTGCTCAGGATCTACTTACACGCACGTTGCTTTTTATTCCGCCGTATGGAACATTGCCGTGGTCCCAATCACTTTATTCGTGCGCGAGTCACGTAAAACTGTGAAATTGATATAAAAGGAAATATTTCATAAATGTGATAATTCTAGCTCTTACATGCATGGAAAATACAGAAAGCAGAACTAATCAGTTCAGAAATCACAAATGTTTACCCAACACTGTTATTTAACAAAAATTGTGCCATAAGAAAATACCTATTTTATAAATATTTTAGCACCTGGCTTTGTGAAATAGTTATTGAGAGTAAAATACATATTTGTTTATTCCATCAACCTCGCCTTCTATTTAAACTTTTCTAACAGGCAAAACTATTATGGCTACGATTTGGTATTTTGCATTTAGTAATTTATCAGCTGCGAAGTTGACAAAACGCAAAACGCAAATTCCAAAAATACGTCGTAAATTTTGTAGACAAAACGGGTCACGTGACCATTTTGTTGACAAAATAAAAGCCATTTGGAATACGGCTTGAAGCTCGCAGTTTGCAGTACCAACCTAAACTACTTCATGTTCGTTATGTATGTATTTGTTTACACTGAGTCTGGATCGGTCAACTTATTCTCATTGCTCAGATTCACCAACCGCATTGAATTAATATGTAGATATATTATGTTAGCTCCTCGAGTTACACTGAAGCAGTTGTAATTATGGTGGTTTGTGAACGAATTAATTCAATTCCACCATATTATGTGTATATGTGTTGAGTAATGAATATGATATCCAAAGTGACAGAATGGACTAGTCAAACAGAGAACACTCCAGGTGTTGGTACAGGAACAAAACACAATTCAGCATGACATTAAAAAAAAAAAAAGTAAACCTTGAACAACAAAAACACATCATGTAAATTGTGGCAAAATAAAAATTGCTAATAAATAACATTATTTATTTCCACAGTTGTGTTGGTTTAAAACTGTACATATGCTATCCATAAATAAAATAATGGAGGGTTTTGTAATAATAATTTATATTCAAAAATAAATTTGCGCTGTTCTGAAATTATTTAAATCAAATTTAAATGGTTTTAAATTGGCCTTTATCATAGCTTTCCTGGTAAATTACTTTAATAATTACTATTGAAAGTTCGAAAAATTTTAAACAAACGAAAAAAATTCCGTTACATTTAACTGTAAAACCGTTCTTAATGTTCGCCGGTGCTCATGAATAAAACATGAGAAACTGTTCATCAGAGCTTGTTTGGGCATAGAAACGTGTTTCACGCACAAATACATTTAACTGCACCTTTTGATAGTCTCTTCAATTTTTTTTATATGAACGGGATAGAAGAACACAGTTCCTTACCGGGATACTGGATAAGGAGGAATTGATTTTATTTAGTCTTAAACAAAATGAATGCCAATACCCTAAGAAATTATTCGGAAATTTACCATACCAGTGTATACGCTTAGCGAGAAAGCAGGGATGGTAATGTTTTCCCCTGTACATTCGTTGTAGCGTTCCTGCATTTGCTCAGGAAGCAGTCAAATGCGTAGGGAAGTTCCCAACTTTCTATAGCAGCGACGCTGAACATTCCTATATCTGCAGCTCGATGTGTTGTATTATTACCATACAATGAAAACTTCCATTACAGCTTAGGAAGTTTAACAGAAAATGGTTTACAATGTAAATATGCAAATAAATCATTATGGCACAACTTCCACACTTAATACTGTCTCGTCTCTTAATTTTACCTGTCAATTAGCGCAGAGCGACACACATCACGTCCGCTCACTGTAACGTAGGATATTCTGCCCGTGCGTTCGCAAAAGCCGGCAACGTATTTTCAAACGTCACGTGACATATTTATGTACGCGATATATTAAGCAAGCAAGCGTTACAAGTTTAATGAAATTAAAAATATATAACATTAACACAAGTTTCGCTCACACACAATTCATCGCTCGGCCGAACCTCAACGACTATAATTCAAACGTTAATAANACATTAACACAAGTTTCGCTCACACACAATTCATCGCTCGGCCGAACCTCAACGACTATAATTCAAACGTTAATAAAATAATGAAAAGAAAATTACTTAAATTAATCATACAGAAAATTACAAAATAAATATATAATAATATTACTTTCTATAAATCTTCTTTTTAAAGTCACAAAACAAACGTGTATTCTATATTAAGTGTACCATTCACGTCTCTAGCTTCAATGCTAAACATAACCTAAATCACAAATTTACGTAACACACTCCGAAACATAAACAAACATGAAATAAATACTTAAAATAATATATGATATGTTGTATAAACACGCAGAGGTGACAATTTTCGTTTTTAGCGTGTCTTCATGAACTTTCACGTCAGTGTGGACCAAGCGTAACATTGGCAGTGCCGTTTATTAATCTGGCGACGTACCTAACATAATGGGATAAAACGTTCACAAGTGTTTACTATTCACCAGTCACATCTTTGTCGTGCTGTTGCCACGTGTTTTTTTTTTTTTTTTTTAGCAAGTAGTGAACAACAACACAGCTGTCTGCGTGTACTGAATACCGATTTTGTACTCACGTACTGGAAACGTGTTACAGCAGGAGCACGAGAACTCATTTGAATACGTCAGCCGTGATGCACTTCACATGAATATGAAACTCACGGTCCCAAAAGCAATGCAACAAGTGTGTCTCAAGCGTATTTTTTTTTTTCAATCACGATTCGGGCTTCTACATGGTCTCAAGTAGTTAAGCTACAAGCTTACAGTTGAATACGCTACACGATTTTATCTTGGAGTTTTGAAAAAAAAAAAAAAAAAAAAAAAAGTGGCTGTTTAAGTACTTTTCCAATAATTTCAGCGTCAATTGATAATCGTAAAACATTCGTATTTTCAATGCAAACACATTTTACTAAGTATTTAAAAATAATTATCTCAGAGAAAAGCGCACACTACCCGTTGACGTCGGGAACCTATGCTATTCAAATATTTGGCCTTAAAATTGCGATATTGAATGCCTTATAACAAACAGAAGAATACAAACACAATTTACACCAAACTAGTAACACGGCATCAGCAACCATGTAGTCTTACTTACAATTATTATTGTTCAAAATGCAATATTGTCTTACCTGTACTAAATGTAACATTCTTAGCAATATAAATATAACCTGCATTAGTGTTGGCATCAATCAGGCTGACGTGTAAGATGTATGTTTCCAGAAATGAATTTCGTATCGACGTCGCCCGTCGTTCTTTTTTGTATTTTTGAACGACCTCGACGTCTTAGAGTAGTCCACCTTACTGTGTAGTGCGTTGATTGTAACTTGTGTACAAATTACATTTCTGCTCTGTGCACTCTTTTTAAGTTCTTCGCAGTGTCGATAACGCTCACTGACACCCAGATGGAGGATTTCCTGCTTACCAAACGGGAATTTTAACATCCATCAGTAGAAGGAGAAACCTTCATCCACGCAGTAACGTTGTCCATGTTGTATTCCTACCGCGATATTCGACAATGTAACTAGGTCTCACACCGTTAAGGCTGTTGCCTTGAAAACAGTGAGTATTTGGCATGGGGAAATACATGTTAATGAAATTAGTTTTTTTTTTTTTACATTCCCGTTAAAGATAGGTATGCGCCACCATGGACTTTTTTGAGCAGAAAAATATGTGGTTCTTGTCTGTTAAAGCCCTTTTTGTAACGTTAATGCATAGCCAGTTTCCTGGAAAGATCAGAAAACTTAATAATAAAAAAAAAAAAAAAAAAAAAACTGAAAAACTAATTTTTATTTTTGCCTCGATGCAGAGCTTAAGAGCATCATTTATCACACTTAGGTTTTGTTTCAAGTTTATATATTCAAAATTGGATTCAAAGAACTGAATTTTATTTCCCTCTGCCAAATTCCCACTGCTTTCAAACCTGGCAAAAGCCTTAGGACATTTAAATTATATTCTTCGCTTCCGGCGTGAAACTGTCGCAGCAGTTAAGAGTTCTGCGCATGCGCAAGTAAAATACGACGTTCTCTGTCCGTGAGGTTGGGTACGAAGAGTTCCCCGTACACACGGGTCGTAGTGCTACTTGTGCAATGTTCTGCAGGGAATCTTGTGAGGAATTGGGGAGCGGACGTGAAGAGAATACCGGACTCGATGAATATTATAGCGCAGCAAAACTCAGGCAAGTGTTACAGTCTATTTAGCTTGTACTACACTCCAAATCCGAACCAGTGATATCAGTGAGTGAAATCCCAGTCACTGAATATCAGTTAAGGCGCCCGTCTACCTGGCGCTTGAACTGCGTTGCAGAGTGTTCCAAATACACGGTTTTTCAACGAAACTATTAAGCGTGTGTTCAACGTGCTGATCTACGAAAAGAACACACACTCCTTGTTAAAGTACTTTCAAAATATCACGTACGTTAGAAACATCAATTCAGAGTACTCCAAAACCGCTAAAAACGGCCNCTGATCTACGAAAAGAACACACACTTCAGACGAGAGCTGTTAAGTACTTTCAAAATATTACGTACGTTAGAAACATAAATTCAGAGTACTCCAAAACTGCTAAAAAAAAAAAATGGCCTTTCCAAGGCGCTGTAGCTAAAAATGCACGCATCAGATACATACAAAACTACTATAGGCGCCTGCACTGAACCTTCCTAAAGACTTCCAACTAATAAAATAATATGGTCACCTCTGAAAGTCCCATAGGTACACGCAGCACGACGAGAACACTGCACGCCAGTTCAGAGCCTTGCGCTTAGCGGCGATGGCGTACTTGATGCGCGTGGCAGTGTCGCCCTTACCGCTCCCGCGCTTCTCGGCCTAGACGTGGGAAAAAGTTCCAGGTAGACGGGCGCCTTAAAAAGCTGTCACAGACCGGCCAGTTAGTCCAATGAACGAGGAGAGAGTTGTCGCGGCGTTGTGTCCGGAGGAACGGCGCGTGCTTTTGTTACTATTTATTTTTCGTTCACCCGTGCTCAAGAAGGAAGCTTTTGATATTTNCAGTGTCGCCCTTATCGCTCCCGCGCTTCTCGGCCTAGACGTGGGAAAAAGTTCCAGGTAGACGGGCGCCTTAAAAAGCTGTCACATACCGGCCAGTTAGTCCAATGAACGAGGAGAGAGTTGTCGCGGCGTTGTGTTCGGAGGAACGGCGCGTGCTTTTGTTACTATTTATTTTTCGTTCACCCGTGCTCAAGAAGGAAGCTTTTGATATTTAGCAACACAATAAATTGCATGGAGGGTATTTTTGCGGATATCAACACAAATAAATGTATTTTACAATTCTCAAATAATTGTGGAGGTGAGTGGTATCGTACCACGGCGTAAAACATACACAGCATATTACATCACGCGTTCGCATTAATTTTTTATTCCCCCGCCTTAATTAAGATCGCGTAAATAAATACCATGCTAAACGAAAAGCAATTGTTTCGCCACGTTGGGATATTTCATGCTTCGGTAATAAATGCGTATTGTGCATTACAACCACTTTGCAATATTAAATGTTACCTGTTCGTAGGCATTCGCCGTTGTGCAAAGCGACAAAGCGAACTTTAATCAGTGAACTTCAGCCGCCGTAACGATTAGTAATTTTGAAATAATTTTAAGTGGAGCCATTTTCACTGGATGTCACTGATTTGCCCTCGTTTCTACCATTTAACGTTTTTAGTGCATCCTGTCCTGGCCATTTTCCACGCCGCTACTAACTTCTCCATCGCTATATTCATACCAACATGCGCACATTTGACGTTTACCAACATGCTTGTACTTACTGATGTTAACGATAAATATACCTGAATCTAAATTACAATGCCATGCAGATCTATGTTAAAATTCTTATTTAGTAACCATAAATCCCTCCTATTAGTTTGCCAACCTAGTCTATTAACTCCATATTCAGCGCAATAATCGCGTTACTCTAGAGCTAACATGTAATGCATTAATTATGTAAATATAAGTGTTCAGTGGTGCTAGTGACTATATATATATATGCTTAACACATATTGAAATATAACAATGTATATTACTGTGCAAATTTTATTGGGGGGATATTTCGTTCTGAAAGAGTGTCAGTGTTTTAATATTGCTGAATGTACAAAGGATGGTAGTGTAGTTGAATTTATTGTACATAACTTAAGGAGGCCGCATAACTAATTTTTATTTGTTGGTATTGTGTAAGCTGGGCAGCGCATCCTGTTTCGCAGTGCTAATCGGCACAGTTGTATCTCAATACATATTTTCCGCGACAGAGAGATGTTGAAATAGCACGGCGCTGATAAAACATTTATGCGAACAGCCTTTGCATTTGTCCGGTGCTATTAAAATTATTACTCTTGGAAAAATTTAGAAAAGAAATACAAAGTGAAATATGTATTTAAAATTAACTTTGTTCGCAAGACCTTTACTTTACAGCAATAAGTGGCAAGAATTGTGATTAGTAAGAGAGATTTTAATAAAAGTAGCTCAGTGTTCCAGTGATCGCTAATTCCCATAGCATTAATTTCTTCGATATAAAACGTAAAGCTCCTAATATAAAGCGCGGTGTATATATANATATATATATATAAACAACTTATGGTAACATTATAAGAACGCCGTGTTCAAGCAAAACACGCCAGGCAAAAATTGAACTCAAATTTCTTTAATTTTACTCGGCATCCTCTGGAAATCGATATCGTACAACAGCAACAATAAGTCAGTAAGCATTGCGTTATAATGGTATGGATCTGCATAATGTCATTACCTAGCGGATTGACCACATAAAAACTTTTCAAAAACTTCCTGTAACTTTACTAAGTGTATATATTTTATGAGTTTTTTTTTTTTTTTTTTACAATGTACTGGGTTTCAAGATTGATCTCATCTTTACAGTGTAGAATCAAGCTCCGTGTAGGAGGCGGTAGGTAGGTGAGTGAGTGAAGAGATTTGGGCGGCTATTAACATCCAGGTATTGTGAGCCGAGGGTAGGTCGTCAAGAACCCTTAACACCCCCTTTGTTTTTTTCTTGAGATCCGCCCCTGTGTCTTTGAACTAAAACGTGGGCTCGGCCTATGCAAAACCAACAAATAACGATCCTGCAAGTGTGCGGCTTCAGTACCGCACTGATGTTTCCCAACGCAGTGTCGGCGAGAAAATTGTATCACCCCGTTTGCTTGCTTTACAAGTTAGTTTACTGGGATAAAGCGATGTTTAACTGACGCTAACTTGAGTTTATTTCCCGTCATCTAGCACCACTAATGTTGCTCTTACCCTTTGCTTAATGTTGCGTGATTCAACTGTACATTTATCTATTATAACACTGTATTATCAAGCATTTCCCATTCAAAGTTGTGAAATTTTTGTACTGCTCGTGATATTAATGTGATATGTCTTTTGTTTTGGAAAATAAAAATTATTTTGTTCTTGGTACAAGTATTCAGTTGAATGATTTCCGTAGCTGATTGAAAATGATGCGTTGGGAAGTTCCGTCTCTTGGAAGAGCGACGGAGTTCCGTTACTCCTGCTCCGTCATTCCACTCAGGGTAGCCGCCATTTTGAATTTAATCTTCACCCACTCCCAGCCGATCACCGCCCAATTAACCTTTTTCATCCCAACTCGATCACTCCTGCTATTTCGGTCGCTCGGGGTGGAGGCGATGTTGAATTTACTCTTCACCTACTCCCAGTTGATTCTCGCCCTCTTAAGAGAAGTCCACCGGGAATCGAACCAGGTTCGCCTTGGTAGGAGGCGAGCAGTCAAACCACTACACCACCGCGGCCCCTGTAATATAAAGGATTTTAGAGTAGTTAATTGTGCTGGCCACCAAAATATTTATTTTATATTTGCACGAAATGCTGATATACTTGTAGACATTACTTACAAGTACTTTTTCCTCGTATTAAAAAAAAACGCCATATTTTCTATAACAGCACGTCGAAATCAAAATCTTAGTGTTTCTAGAACGTAAAAATTATGCAAACTAATTCACTTAACGAAACGAGATAAATCACAAGTTCATAATACACCATAAATTTCTTCAAGAAATCTTTAAAATCATGCTATAATTTTTTTTTTCGCAATTTTCAAAAATTGTTTCAGATAATTTCTTTTTGCGTATTTTTTATTTGTAGCAGTCTATGAAANTCTTTAAAATCATGCTATAATTTTTTTTCGCAATTTTCAAAAATTGTTTCAGATAATTTCTTTTTGCGTATTTTTTATTTGTAGCAGTCTATGCAATTTTGTAAAAAAAATTATAAGCATACCTTCTATCAGTCAACCTTGTTAAATTTTCTGTAAATGTTTTCGTTTATTTCATTTTCACGTGAAATAAACAATGAAATTGTTATTTTGACATGACATGATCCAAAAACTAAGCTACCTACGGTATTTCGTACAAATATAAAATAATGACATTGTTCAACTCTCACAACTTTGTTTCAACTCTAGTTAATTTATTATTAAAATACGAAGAGTTTTTTTTTTGACGGTAATACATTTTGCCCGATTCCTCTTCGCACAGCTTAAATTCACAATATATTCCTATCTCTCTGGTTGATACAAAGTTGATCTCATTGCCAGCGTGTACGGACAAAAATAATTGCTTATTCCGTGCAATTTAAAAAAAAAAAAGAGGAGAAATGTTCTTTCCTGATACCGTTAGAGATCTGCCTTTCCCGGCAAAGCTAGTGCAAGGTTGGCATCTTGACTCGAGTCTTGCGTGTATCTTACGTCGAGCATAAGTTGCTTTAGTGAGTCTTGATCCAAAATTCGCATACATTAGAACTATTTTCACGACTGAGAAATGGGCCGAAGTTGCGCAAGCCAGACTACTCACTTCCCACCAAGGCGGACCTGGTTCGATTCCCGGCGGTGTCAAAGCATGTCGGACGTTGCCGTTGGCTGGCGGATCTTCTCGGGGCACTCCCCTTCCCTCGCGGCCGTGTGTTCCTCCACTGCTCCATCCTCACTTCATTTCAACCTCACTGGCGCTTGAAAATTACCTGTTAAGGCGCCCGTCTACCTGGCGCTTGAACTGCGTTGCAGAGTGTTCCAAATACACGGTTTTTCAACGAAACTATTAAGCGTGCGTCCAACGTGCTGATCTACGAAAAGAACACACACTTCAGACGAGAGCTGTTAAGTACTTTCAAAATATCACGTACGTTAGAAACATCAATTCAGAGTACTCCAAAACCGCTAAAAANTACACTTGTATGCACATTGTATATCCTTCCGCTGTATGTAAAATTAACACTGCCATGGGCCTGATCATTTTATTCATGCGTCGCTCAACTGAAACTGCGAAATTAGTAGAAAAGTAAATGTGTACACATTTGCTATTTTGACAAATATAAACATTAAAAAAAAATAACAGAAAGCAAAACAAGTCATGCTAGTGTTCACAAATGTCTACCTAACCAATTTAATTAAACGTTAATACGTGGGTCTAGTTTCTCTACATTGCAACCAGCTTCATTGGACGCGTACCACTCAGCGCAACCGTTATAATACACTGAAGAGCCAAAAAAAACTGGTATAGGCGTGCATACGCAAATAACAGAGGTATGGAACCAATCAGAGTAATGGGATACGGTCGGCAGCTAGATCGGTTACTGCTGCTACAATGGCAGGTTATCAAGATTTAAGTGAGTTTGAACGTGGTGTTATAGTCGGCGCACGAGAGATGGGACATAGCATCTCCGAGGTAGCGATAACATTTGGATGTTCGCGTACGACCATTTCACGAGTGTACCGTGAATATTGGTAATCTGGTAAAACATCAAATCTTCGACATCGCTGCAGCCGGAAAAATATTGTGAACGAACGGGACAAATGACGACTGACGAGATTCATTAAACGTGACAGACGTACAACCCTTTCTCAAATTGGCGCAGGTTGGATTTGTGGACTGCCCTGCAGGATTCCTGGTGTGAATTGCCTCCTGTATACCTTCAGACATTAGTCGTGTTCTTTGCCACGTAGTCTTGTGGCACTTCTGCGTGATCGGGGGGCCCTACGCGATATTTGGCAGGCGTACCAGTTTTTTTGGCTCTTCAGTGTATATGCAGGTTGGGGCAGCGGAATATTTAAAAAGTGCTCTTGTAACTGTGAACAGCGTATAGTAAAATATTGTCTTTAAAATTATTGTTTGCACGCACACTCGTATCTCAGTGAATAAGTAGTCTTTGGAATACGATTATTTTCCAGTGAAGGTAGAAAACTATTACCTACAGCCACCACATTTTACTTTTAAGATACCAAATATATTCGAAGAGATAAATAAATTAGTGAAAATGATTATAAACACAATTTGTTTGGCTTAACCACGTAGCTTCCTTAAGGTCCCTGTCTACCGACTGGCAGCTGCGGAATTTAAATTGGAAATCCCATGTTACGGGAATTTCACCTCGGTGCTTTAATTTTAAAGGTAGGCTTTTCAAACAAAATGCGAATTATTTAGGATACGTTTCCTACAGCAGAGATGCTGCAGCGGAGAGGTTCCCATAACATGCAAGGAATTTTTTAAATTAATGTTTTGCCCAAAAATTTTATACTGCCTATCTATATTGAAAATATACGCTCGTAGGGATCTCCTCCTTTAGAATTCGTGAAGAATCCCGTTTGTTTGAAACGCCTATCTTTAAAATTAACGCACTGGGGCGAAAATTTCCTTGACACGGGAATTCCTATCTAACTTTTGCAGCTGTCAGCCAGTAGGCGGTGCCCTTAAGGTAAGGTAATGAAGTACGAAGCGACATCTGTAGTGTTTAATTTATTAACTTACGTCGCATGTAACAGTATCTTACTCTTGCAGATCCACTTTGCGAGAAATTCAGCTACCCGGGAATGTACAGCGCGACCTTGGGAGGTCCAGTAGCAACGCCCCCTTAAGGCCAGACGTAGTTAGAATTTTTTACTAGGGATTCCCCTTAAGGGATCCCGAGATCCCCCTCCCCCTCCCCTTCCGGGGGTTTCGAGGCACAGCGGTATGGGCGACAATAGCACGCGGGCACAGCACTCCGCCGCCCCTACGTGCAAGGCATGCAGTGTTTCCGCTGTCTCGCTTTCCTGTGCAAACTAGATCTGCAACCGGGAAATCTTATCACCCGCGATGAAAGTCCACATGTTAAACTATGACTGCAAACGTTTTACTTCCCTCCTAACTATTAAGAAAACTGCGTGGGCGAGCTCTCGAAATGCGATTTTTTTTTTTTCACCATTATACATTTTTTTTTCTTCTTAGAATACACTTAAATATGATAAAAAACGAAAATGTACGGGACGAGATTATATATATATTTTTTTTCTTTTCTGGTGAAAAGTCGTAAACCGAGGTTACTTATTTGCTGAGATAAATGTAAACGCGCAAAACAGCGGATGTACAGAAAATATGCCCAGACTGCTAACTGTATTAAGGTGGCCGCCTGGTTGAAGGAGTTCTGCACGTATGAGGCCTAAAAGCGTGGGGAGCTCTAGGGGCGACCGAGACATGCGCATCAACTCTCTCGTCGCCTCTACGCACATAGCACTGAACTGGCGTGCAGTCTTGCCGTCGATAACGCGCCTCTACGAGACTTTCAGCGGAGACCCTGCCATTTTATGACGTCATAATAAAAATAAGGGTTTGATGCACGTCCCTATTCCTTTTTAAATGTTCTGTGCCGGAATGTTCATACCTAGAAATGACCGTTACAACACCCGTTTGAGCCATTTCCACTATCACAAAAACATGCTTTAGAGAGAAATGGAGAAACTAAATAACGTTTTATTAAAAAAAACCGTCCAACGTGGCTGAGTGAGGTCTACTTACAAATGGCATTTAAGAAAAGTTACGCGTTATCTGAAGCCCCTGTATCACTGTCAAATTTCCGCCTTAAACTACATTTGGCAATAAAATTTGAAGACAAAATACGGCCATCAAATTTTTCCTTCCAACTAATTTTATCAAATAATCTTGAATGTGTTTAAAAATGTGTCACACTGTCAAACTTTTTTACTGGGAGAATCAAATTTGAATTATTACTTAAAAATTATTTTCATAGTGAGATATTGCTTTTGTTTTTCCTCGCAGTCCATTACGGGAATAAATGCAAGGAATGTTGTAATTTATTTTCGCTTCTTTAATAAATTCAGATTTTATTTATCAGAGTTATTAATGCCTCTGAGTTTGTAATATTATGTGCAGTATTCACTTATAATGACGTTCATGCCCAGACAGATTCTACATAAATTCATTATCTTCATAACCAACTTCGTTTCCAACAGTTGGTTCGTTATTTTAAAGTTTCTTGACTTCCATTTTTGTCGTGCACGATTCCGATTGGCTGAGACCGTCAGACATTAAAGAAATTTTAGAACCGGGTCCGATCTTCTAATGTTCGATGGAAACTGAAGCCATCCAACTTTCTCAGACAAATATGGCGGCGTTTACGACGTTTAGATGACGTCGTGGCCGTCCAACTTTATTTGACGACCAAACTTATCGGAAGCAGTTTGACGGAAAAAAAATTTTGAGGGTGTGGCAGGGGTTGTAAGGGCTCCGTCTGCCTGAAGGGAATGTGCGTTAGAAGTTTCGAGATCCTTGCTCACTCACCACTTGTCTCGTCGTCGCCTCTACGCGCAAGATGCGCAACTGGCGCGCAGACTTCCCGCCGGCGGTGGGGCCGCGGTGACGTAGTGTCCAGGGCGCTCGCCTCCCACCGCGGCGATCCGGGTTCGATCCCCGGCGGGCTCACTCCCGGACCTTCGCATGTGGGAATCGTGCTGGACGATGCCGCNACGGCGATCCGGGTTCGATCCCCGGCGGGCTCACTCCCGGACCTTCGCATGTGGGAATCGTGCTGGACGATGCCGCATGCCGGCGGGTTTTCTCGGGGTACTCTCGCTTCCCCCCGCCCTTGCATTCCAGCGCCACTCCATTCTAGGGTCTAATTTCTGTCATGCTCGGGGATGACGGTCACCTACGGGTCCCAGCTGGAAAGACCGTCACTCGGAGGGTGTCGCCTTGCCCTGGGTGCGCTCCCCACACGCCATTATTATTATTATTACTTTCTTTCCAATTGGATCTCAGTTTGTTAGCCACGCCCTGGTCGAATTCGAGCCAGTAAATGATCAGTAAAGAAAACACGACAAAGTCATTTACACGCCACGTGCCCCCCCCCCCCTCCACCAAAAATAATCCTTGGAGTTGAAATGAGAACCTCAAACTTGTCTGTGCGGGCAGGGAAAGTTTCTTAAAATCTTTTCGTGTGCAGACGCCACTGCAGCACATCCAACAGTTTTCGAACCACGTTCATTTTCGAACAAACCTCTGCTACACGCTTCGTGCGTCAGACAGGCGGGGTCCTTAAAGGGCCCTGCCTGACAAGCTTACAGCCTCGGAGGTTACGTGGGGAATCAATGTTAAAGAAATTCGTCATCAACGCATCAGTTCTAAAGATAACTGTTACAAACAAAAGTATTCTATGTGCCATTTCTCAAGGCATACTGGCATGTTATGAAATCTTGCTAATTTTTATGTTTAATAACTTTATTTCTGAAATTTACATTTAACAAAACAAATGAACAAATTATTATTTTTTAAATTTCTTGGCGTGGCGGTATTCTTTGAGAAAGTTGCGTTATATATATATAATATAAACAGCTATGTTTAAAATTGATGCATCTAAATTTTTATCCGTAAGAACAAGGCCTCATACAACAGCTCTATGTTTCATGCTATTCTGGTGTTGCTATAACCACTAAAATATTGTAAAATATGCCTAATGAATAAATAGAAGTAGAGAGTAGATAGAAATAGGGCATACTGAGGCACAGGAGTCAGGAGGTGGCATGCCAGTGCCAAAGTTCACCCACCATTTTGGATTATAAAACAGCCGCCATTTTGAATTACATCATTGACGCCATATTTGAGTATGTCATCGCCGCCATATTGGATTACTTTACTACTTCCANGCCATTTTGAATTACATCATTGACGCCATATTTGAGTATGTCATCGCCGCCATATTGGATTACTTTACTACTTCCAACTTTGTTTCCAACCACCATCTTAAGTTTTATTCATGCTCTTGTCATTACATATCGTATTAAATTCAGACACTGCAGGCTTGGTAAGCACCCTCCCCCCCCCTCAAGTATCGGCTTCACCCCATTGGCAAAAATTCTTAGTTTTCGTATCATAATTTCAGTTTCATAGGTATTATTGAAAATGTTTGGTTGTTTAATACTTTTGTGTCTAATTTGCACTGTGTGTTGTATCCTGCTTGCAAAAAGGCGAGAACTTAATGATAAAATATAAATACATTTTACAACTGGCTAATAAAAATACACAATTAAATCTTAGCACAAAAATATTAAACAACTCGTAAAATGTAAATTTTTCTATAATCTCACATTGTCAGTATTTAGTACGAATCTGAAATTACGGCGCGAAAACGAAGAATTCCTGCAAAAGAGGCGGAGCAGACGCTTTAAGGAAATACCCGGACGAGGGGCGCNGTCTGTGCTGGGGGCGCTCATTACAAATGCCGCGCCGGCCAGACAAAGCGCAGTGCCGGAGCTCGGCGGGAGTGACAACGCCCACCTCGTGAAAGCTTCTATTTCCAGCGATGTGCAGGGGAGCAGCGGGTGCCGTCACATGGCTTCTACAGAGGTGACGTGCCGTCCCGTGTTTACAGCGGGGCCCCGCGGTTTGTGTACCTCGTGACGTCATGCTCACATTCGCCGCGCCTGGTGCGTGACGTCACAAACACCTGCCGCGCGGCGCGGCGGGTAAGTACCCTGCCCAGGCTGGCTATGTGGGAACTCGTGGAATCCCCAATAGCATGAAGGGGACTCTGCATTAAAACGAGAGTTAAGCTGGGACGAAGAGTCTCCCAGCGCTAGTGATATTATAATAAAGTTAGACTAATTAGAGTTGGTAGCGCTTCACGCGGGCATAACTCCTTCCTATCCTACCTTGATAAACAGTCCTATACACGACATTGCACAAACATAAACACCAAAAACTCGTGGAAGGTGGGAAATAGCCTCACCCACCACTCGTTTTCCAGGTCAGGGACACACATTCCAGTCGGGGTAGGGGTCAGGGGCTACCTAAAATTAATATTAAATAGTAATTACAATAATTAATAATTTAGTTTGTAGGAGTAGGAATATAAACGTCCTCGTGGATCACTTTTGTATTAGGTTCTTAGGTTAACCTTCTTTTTCCTTCGGGCAACTACCATCTTGTCGTGGATTAGTAAAAGTCAGCTTGTGTCAGCTCTGCTGGCACTCCTGACGACTAATCCAGTTTTTCTTTTTAAGTTTTCAGGATCCACTGGGGATTCGTGGCGGGGGTAGGGGGGGAGTAGCACAGTCGCGCTCTCCCCCTACCAGAGTGATGTGCCACATCACTCTGGTTAAACCAGCGCAAATTAAGAAAAGATGCCCCGCCACCTCTATACTAGTTTCTCCTCTCCCAATAATAAAGAGCGTGGTACCCACCTATCTTTCTCCTGTAGCATTTTCTCATAATGCATGTAAAAAAATTTTAATTCTTTCCTGTCGAAAGGGTTTTTACGGTGTCTGTGCCGGTTTTTCCCCTTTCTCTTCTAGATGTAGTTTAACTATAAGTACATTAGGGAGGTTTTTCATGGCCAAACTCGGCCGTGGGAAACCCAATCCCTCTTTGCCGCGATGCACGTCTCCTTGCATGATCTTCCTTCCCTTGTAAGCGTAAGGGGTTAGCCCTGAGACGCAATAATCCCGTTCCTACCGCGGACTAATATGTAACACTTAGTTTTAGAGTAGGTTAGAAAAATAAAACTCCTTGGCTGCCCCAAAACACTTTGGGTAAATGTTTTACGCGCTCTCGGCAGTGTCCCGAGACTGCAGGGCAGCCACTCTGACCATCTTGTCGGAGTGAAACTTTTACACGCACTTTTTTTTTTTCCAGCGAGTAACGAGGGGTGAACCGAGAATGGCGGAAAGTTTCGTAGAACTAAACAAATTGAAAGTAAATGTAGAATTCCGTTTACAGACACACACACACACACACACGAAAAAAATTACAAATGACGAGTGATAAAATTTGTATTTCTATTTAAAAGTTGACTTTTATAAAGATTATACATTCATACATAATGTTTATGGTTTATTTATCACAAGTAAAGCAGTTTATGTATTAAAACTAATATTTTGAAAAAGGAAGAATTTGGGGGGAAGGGACAGATATAATTTGGAAATTTACATTGGTTGCTTAATCAGTACATATTTGTAAACACAGAATGCTATTTACATCATGCTCGTTCCAAAACCAAGTTTACTTTTTCTTTCCTCGGCTGTTACTCTCTGTTGCTTTACTCTACTCTCTGAGTAACGTTTTGGAACTCCGCCTTGTGGGTGAGGGGAGTAGGGTACATACACACAGCCCGAGTTGCTGTCTCGACAAGGGTCGCTGCGATTGCATAATCCATTCACGGTTACTTCACACTTTTCTGAAGCCCTGCTGAAGTTCTACTTCCAGGATATTCCTCCGCCTCGTGCAAACTAAGCTTAACTAAGTCTATAATATTACACCAAAGGACAACGCACCGAATTCGTGCGCACTCAGTTGTAATGATATTTTGCACGAGAACTATTTCTTACTAGGCGCTACCAACACACGTGTTTTCTCACTGTTTTTATTCATATTTATTGTAAATGAAATATTGTAATTTATACATAAAATACAGGTAAAACGTTCTTTTGACGAAAAATAAGATACTTTCATGTTAACAGAGGTATAAAACGGTATATTTTCCTAGTATTTTGTAGCGTAATTTAGGAAATAACTAAACACATCGTACATGGGGTAATTTTTCAAAGGTTTAATTTAAAAAGTGTGAAGTAACTGCGAATAGACTATATCTCTCAGGCCGAAGCAGTGTGTGTTGAGTTGAGTTGAGTTGAGATATTCGGGAGGCTCTTAACAACGAGGTCCTGAGAGCCGATTAGGGCCAAGTGACGCGACAATGGAGCAACGCCAGAATAAAAGGGTGGGGGAAACGGGAGATCCCCGAGAAAACCCGCCGACCAGTGGCATCGGAAGCAGTGTGTGAATCAATTTTTTGTTTTTGTGAGAGGAAGGGAAAAAAAAGGGGGGGGGAGGGAGATCACCAGGGAATAATAACTTTAATAAAAAAAATTTCCCGGCTAGCGCAAAAAATATTATTTCCCTGCCAGGAAAAATGAAATGACATCTATCCCTGTGGAGTCGTAGTGCATAATGACTGAGACGTGTAATCGTTCCCACCTACAAATCATTACAGCGAATACAACGAAGTTTGATGTTCACTTAAGATGGTTAGTACTGACTGGAAAACACACGAGGCCACATGCTACTAAAATATACTGCCTGTCAAAACCCTGGTTATCGGCGAAGTACTAAATTTCGTGTCGCCTTCGGTGTACCAAGCTCAGATTCGAGACATAGCATAATCGGATTGAGTCAAGCTTCAATCAATCTCGTCATAACGAGCATGCAGGCTTGAATAAAAAANCGAGACATAGCATAATCGGATTGAGTCAAGCTTCAATCAATCTCGTCATAACGAGCATGCAGGCTTGAATAAAAAAACTCGCTATAAAAGTAAACAAGTTTGGATCAAGTTGACTAGTCTCCAAAGGTCAAACTTGTAGCAAACTTACCTTGGCAACCTACAAGCGTAATTCAAGCCATCTACAAGCTTACTATTAGCGAGTGTGTGGCAGTCATGAGAAATTTGGATTGGGATCAAGCCTGAATCACACATGGTATGACAATCTTGCTCGGCAAGGCATATTCAAGTCAAGTGGCAAGATCGTTAATAACCTGTAAGTAGAGACCCGGGAATTTTACGAATTCATTTGAGGACAAGTTAGACTTCAAACACACATACATTTATTTGACTTTCTTTGCGACAGCGGTGGCGTAGTGTCCAGGGCGCTCGTCTCCCACCACGGCGATCCGGGTTCGATCCCCGGCGGGTTCACTCCCGGATTTTCGCATGTGGGAATCGTGCTTGCCGGCGGGTTTCCTCGGGGTACTCCCGTTTCCCCCGCCCTTGCATTCCGGCGCCGCTCCATTCTAGGGTTTAATTTCTGTCATGCCCGGGGATGACGGTCACCTACGGGTCCCAGCTGGGAAAGACCGTCACTCGGAGGGTGTTGCCTTGTCCTGGGTGCACTCCCCACACGCCATTATTATTATTACTTTCTTTCCAATTGGATCTCAGTTTGTCAGCCACGCCCTGGACGAATTCGAGCCAGTAAATGATCAGTAAAGAAAACACGACAAAGTTCCGTGCTGCCTAGTCTGCCGTAAAACTGGAGCAACAACCGACGAACAACTTCCTGAGTCTCGAGTGCACAAAGGACTGCGGAGTTTAGCTCGTTGCCAGAATCCGCGAAATATCCGGGTGTCTCCCTATAAGCTATAGCCCGTTCGCGGTCACTTCCAACTTTTCTGAAGCCCTGCTCAAGTTCTACTTCCAGGATATTCCTCCGCCTCACGCAAGCAAAGCTTAACTGAATCTAGAAAATAACAGCAAAGGGACACCACACCGCATTCGTGGGCTCTCAGTGTAACAACATTTTGCATNTGGTCTGCCGTAAAACTTGAGCAACAACCGACGAACAACTTCCTGAGTCTCGAGTGCACAAAGGACTGCGGAGTTTAGCTCGTTGCCAGAATCCGCGAAATATCCGGGTGTCTCCCTATAAGCTATAGCCCGTTCACGGTCACTTCCAACTTTTCTGAAGCCCTGCTCAAGTTCTACTTCCAGGATATTCCTCCGCCTCACGCAAGCAAAGCTTAACTGAATCTAGAAAATAACAGCAAAGGGACACCACACCGCATTCGTGGGCTCTCAGTGTAACAACATTTTGCATTAGAACTATTTCTTACCAAGCATTACCAACACACTCATTTTCTCCCTGTTTTATTCATATTAATTATAAACGAAATACTATAATCCATATATAAAATATAAGTAAAATATCAAATTATTAAAAGTNATATATAAAATATAAGTAAAATATCAAATTATTAAAAGTTAAGGTATTTTTATGTTAACGCAAGTATAAAACGGTTTGTGATTTATGCCATGTTTAGGAAACAATTCAACGTCATACATGGGGTGATATTTCAAAGGTTTCATTCAAAAAGTGTAATGAAACCGTGAACAAACAATAATATATATTTCCACCACCAGATATCAGCTACTTTGCTGGAAAACGTGTATCTCCAAAAGTTTCGACTTCACTATAAAAAAAAATACCTCCACCACCTTAGCAAAAAGTTTAATTCGCAGCCTGGGATGAGGGTAGAAGAAGAGTGATTTCAAATGATGCACTGCAGTCGACTATAAAAAGCAAAACTCTTTTAACATCTCAAAACATGTTATTCTATAGTATACTTGTTTATGTTTGACATGCTGAAGAATAGGCCAATTCATGGTCGGCACTGTACAGGTTAAAAAGGTATAGTATGTTCACGGTAAAGTGAGCACTTTTGAGTCCATAGTTACTTTTTCCCTTCAGCCATTTTTTATCCTTTAACCAACTTTTGAATTAAATATTGCCATGTAAGTAATATTTACAGTGTGTATATTCCACCACACTCGGAAGTTAACGTCTAGGGCTAAAATAAAATATATTTAGTTAATTTTGTTCCAAATGACAGTACTTTCGAAAGTGCTCACTTTACCGTGAATGGGCTATATTACACTTCTATTATAATTTATTGTATGTTTTGCAAGTAAAACGTGGTTTTTAAATTCAAATTTCAACATTAAAAGTAAATAATACTGCCAGTGAGATTATCTGTTAACAGTCCAACGCCTTGTCCGTCAGATAAGAAATATAATGTATTTCTGTGATATGCACGAAGAGAAGCTAGTGTCTATAATCATGTACACTCTCTCAATATTTGATATCGCAGATTACTTACGTTAAAGTTACTTCTACTCGGGTTGGGAAGATNAATCATGTACACTCTCTCAATATTTGATATCGCAGATTACTTACGTTAAAGTTACTTCTACTCGGGTTGGGAAGATAAATGTTAAAAGTTTGGCAACCAAAAAATTTCGCCACTAGGTAAGCGCTAGTGTCGCATGTGTACCACATTTTTCTTTATTTTCTACGTTAGAAAACAGGATGATTGCAATAAGCATAATTCAAATATAAAATAAATTCGCAAATATCAAAAATCTTTCTCTTTTATTATTCACGCTGATCAAAATTTTAATTAAAATTAACCTCTTTGGAACACTGCGCACCTACCGGCGGAAGTTGTTTCTATGCCAAACTCTCCCATAGGAAAACTCGTTTTNAATCATGTACACTCTCTCAATATTTGATATCGCAGATTACTTACGTTAAAGTTACTTCTACTCGGGTTGGGAAGATCAATGTTAAAAGTTTGGCAACCAAAAAATTTCGCCACTAAGTAAGCGCTAGTGTCGCATGTGTACCACATTTTTCTCTATTTTCTACGTTAGAAAACAGGATGGTTGCAATAAGCATAATTCAAATATAAAATAACTTCGCAACTATCAAAAATCTTTATCTTTTATTATTCACGCTGATCAAATTTTTAATTAAAATTGACCTCTTTGGAACACTGCGCACCTACCGGCGGAAGTTGTTTCTATGCCAAACTCTCCCATAGGAAAACTCGTTTTNGACCTCTTTGGAACACTGCGCACCTACCGGCGGAAGTTGTTTCTATGCCAAACTCTCCCATAGGAAAACTCGTTTTGTTCCCAACATGAGCAGAAGTAACCTTAGCTACGTATACAGAAGTTAAATGGTGTCGCGGCTCCTTTGATGTGGCCTTGCCCTTTCGCTGATTGGCCACGCAAGGCTCTGGAAACTGGTTTTGCGTGTGACTGGATACTGTGTGCTGCGAAAGGTTCCCTATTGGCCGGGCTGCCGGCTTAGGGTGGGTTTACGAGTGACTTAACAAAATCAGTATGCCGTGTGCTTAGAATATGAATCAATGTGTTCAAGGGTATTGGTTTATACCTGCCGCGTGCGGGTCGTTTAAGAGTCGTGTGCATTGTTGCCTTGACTTGGAGATACCGTTATATTTTACATCTTAAGTACAAGACGAAGTGGCCAATCAGAGCACAGTGACAGTTGTTGTTGGCGGGAAACTGTATTTACATCTTGGAATTAGGTTATGTCGTATCGTGAAATCGTATGCAATGAATTATTTTAATCGAGAGACAGTGTCCTCTTTGTTTAAAGAACAGTTCATGGTCTTTTATTTCTTGGAAGAGGTTATGGCATTCCCTTTAAATAATCTTTTCAGATTTATTGACATAAATTCCCAAGATATCGCGAATTTTTCAAAACGATTACGCAGGCAGTAACCACAAATAATTAAATATAATATTCACTCTTGTACAATTTTCCAGGTTACGTCGGCTGCTTTCGTCTTCTACGATTCTGATTGGCTAGACTTAAGAGTTGCTAGATCAATCAATAACTGCAAAACTTATTTTCCGTGTACTTAACGAGTCACAAGTACAAGTCTTAATTCTTCAGTTTTTAATCGTGAACCCACCTTTAAAAGTAAGCCGTTGGGCGTTTATTGGCGAACGGCGTTCCAACATGTTATTGGCCAGCGATACCAGTTTGCTAGCGTTTGCAGCTATAGCCCATTCNTTATTGGCGAACGGCGTTCCAACATGTTATTGGCCAGCGATACCAGTTTGCTAGCGTTTGCAGCTATAGCCCATTCACGGTTACTTCCAAATTTTCTGAAGTCCTGCTAAAGTTCTACTTCCAGGATATCCCTCCGCCTCACGCAAACAAAGCAGACGACCAACGCGCCGCATTCGTGCGCTCTCATTGTAATACTATTTTGCATACGAACTATTTCTTACTAGGCATTACCAACACACCTATTTTGTCTTGTCCCTGTCTTTATTCATATTGGTAATAAATGAAAAAATATATATAATTACTAGATAAACTAAAAGTAAAAGTTAAATTGAACCAAAAATAAGGTACTTTTATTATAACACAAGTATGATATGCTTGTGATATATTACATATTTAGGAAACAACCAAACACGCCCGGGGCTGTTTTTTTTTCAAAGGTTTGATAAAAAATTTGTGAAAAAACCGCGAATATACCATAAAGGTCGCGGGAAAAGCGGTTTTTTCACCTCTGTATTCTTATGTACTCTGTGGCGACGTCGTTATCTGAATTTGTCACTTTAAACTGGAGAAACATTTATACCGTTACATTGACCCGTAGGCTAAAGATGAGGTATACCGATTCTTCTTCTTCTGGTCATGCACCTACACCAAACCAGCTCAACTATCAAAGTGACGGTTTCAACAGTGACGAACGTGTTTGTTTATACAGGATGATTCTAAAATCATGGGACAAACATTGAGGGGTGGTATAGCTCACTAAAACAAACAATTATTGTATAGGAATATATGGGCGGGAGTGACGCGTTGAGGCACAAACACCATAACATAACACATTAACGGAAACATAAAATGTTCATTAGCAGCATACTTAACAAGTGATTCCGTACAGGAAATGTTAAATTAGTTGCTGGAAATGCATCCGCCAACAGTCACGCTTGCTTGGCGACATCTACACATGCATCTAATGTGTTGCATTTCATGTGTTATTTTCGTGTTTGTGCCTCAACGCGTTACTTCCGCCCATATATTCCTATTGTTATTAACAAACAAAATCACTCGAGATGGTCCCCTCAATGTTTGTCCCATGATTTTAGAAACATCCTGTATATTAATTGCCAAAAGGCAGCCACTTAAAAATGAATAAAATACTTTTGTCAAGTTGAATTATATCTAGTTGCACTAAAATCTGATTGAAGGAAGCATGCAAATATCTGAAAACACTTGCTTACGTAAACAGTATTCATTCTAATCTCAAATCCTAACCACGTAGTTCGTGACAGTCGCGTTGGCAGAAAAGCTTTCAATGTTGGGACAGAGAGACTGGTTCTGCGCAGCCAGCGTTATCGCTCTACTTCATATTCACTCTACAAATCACGCTTTCTAAAATCCCTTTAGGGACAAAATAGAACAGGTCACATTCAAATGTAAATAGTCATTACAATGGGCATCACGAGCAAAAATGTTATGCAATACTTGATATAAAATAGGAAAGTTTATAAAAGTCAAAATTTATTAAGTTTATGATGGTAACGAATTAATAACGGTATTAAATTATTTATTCTCTTTGGAATGTTTTTCCTCCAAAGCTATATTAAATGGAAACAACAAAAGATGAGTGGAAAATATTTATAGTTTTCGGCTCCTGATTTAAAGCATGGAAAATAAACAGTGTCAATAGCTTGTTTGAAGATAAAGTCGAGTGCCACGAACGTATGTGAAATCAACGTGTTAAATGATTTGCCACTTTTAATTCTTAGTGTTTTAATGCCGGAGATATGACATGTAGAGGTTGAAAGCATTCCTGGTTAAGATAATGACTTGCGATGTTAAGTTCACCATCACAAGCAACGTCGGTTACAGCGGAAGAATTCGTGAAGGAACTTCTTCTAGGAGTGGTCTGTCGCATCGTGAGTGGTGACGAGCCGAGTAACGGTGAACAACTAGTTGTGCCAGATAATGAATTCAGCTTGAAACCCAGACCTGGCTGCCATCCCAATCAGCACTCGCAAGTAAACTTCTCTGATAGTTGGTACATGTTCCCTCGTCCATACGTATACAACTTGAGCATGTTCACACATTACAAACCATCGCAGTCGAGCACGAAGTTGTGCCGGTTAGACGGGCACGTAACGCTACCCATGGATTCGCCTGGATCTGAACGTGAAGAAGCGGACCCAAGCACGCTTCACACTGAAGACGTTAATACTAAATGTGCCAAAACAGAATTTTCGNTGAACGTGAAGAAGCGGACCCAAGCACGCTTCACACTGAAGACGTTAATACTAAATGTGCCAAAACAGAATTTTCGTACGAAGAACCTGCTGATCTCAAGACGGAATATCAAATCGTACCAGAAGAGGCAGATGAAAANCTGAACGTGAAGAAGCGGACCCAAGCACGCTTCACACTGAAGACGTTAATACTAAATGTGCCAAAACAGAATTTTCGCATGAAGAACCTGCTGACCTCAAGACGGAATATCAAAACGCACCAGAAGAGGCAGATGAAAATTGGCGGTGCGAATTTAGGAAAGAACTTACAGACCCACAGTTAAAATTTCATTTGAAAGACGAAAGTGCTGAAAGTAAAACGGCTGAGCGAGAGCATTCGCATGATGAATATTTGGCACGTTGGACCACGCAAAATAAAACAGACCCGGGCCAGAACATTTCCCACTCACACGGAACCGAAGAAGAGTTTTCTCGAAACGACATTTGTCGTATGATCCCACAAGATTTCTGTGGGCCAAGCATTTCACCTCAAGCATTTGTATCTACAGACGACTTGCCTAATGAAACTGAAAACAAAGTCAAATATAATGCGAAGGACATAGAAAATGAACCTCCAATATATAAAAATGACACACTAACTAACGATGATGAATCAGAAGATACCGAAACATGGATACAAAACATACATCCAAATCATTCTGGCAGTATTCATTCCCAGGCAGTTAAAATAAAACCGCCTTTCAGAAGTACAAATCAGGAGTGCTCATGGTGCGGAGAAGGTATTAATTTGGCACGCTTACAAACAATGGGAACAGATTCGCGCATTTCTGAAGACGACGAGCTGTGGCGAAAAATACTGGCGGAAGACACAAAATTATGCGTGATAAAAAACGAACACATGAAAGAAAATGAGGGAGTAAGTACTGCTAACCCGAATCTGCAGAATACTGAGCTTTTGAACAAAAGCTATACTAATATTAGGTCTATAATAAATGTTCCTGCTTTCTTGAAATCTTTAAGCTACCCTGTGGAAGAACAAAATATATGGTATATGGGAAAGCACTCAAACAAAACTACTGAGATCACAAGTTCTAACATTGCTGAGAACATAAGCCTTTGTGGAGATGTTGCGAATGAACACACAGAAACAGAAGACACAGGAAGTAATGATGTAAGCTTCAGCATGGAGAAACAAATAAATACAAATGAGCAGATTAAAAACACGAATAGCTGCATATCCTCGGTGGAAAATTCGAACTGCGAAGCTTCGCAAAACGAAAACTTGGAATTAGTCGAGACCAAGCAAGAATCGATACCTACGTCAGTTCTACAAGTACATCAAATTTCACAGTGGTGCCTGTTCAATGACACAAAATGCAACGTGCATCTTAGCGAAACTGCTGTGCAAATTTCGGTAGGTTCACTTTCAGAAGTGCACAGTTCCAAGGAATCCCCCCAAATAAAAAAGTACTCCGAAAATGTTGAAGAAGTGAGAGTAGAAAGAAGCGATGGTCTTTGGGCACATTCGGATGGCTTTTCCGAAGCAAGCGATGCATATGAGGAATCAGAATATTCTGATATTTCTTTCGTAAGTCAACCTCTAGACCAAGATGACGAAAAAATCCTACCCTGTACCTTAGATCGTCACTCTACGGGCTACACTAGTGACGGGAGAGCACCTGATGAGGTTATGTCGAAAGAAAAACACCAGAAAGAAAATGAAAGGAAGAACAAAGGAATTATGACATCTCTGGCAAATAATTTGGCCAAATTCGTTAATATGCTGACTTACCGTTTCGGCAACAACCCTAAAAGAGGGAAATAAACATTAAATAATTATTTAAATTTTGAATATGTAGCCAACGATATGTAAATTAATTTACAGATAAACCAGGTTACAGTATTAAAGAAAAAAAATGGTGTATTTTCTTTATTAGCAAACATGTTCCATGAAATGTCAAAGGCAATGTAAGTAATCTGCATCGATTCAGCCAGTGATGCGTTCGTGTGTGCGGGGCACAGGCGCATTTTAATGCTATACAAGATCCATAATTGCAGCGTATGCCCTTAAAGGAAAACTTTAAGATGAAACACAGACTGGCTAACGCGAAACTGAACACAAATATGCAACCATTTCAAGTCCTGTCGCTGTTATAAAAATATTTCATTGAAAAATTGGGGTTGCTGCCCTTATTTTGCCTTATATCTCATCTCGAGTCATTATGTTTACGCATGGTTAGGTTGTTAAGGACTAATTACTGATCAGCATGCTAAGCTCAACGAGTGACATCATCTTCTTTTATTACATACATCAATCCTGCCATTTTCGAATAATTCACGCGACACTTGTAAAACAAAGTGATTAGTATGTGGCAGATCGGTTCACTCTGCATACACCGGTAAAATAATATGCATTTAGCTATATTGGTAGCTAGAAAAAGTTTTGGGGAGATTCACCTAGCTCAATATTTTTTGTGTTGATCACAACAAAGTTTTGCTACCATAAATTAACTGTTATAATCATAAAAAAATATTTTTGTGTTCACTACAAAAAAAAATTGCAGGGTGATGAAACACATTTTCCTTATATATCGTATAATATAACTTCGACGAAGTTCTCATGCGACAACATCGTTTCTAATGTGTGTTCTGAATTAGCAATGCACAAACGCCCCACAACTCTATCTCTTGCCTACTACATGCATATGGGATATCGCTATTGGGAACTATAGAGTATTATATTTCCAAAAGCACAACATATAACCAGTACCACGTTAACTTGGCATCCATATAGAATCAGGTTGTAGCCAAAGCTCTCATTGGCCTACTACACATATTTACCTTCAGAAGTTAAAGACGTGACAAGAAAATACACTCATTTGCAAAAAAAAAACTAATCCCCATGAACGATTCGCGTGAATACAGCGAAGGTTGCCACACTGTATCGCTGTAGCCCGACATGTGTCCCGTTTGCGTTTAATGCGGTTTCCTTGTGCAGATGTGCCACTAGGGGGCATACATGTCCTTCCACCATTCATAGCTTCAAGACACCAAATAATGCCTTGGTAACAGTGTAAGCCACAGAGTCAAGTTCAGTGAACACGCAGCATTCCCCGACAGAGCATTCGACAAGCCTTTGCGAGAGGCCGCAACGTCGGCCTCCGAGAGGCAGGTTGGACGTTTCGGCGCCTTGCTCGCCCCTTGAACCATTCTGCCTACACCGTGAGTCTGAATTAGATGGTGGGAGCAGGAAGATACACACATCTGTCGAGAAGGCTCGGGTCAACCCCAGTCGACCACCAGCAGGGAGGATCGTTTCATCGTGCTACAGGCTGTAAGCACGCTTTGGACGTCTCTCCATCTGTCGTCGCGGCATTCCTTACGATGTCTACCAATAGGACCTGAGCATCGCCGAGCATGTGTGATCTTGTTGCAGGAACATGCAGCATGGCAGCTTGGGGATTGGCGACGAGTGGTGTTCAGAGATGAATCTTGTTCTGCCTTGATACAAAAGACCGCCGAATTAGAGTCTGGTGACATTCTGGCCAGCGCTGTGGTCCATGCTTTATTTTAGAGCGATACATCGCCCCAGAGCATGGGCGCCGCCAGGATTACTTTCAGGGAGGTGCATCTGCATCTACACATTAAACTATTAAGTAATATAAAATATAGAATTGTACATGTATATTATGTAGATAAAATGTAATGTCAAACTAAAATCGCGCGGGTATTTGTTTGAATATATTTCGCTCATCGAAAACATACTTAATCTCTGTAGTCGATGGTTGGTATTATTGCGCGGGGAATCCCCGCTGCCGCGCGACGGATGCGGGGGATTTCCCGCCTGCGACCGCGTCAGTTCACGCTGTTCTAATGTACCTATTAATAACTTTAGTTGTCGGTAGTGCGCAAATCAGTTGTCTGTAATAAATCTGCTTAAACAGCGACTCTATTTATAGTCCTTTTTAGGTAATTAGTTCTGTAGCTTATTAATTTTTGTTCAAGTTATGAGTGACATAAGACGTTTTTGTGTAAAAAAACGTAATCATTATTCTGATGAAGGTGATTCGCCTGATATTAAGACATCCAGGCCGGATACATACAGATTAGATAGTCCAGGTATGTTGTGTTGGTGTTTCTACCCAAATCATTTAATGTATTGTTTATTATCCGCATACAGAGGAAAATAAGACTCAAAAACAACGAAATAATAATAGAAAATACTTCACATTTTTGTTATACTACACTGAAAGAAAAAAGATAGTAACGAGTACCAATAAAACACAGTAAAAAAAGTCTCAACTAAATTTGCAACTTATCATTCATTATTTAAACTCTTGTATTGTTTTCTCTAGAATGATTATGTATAGAAGTTATAAAAATATACATTAAAAATTGAAAGCTTTATAAATTAATAAAACATTTTAAAATCACTTCTTAAATGTTAACTGATTTGTTATCACAAAAATTGGTACATCATATCATTTCATGAAATATTTTTGATATTTTTTTTTCTGAATGCGTTAATTGATTAGTTTATTTATTATATAAGAATCCTTTTTGCTTAAAGGTACCAGCTCTGCGCGTAAAGATTTTCAAGCAGATGCATCGCTCGATTTTTCTAGCAGAAGCACAACTAATTCATTATTGGATATTGGGTTGTGTTTGGACCTCGGTTATCAAGTCAATGATGATCTACGTTTGAAATTACTAAGACATCCTTGGAACCCTAGTAAACCTTACAATTTTAAGAATGGCATTAACCTTGATGCTAAACGAGCTTTCCGACATNTGTTTGGACCTCGGTTATCAAGTCAATGATGATCTACGTTTGAAATTACTAAGACATCCTTGGAACCCTAGTAAACCGTACAATTTTAAGAATGGCATTAACCTTGATGCTAAACGAGCTTTCCGACATGAATGGCTTACAACATATCCGTGGTTAGCCTACTCAGCTATAGCAAAGGGACCTCTGTGTAGGATATGTGTTTTATTTCGGCCTCCAGTGCAGCGCGGTCTACAAGGACAGTTTATAGTTTCTCCTTGCCTCAAATATCAAAAGTTTCATGAAGCTGCACAGTCTCATGCGACAAGTAAGTGGCATTGTGACGCACTGGCTTCGTCAAATACATTTGAAAAGATCATGGATAGAAGGGGACTAAGCGTTCATGAATCTTTAAATACGGCATATCACAAGGAAGTTGAAGAAAATCGTTTAAAACTTCGATCTATCGTATCAACAATTTTATTTTGCGGGCGACATGACCTTCTACTTTGTGGAAAAGTGGACGAGGGTTCTGTTTCTACAGACCTGCTACATTTTCGAGTTGACTCGGGAGACGAGATTTTGAAGAATCATTTAGAATCAGGAGCAAAAAATTCCTTATACATATAGCATCAAATTCAAAACGAATTTATTGAAATTTGTTCCGATGTTCTGAAAAGCAAAATAATTGAGGAGGAGAAACATGCTTCGGCTTTTTTGGTTTTGGCTGATGAGACTGCTAATATTAGTGCCACATAATAATTATCGATTGGTGTTCGCTATCTACGTTATGATAAAGATGATAAAAAACCAATAATTTGTGAAGAATTCCTCGGATATGTACCGGTACAAGAATTGAACGCAAAAGCCATTTCGGAAAATATTATTCGCTTCTTGCAAGATTGTAATTTTGATTTAAATAAACTTGTTGGCCAAGGATACGACGGGTGTGCTGCAATGGCAGGTCACATAGGTGGTGTTCAAAAAAGTATTATTGATAAATATCCTTCAGCCCTATTTTTCCACTGTGCAAGGCAAGTATTGAATCTTGTCATTAATGACCTGAATACTGTCAGTGAAGTGAGAAATACTGCTGGGACTACAAAGGACGTTATAAATGNAATCTTGTCATTAATGACCTGAATACTGTCAGTGAAGTGAGAAATACTGCTGGGACTACAAAGGACGTTATAAATGGTTTTTTTTAGAGAGAGTACGTTGCGACGAAATAAAATTCCAAATATGCCTCTATTTTGTGAAACGCGTTGGACAGCAAAGTACAAAAGTATCAGAAAATTTTCTNAATCTTGTCATTAATGACCTGAATACTGTCAGTGAAGTGAGAAATACTGCTGGGACTACAAAGGACGTTATAAATGTTTTTTTTTAGAGAGAGTACGTTGCGACGAAATAAAATTCCAAATATACCTATATTTTGTGAAACGCGTTGGACAGCAAAGTACAAAAGTATCAGAAAATTTTCTGAAAACTTTCTAATTATTGTACAAGTTTTAGAAGAACTTTCGCAGGACGCGCCGAACTCTACAACGAAAACCAAAGCGTATCAGCTCTACACGACTGCAACTACTCCAACATACATTGTGACACTTTTAGTAATAACTGCCTATCTGCCAAACTTGAACCCGTGTGCAATCAATTACAAGAAGTAAATATGAATATAAAGGCAATACACGATCACGTAAATAAATTAACTTATTTGCTTCAACTCACCGCGATAATGCCTCTATGGAGTTTGCGGTCATTTTCGAGAAAGCTCAAAAAATTTGCGAAAAATTGGATGTTGAATTTAAGCGTCCTCGAGTAGTGGCAAAACAGACTTACAGATCAAATCAACCATCTAAAAATGTGGAATAATTTTTCAGAATGTCTATATTCATCCCATACTTAGATTATATTATTTTTTAACTAAAAAATCGATTTTCTTCAACACACAAGAAAGCATTTTCGCTTATGCAGCTTCACCCAGAAAATATGAGAAAATTAGACAAATCAGCATTTTTAGCGACAGCAGAAGATATACAGAATCTCTACGGAGGTCTTCTACATAATTTTATTGCCGAGGCTACCACATGGCACGAGATGATGAAGACAAATTAAGCAAATAATGCGGTTTTTAATGAATATGCTGTTGAATACGCAGATGTAATTGCTCAAGCCACTCCGTTTTACCCAGAGGTATGCGAGGCAATCTAAATTGGTTTAACTATTCCAGAAACAACATGTAGCATTGAACGTACATTTAGCACGTCACGACGTGTCAAGACGTGGAATCGCTCAACTATGGGAGACGCGAGACTAAGCGGCCTGTGCATGCTCAGTGTTCACAGGAAAAGACTAGAGGAGGATACTGAATTTATTGACAAGGTTGTGAACAAATTTGGACAGCAACCTAGACGCCTTCAGTTTTTATTCAAACAGTAACTTAATAATAAAAAAAAATGTAATTTTTTCTATGCATTTTCTTTCCTGACAGGGGGGTGCAAGTGCACCCCCTTGCACCCTGCTGCCGGCGTCCATTCCCCAGAGAGTAATATCATGGTGTGGGATGCCATTTTCTACCTTCCCGCACCACACTGGTGGAGATTGAAGGGACCTTGATGGTGTGGCGATACATAAAGGAAATTCTGCGACCATGTGCACTCCCATTCCTGGTGCATCTTGATTACCCCGACCTTACACAGCAAGGATATCTCCAGCTTGCCTTCATGATATCAACATACTTCCTTGACCAGCGAGGTTCCCAGACCTCTCACCCATCACGAAAGTTTGGGACCAGATTATATGGCAACTTCAGCCAGCGGCAACTATGGTGGATTTGGAAGGTCAGCTTGCGTCCGCTAGTGCAGAATCTTCCTCAGGAGAACATCCGACGTCTATGCTTCCCTGCCCGACCTTATCGCCACCTGTCTCCATGCTATGAGAGAAACAACACCATACTATGTGTATCCCGCATGTATTGGTCCCCATACAATACATGCTTGGTGTGGTACAATATTTTGATATTTTCTGTATACGTACTACCATGTCCTGTGACTGTAGCCGCTTACATGCCCCTGCGATTGCACCTTCACAGTGATCAGAGTTTTTCAAATGAGTGCACAACTTTCACGTCTCTCGCCAGTCCTTTGGCTGCTCAGCATTGTATTAAGCTATTTTCCTTGGAACTGTTTTACTTTTCATCTCCTTTGTGTGTTACCAGTGCTCCCTTGGGAATATATTTCTTTTTTAATACTTTTAAAATAAAGTTTTTAATATTTTAAATGGAATTTTACATTATTATAATGTTTCAAACTTTTAATTAAAATTTGCAATTTTAACTTTTTAAAATTTTTTTTGTGTTATCCTTATTATTCCAATTTTTTTTTTTTTGCTTAAAGGATTTTACAAGGTTAACTTGGGTCGAGGTCACTCTAGGTCATCCTAAATGACCGACTTTCAACAGGATGGAGATCATGAAGACCTAATAAAATCAGCCCATACCCCGTCCGCACCCATTCCAATGTCCTTGTGCTCTGTTTTTTATATTACTGTCATTATGTTGTCTACTTTGTTGCTTTTTAGTCGTACAAATTGTACTTTATAATTTTCCTCCCCACTCAGAGAAAATGTAAGCTCTTGCATCTTAACCGGTGTTATATACAGTCTATGATAAAGGCATGAACTAGGTAAGATTGCTTAAAAGCATGAAATGGGCATGTTTGACACCCCCTAGCAGTGAGACTTTACAATATATGGTAGATAGTCTCACTCGGTATACACCGATATAATATGATGCAAATATATTGGTAGCAAGAACAATTTTTTTTGGAAATTCATCGAACTCAATATTTTTTTTTTGTGATGATCACTGAAATATTTTGTTAACTGTTGTGATCCCATAGATAGAACTGTTAGAGTGAATGAAAAAAAAAAAAAAAAAGATGTTATGTAGGTCGTTATGTTTCCACAATTAATACAATAACAATATTGTATAAAAGTGAAAAGGAAAGGGATTTTCATTATTTTTATGTTTTTTTTTTTTTTTTGTAAATTAGCATGGCTACCCAGATTCCTTGCTACAAAGTTACATGCATGGGTAAAAATGTGCCTCATTTCAAAATAATGAGCATATAAATTCTTTATTGTGTAAATTTTGTTTATGATCTGTTAGCTAAAATGACTGGGATAGGTAGCTGAAGACGAATTTTAAAAATTCTAAAACTATGTGACGAATGTCAACGTTAATAATTTCTATGTTAGTGTGTGTTTATCATGTAAAAGAATTATTTGCTGCTTGCTTTGTCAGGGTTATATTGTTGTGTATTTTTTCTTTATCTGACCAGTGTTTCTTGTGTTGCAAACTTGGCACCTTTCCGAATTAAGCCTGACTCGGAAAGCTGCAATTATAGTTTGTAAGTCAGTCTGGAACCAGGCTCACAAGAGGATGGACATGGTGCAAGCCTTTCCAGGCCCATGGCGTTCCTTTGCTGTAATCGTGTAGTTTTCCATAGTCAGTCATTAATTTGGAACATTAGCTTTTTTTCCTTGCCCACGAGGAGAGCCCCCATAATCCCTGTCTACTTACTTATTACATTTTTTTCACATTAACTTAACATACCCTAAACTTATTTGAGTCTCGAGAACGTTTGTTCTGTATCGGTTGCCAACACACTGCAGTTGCTGGGTCCAACACTGGGGGTATCGTAGTATGTTAAGTTACTTTAAGTTGCATGTGAACGGGCTTTATGTGTGCTTTTTAACATGTGAGCTACAATTCGGCAGTTTCGGGAGTTGTGCCCCCTCACAGCTAAATAAGTTTTATGCAAGTACTATCCATGTCACCGAGTGTTCAATAAGAATATGAGGTGACTTGTGACAACCTCACATACAGCTATAAGAGTTGGGAAGTGTTCACACTTTCCATAGATAGGAATAGGTCTCTGACCACCGCACCACCAGCAGCTGCTTTCGTCAGGAAAACTACATGAAAGTCATGTGCATTGGGGTAACCAGTTACACTCCAGAGATCAGAATCAGTGGGCACATTCAACAGCACTCACTGGTATTTACCGGCATGCCCAACGCCTGTGGCTTTGGTGTAAACACCCTTACGGATCGCCTACTAATTTATTACAATAGTTACCTCTTATAACAAACAAACAAAGTAAGGTGACCTCTTGAATCACGTAGTATATGTTGGGAAGAAGGCGCAAGTTCTGTTCTTGTCAACCTGCACTACACACTTTTGGCCTGATGTTGCTGGTGTGGCCCGGTATAGCAGGTGCAGTTGATGTGACTGCAGCGGTCAGAGTGGGCACAAGGAGCTTGTGGATGCATGGTTCACATCAACAATTACATCTATACAATGCAAATTAAAGCGGTCCTAACTCACAAAGCCTACCAGTGGCTCTTACTCTACAAAAAGGTCTAGAATGGCGCGAAAACCTGCAATAGTAATTAAAAATCCAGGGTCGGTAAACTGAGCTGACGGAGGGGTGCTGCAAACACAGGGAAGACTGACCGTTAGTAAAAATTAATAACAGTTCCAGTAAATTACATTAACCCTTTGTAATTGAGTGTTCAGAACAAAGTATGAAAGTCCCCCACGATGCGACGCCCTTACAGCAACTAAGACCCATGTAATCAGACTGCCAAGGGTATCATGCGCAAACCGCCTCCTTACTGAGAGCTCTTGCCATCCCTCGAGGTATCTTAGTTTACTGACCTCATTACATAAACATATAAAACATACATATAAAAGGACCCTTCAACGTTCGGGATGGACAAATTAATTAAGCACAAATTTAACTACAAAATATGATTATGTTGTGCTTTGCAGAGCATGTGAGAAATTTAGGCCTGTTAAGTTTTGGGGCACTCTACGACCAGAATAGTCAGGTTGAAAGAATGACTTATTATTTCCCACATCACTTTATAAGACACGCAATTGAACTCGGAAAATTATATGGAAACTTCATATACCCTAGCCTTGCTACACTACACCTCATTAAATATGCACATGGTGTGCATTTATTCTGAGATTACTTTGCAATCCTCTAAGGGTGAATTTCACAAACATTTGCCCATGGGCGATACATTATAACGCTAATTACTACACATTCTAACACTTGATTCCTATCTTAATTACACAGGTCTCTCTAGAGACAGCACAGGCACTCGTTTGTATCTCTCGGTATCGGGTCATGACACGTTCCCAAGGGAACGATGCGGTCACGCATTGGGACGCACGATGTGAGTGTTCTGCGGGCCATTCTGGCGCAGCGACTGTGGGTCGATGATGTGATCACAGTGGTTGCGCCAGACCATGCAGGAGTGGTCCACGCAACCACATAAATAAATTTAAAATGTAAACACCTGTGCAGTTTGGTTTTCAGATTAAATCAACTACTGATAAAGCCTCATTTCTACTAACCCACAGTATTTTAGAAGCTTCAAATTAACTGCGAGAATATAGTTAGTGTATTTTTTTATTTAGCCTAGTCCTTTGATTGTGTTAATCACAAAATTTTACCAACTAAGATCCAGTTTTATGGTATAAGTGGTTATTTTTTCAATTTATTAAAAACATATATTTGTAACTGGAAATAATCCGTTCTTATTAAAAGTAATACCACATCTACAGCACACGGCAGGTAAAGTATTGCATGGAGTACCACAGGGCTCTATTCTTGGACCAGTACTGTTTTTAATATATATAAATGATTTACCTATATCCATCCAAGCACGGGCTAGTACAGTATTATTTGCAGATGATCTAAGTATTATTTTAAATTAAATTAGTCAGAAGGCTCACTTGACTGGTTTTCTTTAAACAAACTAACATTTAATTTAGACAAAACTTAATTAATTAATTTTTCTCCTAAGAATAAATTAATGTAATTTCATGTAATGATATTAAAATAGTACAGGTTGAGAAAATACAGTTTTTTGGGTTTGAAAATTGATAACTGCCTGCACTGGAAATATCACATTAAATATCTAGATTCTAAACTACAGTCTGTCTTAATTACTTTACATTATATAAGTAATATTATTGGTTAAGTTGTATTAAAGTCAATGTATTTTTCATATTTTCACTCTCTCATATGAGTAATTTTTTGAAGCAATTAATTTATGCAGAAGAAATCTTCAATCTACAAAAATCTGCCAGAGAAATTTTTCCCATTGTAAAGGCAGAGTTTGCTGTAAACCATTATTTATAAATACAATATTTTTCCTTTACCAATCATGTTTATTTTGTCGGTGTTAATATATAAGTAATGAAAATGTTGGGAATATTAAAATTAATAAAGTAATACACTAGCATAATACTAAACCTAAGGATGATTGAAATGATCTTGTAAATATACTAAAATTGCATGAAAAAGGTTTTTACTATTCTCCTAATAAAATTAATAATATATTGCTAGTGGAATTAAATTTATTATTAATTTTTTGTCACTCGAATATTAAAAAGTAACTTGGAAAATCATTTATTGGCACTATTATTTTAGTCTGTAAAGGATTATTTTAATTTTTAAGCTTTGTAATATTATAAATTAGATATTAAAGAATTGTAGGGAATTTTTTTTGTATATATATATATATATTGTCATGTTTTTCCCCAGCCTTGAGATTTTGTTCTCTTATATGATTCATGGGAAACAAATTTTTGAATAAATGAACAAATTAATGTTTGGTGAGTTTCCTGGGCCTTCGAGTTTTGGCTTTTTTCATATTGTGAATATTTTGCGGTTGTGTTTGCTTATTAAATTATTGTTTTTTTTCTCGATATTAATTGTATTTGTGGCTGTACCTGTAAACTTAGGCCTGGCGAATTGTTCTGTGCGAGGGTATATATTGAGGTCAGATTGACAGTTGACAGTCTTACTTTCCTTTCATTGTCTTGACGTGATTATAAGTGTGATATATGTGTGAAACGTCAAATTATATTAGTTTGTGAATTGCAGTTTGCGATGGGTTGTGATGGTGGTACAATACCGAAAAGGGACGAGTTGGTTCGAAAGAAAAAAAAGCCTGAACAGGTAAGTGTTTAAATGGGACGTAGAATATAGTAAAATCTTAAGTTAAGGGTTGCATGTGTAAGAAGCAATACTTACAAAATTGCCATAGTACTTGGTAATTGTAAAGAATAGCAACGTTTCCGAAAACAACAGAAAAAATCACGGAAATCGGTTTCATTTCATTCTACTAATTACACAGAACACGAATTATCTGTTATTTATAAAATGCACTTGATAAGTATCCAAGCAAGACTGCTTATTTAGTGTAAAACAACATGGCGCCGGGGCAAAACGGCTACTTAACGAACTACTTAAGATAACATGATATATGTTATCGATTTTTAAATACAGAATAACAACACCCCTACTATTTATAACTGTTTTTTGTTTATTGCTTTCGCATGTAACATTTCCACCCAAAAAACTGAAAACAAACCTGGTATAGGTCTTTCCTGTCCCTGTTATTACTGGCTCAATCAGCATCCACAAAACCCTGTAAGTCACAATTATCTTTTGAAAATTTTAAAGAATATGTTTTTGTACCTTTCAAATATTTAAGTACACGTTTGGCATATCTCCAATGACAATCAGTATGGCAGTTATTAAATTGGCTTAATAAATAACATAAAAGGCAACATTAGGACGTGTTACGACTGCTAAATACACTAAACTGCCAATGAGTCTTTGATAAGGCACATTCCTATCGCAAGTCCTGATTTCCCTGTCAGCACTGTCATCAAAGCTGTCTAACTGTGTTGATACAGTTTTACAATCCAACATGTTAAACCTTTTCAACAACTGTTCAACATAACTTTCTTTNCGACTGCTAAATACACTAAACTGCCAATGAGTCTTTGATAAGGCACATTCCTATCGCAAGTCCTGATTTCCCTGTCATCAAAGCTGTCTAACTGTGTTGATACAGTTTTACAATGCAACATGTTAAACCTTTTCAACAACTGTTCAACATAACTTTCTTCGTCTAAAGTTATACTATTATTACTATCATCTCTTTTGATCCATACCCTCTGAAGCTTCTCACTGATGTTTCCTTTCCCTCTAAACACCCCCTTTGTTAGTCACCACCCAGTACATCCTGACTAACCTTTCACATCTCCTGTCTTTCAACAACTCAAACAGTTCTTGGCTTCCCCAAGATCTTTTATTTTGAACTGTGAACCTAACTCAATTTTCAATAAATCAGTGTTATTACAATCATTTGAAAATATTAAGAAATCATCGACATATAGTATAGTTGTAATTGTGTATAAACCATTCTCATTTTTTGTATAAAGAAAAGGCTCATGTGATAACCTTTTATACCCTAGTTTTAACAAAAAATCATCTACTTTTTTATACCAAGCTCTTGAGACTTGCTTCAATCCATAATGGCTCTTTTAAGTTTACAAATTTTATTTTCGGAGCCTTTCACAACAAAATTTTCTGGTTGCCTCATATACACATTCTCCTCAAGTAATCCGTTAAGGAATGCAGTTTTTACGTCTAAATGTGATATTTTAAAATTTAATTTTACTGACAAAGCTATTAACAATCTTAAAGTTAAATGTCTGATTACTGGGGCAAATGTGTCAATATAATCTGTACCCTCTTTTTGAGTGTATCCCTTAACTGCTAATTTAGCACGATAACTAACTTTATTATTAGCATCACCCTTCACTTTGTACCTCTTTCTGGCAAGTCCACTAATTCCCATGCGTCATTCTATTGGAAAGCTTCCATCTCGGCAGTCATTGCTTCTTTCCATTTCTCCCCATCAGGTCGAGATAAAGCTTCGGACACTGACAGGGGTACAGGTTCAAGATCAGTCTCATCAATACATAGATATATCACAAAATCTTCAAAGTTTTTAGGTTTCCTTTCTCTCTCAAATCTTCTCATTGCTTCTGGCACTTCATCATAAGGTAGAACAAATTTAGTATCACTTGTGCCATTAACTTGAAGAAAATCACTTGAATGTCCATTGTCACTAAAGACATCCTCCTTCTGATTTTCATCCCCCACTAAATCTGAGTCTTCCTTTGTTTCTTTTCCAGGCTTTTTTTTTACCATAATACCAACCTCATTATTGATATTTTCCATTACTGTTACGTCTACTGGTAATAACTTCTCTGTTGCTTGGATTGTACATTCTCTATCCCTTTGTGTGTTCTCCATATCCAACCAAAATTTGTTTTGTCGCCTTTTTGTCCCACTTCAACCTTTTTTCTTTGGGAACATTTACTATCAAAAGTACTTCCAAAAATTCTTAAGTTACTCACATCGGGTTGAACACCTGACCAATATTCATATGGTGTTTTGTTCAAACCTGAGGCTAACGATCTGTTACGCAAGTAAACCGTTGTGTTTACTGCCTCTGCCCAAAAAATTTTCTTCATGTTGGCGTCAAATAATAAGTACTTAGCCTTTCCAACAATAGTGCGACATCCCATTTTGTTGTGGAGTATAGGGGTTAGTTTTCTGGTGAATGATTCCATTAGATTTTAAATACCTTTCAAATTCTTCTGAACAAAATTCACCACCATTGTCTGTTCTCAAAATTTTAACTTTTAGATTTTTATGGTTTTCAGCCATGCTTATAAATTGTTTAAAACAAATACTTCATCATATACAAAAGTCATTCAACTGAAATCATCTTCAAAAGACAAAAAATCTTGTACCACCTGTAACGTTCGGCACTTGTTACTTGGCCGATGTTACTTTGCCACGGCTTGCTCAACGGTGGAACACAAAACTCAGTACAACTGACGCTGATTAATTGTGAAATAAAGTTCCAGGGTATTTTGTATTTTGTTCTATACTTTATTTATCATTTGAATGACACAGTTCACATACGAATGTCCAGTATGCAGAGCACGAACCGTTCAGAGATAAATATACAAGTACAGAACAGTGCCACTGTAGGTTACAGTTTATTAATGTCTCAAAACTTGCATCGCAAGACTAAGTTACGAAGGCAGGAGGGATGTTCGTTCCCTCCTGGCACCCTAACGACCCCCCACACCGGCGGAAATAAGTTGATAGACTTTAGTTTAAGTTAAAAAGTAATGATGTGAAAAGAATTAATGGTCGCGGGTGCTTGCCGGTGTGGGTGAAGTTCTTCACGCCTGATGTGTCTTCTCACGCCCAATGCGTCTTCTTCGATGGTTGGTTACTTTTTCTCCTTAGGCAATAGACGCTACTAGTATTTATGTGCAGGCCTATCGCCCCCTTCTCCTAAGATAAGCGCACGGCATCCGGCATCTGCCAGCAGCGTCATCCAAAACTGCGCTGTGTCCCGCTCTCAACACGTTATCGAAATCGAAACTGCGCCGTAGTAACTAAAACTGTTGACACCGTCAACATCCAGATAAACTAACCTCTCGTACAACAAAAACTTGTTGACGCATTAAAACTGCGCTGGAGGAACTAAAACTTGTCGACGTCGCCTACATCCACAGAAACGAACTCCTTGTATAAAATTTGTGCGACGCAGCCCGGAAAATATCTAATTATTGCTGACGCCTAACAAAAAACCAAAGTTCGAAACGAAACTGTAAAACGTACTCCTGATAAAACGTAAACAGCAGACGTCCGCCCGATAACCTACAAAAGCACACGTCTGCCTGATAAACTAACACGGGAAACGAGCCACCGCTGCTTTAAACTGAAACCCGATAAAAATATTACAAAGCTTGTCAAAGCTTCAAACACACGAATGAATTTTACACCGGAGTCCCGAAAAATTAAGAATATTGCGTCATTACACACCCAACGACGTGGTTTCCATAGGCCCACAGATGTCAGCATGTATAACTTCTAACACGTTTTCGACTCTATTATCTTTGTGTGGAGATTGGAAATATTGATTGTTTGCCGTCGCAACGCACCACACAGTTTTGTCTTTGGATTCGAACTTCGCCGTTAAAATCAAGACCTTTAACCAAACCATTTTTTGCAAAAACATTGCTATTCTGTGCCATGTTTGTCGTGTGACTATACAAGATGTAAGTAGACAACTGTTGTCTTTCACAATGTTTAATTTATACACACANGCCATGTTTGTCGTGTGACTATACAAGATGTAAGTAGACAACTGTTGTCTTTCACAATGTTTAATTTATACACACATGCCCCAAGATCAGCGGTAGCAACTAATTCATTGTTCTTGTTATAGAGTTTACAAAAGTCTATCTCAAAATTCACTGTATTCCCATTTTTTATTATTTGGCCTACAGATAAAAGGTTTGTAGCCAATTCGGGTACACAAAGAACATTTTTAACTTCCAAGTTAAAGCGACATTCATCAGCAACTGTTTTAAGTTCAACACTACCTGTACAAGTTTCTTGAATCTTTTCTCTGTTAGCCACCATAATTTCCTTTATAGCTGGATCTTCCGACTTGTTTTTAATAAACTCTGCCTTTGCGGTAAGATGAGAACTAGCTCCCGAGTCCACATACCAATCCGTCTTTTTAAAATTTCCAGTGAGAAACACTGCGCTGAACGAATTCAAAGTATCATACTTTTTTATCATATGACTTACTGTTCGGGCACTTATTTTTAAAATGTCCAGTTTGTTTACAATTATAGCGCTTGACCAATGAAAAGTCTCTGTCATTTTTCCGATTATCACTCGCGTTGTTGGCTCCTAGTTTCTGGTAGTGTTTACCACTGCCACGAATGTTTACTTTTCCTGCCAATGCACTACCACTCTCACCAACATCACCTTCCATATCCAGCAATTTTATTTTGATATAATCTTTAGATATGGCAATACCTCGGTGTTCAATAGCCATTATCATTGGGAAAAATGTTTCGGGTAATCCCGCCAACAGTAATGCACCAGTCCATTCGTCATCAATTTTGAAACCCGTGCCACACAGTTTTTACCCTGTTCTAACAATTTGATTGACGTAATTAGACATTGAATTCCAATTTTCAAGTCTGGTGGAGATCAGACTTCTTAATAAACTAATTTTTCTCGTGTAATCTGAGTCGTCATATAACCTCTTCAAGGTATCCCAGATTTCCGTTGCAGTTTTCGCTTCTTTTACATGGATAAACAGCAAAGGATCTAGGGTCAGCAATAATTTTGCTTTGGCTTTAGTTTTATCAATGTCCGTCTCCATGTCATCCAAACACTTCGATAACCCCTCCAGTACAAGGTAGTTTTCCACAGCGAAGGTCCAATCGCTGTAATTTTCATGGCCTAGCAATTTTGGCACGACTGACATATAATTTACTGCCATTTTTGAGACGAGTAAAAATAATTCATGGAAAATGGTATATTTCCACTCTACTAATGATGCAGAACACGAATATACTAGGGGCATTAACGTCAGACTAATTTCGTAATATGTGCCCACCTAACCTAACAACCTAAACCCACAATGGTGAATCACTATTTTACATTTATAAACTAACCTAGGATGTTTGGGTTTTACACTAAACTACGAATGTAGGATTGTAGGGATTTAAAGGAACCGTAAAACACACCAAAAGAATGTAAATTGACTCGCCTAGGTAGGGGGTTGGTATAATTCCTCTGACATTAATAGACGTAAACAAACATATTTTGCAAGTTTTTTAAATATGTTATACTTATTTTAACATTATGACCTCTTGAATATGAACATGGTAAGCTGTGCAGAACCCATTAATGCAACTTTTGTTGGTCTAGGACGTTTCGTTCAGAAACGTAAACAAACTGGCTATACTGCTCATTTCAATATTTGGTTCAATTTTTTAAAATATGTTGTACTTATTTTAAAGCTACGCCCCTAGTATATTAGTGTTCTACGTGATTAGTAAAGTAGAAATATATCATAATTTGGAATTTTTTTTTGTGTTTTTCAGAAAAGCCCCTAAACTTAATAATTACCTTCTTTTTTCATGATTAACCCACTGCCGAAGTTTGTCTGTCGAATTTAGATACTTCTTGTATATATACACACAGGGTGAATATGAACTGTACCGACAAACTTCGTGAGGTTGTTCCTCATCAAAAAATAGGTCAAAATTTATACACAACAGCCTAAGTCTTTTCCAAAGGGGTGAGAACCGCCCTTGAAAGTGTAGTTAGCAGATGTTTTTTGCTAGTGACACAGCCAGAATGAACTATACTGTTGGAGTGTAACATAAACGCAATTATATTATCTATGGCGGCGACACTAACACCGTCACCTCTATGTGTTTTTTGTTTTGTTGTTAATGTTCTTCCGACTGCTCGCTGAACTGTTGTTATATTATTATAATAAACTAAATACTTAAACTATAAATTACCACAAGTTTTATTTCATCAGGTTATGGGCCCAGTACGGCCATTAAAGTCATAAAGTTGTGAGAGTAATTCCGTTAGTAAAAAAGTTTTTTTAGTTCCGCAAAGTNCATTAAAGTCATAAAGTTGTGAGAGTAATTCCGTTAGTAAAAAAGTTTTTTTAGTTCCGCAAAGTTTTCTCTGATTTTTTTTTAGTTAGCCGTTACAAAGCAAAAATTTGAATTTGCTCCGAAGTAACATGGCTATGTCTAACGTGCAAATAGACAAATTATTGGGAAGAGAGAACTATAGCACCTGGAAGTTTGCGGTGCAAACGTTTTTACAGCACGAAGACTTGTGGGAGTGCGTTGAACCCGACGGCGGTGCAATAGATCCGAAGCGTGACCTCAAGACTAAGTCGAAAATCATTTTGCTTGTGGATCCGATAAATTATATCCACGTTCAAGATGCAAAGACTTCTACCGAGGTATGGCAAAATCTACAGAATGCATTTGAAGACTCGGGTTTAACAAGAAAAGTTGGGTTACTCCGGGATTTGGTGAACACTACGCTAGATAGCTGTTCAAGTATTGAAGAATACGTCAATAAAATAGTAACCACAGCACACAAGTTGAGGAATATTGGATTTTGCGTAGACGATGAATGGTTGGGCACATTAATGTTGGCTGGCTTGCCGGAACAATTCAAGCCAATGATCATGGGGTTGGAGAGCTCCGGTGTAAAGATAAGTACAGACTCAATCAAAACGAAGCTACTGCAAGAAGTTAAGGAGTCAAGTGTCTCGGTTCTTTATACAAAGCATAAAAATACCCCCAAAAATAATTATCAAAATAACCAGTACAATAAGCCTGATAGCCCCCGAAGTCCCCGATGCTATAATTGCAACAAGTATGGACATTTCAGTAAATTCTGTAAAAGCAAAAGGAGAACTAATGATAAAGGTTTTGCAGCAGTTTTTTCAACAGTTCATGAACAAATTGACAGAGTGGAATGGTATGTAGATTCCGGCGCATCTTCACACATGACAAATGTATCTGACTGGATGTATGATGTCCGGGCACCTCCGATTCAACAGATAATGGTTGCCAACAGTACTTCAGTCGCCGTAGAAAAGATAGGTAATGTAAACCTGGATCTCTTGGGTGAAGATGGTAAAATAAATCACATACAGGTGAGAGATATTTTATATGTTCCACAATTAAGTACCAACTTGTTATCAGTGAGTCAGTTGGCAAAGAATAACTGTCAAGTTATATTTAATAAAACTGGCTGTGAGATTTACAATGCACAAAAGCAATTAGTAGCATCTGCTAGACTGACTAATAACATGTATAAATTAAATATATGTCAAGGAAATGCAATGATTTCAAAACCAGAGGGTCAGAGCTTAGATATTTGGCACCGGAGAATGGGACATCTAAATTACAAGGATGTTACTAGATTGCCATCATGTACTGAGGGTGTACAATTATCCAATACTAAAGACAGTGAAAGTAATTGCATTCCGTGTTTAAAGGGTAAACATTCAAAACTTCCGTTTAAGAATATTGGCTCCAGGGCAACGGCCCCACTAGAGATAATACACTCGGATTTGTGTGGCCCTATGGAGATGCCCTCAATGGGAGGAGCCAGGTATTTCATCACCTTTGTTGATGACTATTCTAGAAAAGTTGCTGTTTACTTTCTAAAAAACAAAATGAATATAAAAGAAGTCTTTGAAGTATATAAAAAGGAAATGGAAAATCAACTGGAGAGTAAGATAAAAACTCTTCGCAGCGACAATGGTTTAGAATATATTAATAATCATTTGTCTAATTATTTGTCAGGTTCCGGCATCAAGCATCAGACTACCACGCCGTACACGCCTGAACAAAACGGGCTTGCCGAGCGAATGAATCGCACACTCGTCGAGCGCGCTAGATGCATGTTGAATGATGCTGGACTTTCAAAGCAATATTGGGCAGAGGCAGTGGAGACAGCTGCTCACATAGTAAATCGTTCTCCGACTAGAGTCCTTGACTACGTGACACCCGAAGAGAAACTGACAGGTATCAAACCAAACCTTTCTCATTTAAGAATATTTGGCTGCAAAGCCATGGTTCACGTGCCAAAGGAGAAAAGATTGAAGTGGGATTCAAAATCTGCAGAAATGATATTTCTGGGATATTGCGAAAATACCAAAGGGTACAGATTATTGAATCCAAATACAAAGAAGATTACTAAGAGCAGGAATGTCATATTTCTAGAAGACTGCCACTATGATAAAACTATATCTAATGTGAACCCCAATACCACATTACAGATGTCTATGCCGTTGGAGGAACCTGCTCAAGCTCAGATTCAGACAGAAGATAACCCTGGCTCCGCAAACCACGACCAGAGTATCTCTACACTGATATCAGACGACAGTTTTAACTCTACAAGAGAAGTGTCTGATCGAGAAGATGAAACCTATGAACCGAGCACTGACAGTTCCTATGACTCTCCGAATAAATATGTAAACACGAGACCACGTAGAAGAAAACCAGTTTCTATAGAAAAGGATGGAGACTTACACTATGCATGTTGGGCTGTAAGTGAGGATCCCTCATCTCTAGAAGAGGCTCTATCTAGCTCTGAATCCAGTCATTGGAGTAAAGCTATGGATGATGAGTACAACTCATTAAAGAAAAATAATACCTGGTTGTTGTGTGATTTGCCTGCCGGTAAGAAAGCTATATCCTGTAAATGGGTTTTTAAAACCAAAAGAGATGAAAAAGGCAATATAGCAAAATACAAGGCAAGATTAGTGATCAAAGGATGCGCTCAAAGAAAAGGATTGGATTACAATGAAGTTTATTCTCCGGTAATCAGATATACATCCCTGAGATATTTGTTTGCATTAGCAGTGAAATATAATTTGCAAATGCACCAGATGGATGCCGTGTCTGCCTTCTTACAGGGCGAAATAGAAGAACAAATATATATGAGTCAACCTTCTAACTTCAAAGAAAATGATACACAAGTATGCTTATTAAAAAAAGTCATTATATGGACTAAAGCAAGCCAGTAGACTGTGGAATCAGAAACTGAGCAATACACTTAAAGAAATAGGTCTGTTGCAGTCATTACTTGATCCTTGTATTTATTATAGGATTGAGAATGATGATATAACGTTTTTAGCTGTATACATAGATGATATAATTTTGTATACAAGCTCTACGAGTACTAGAGATTATATCAAGAAGAACTTATTTTCCAAATTTGAAATGAAGGACTTGGGAGAACTTAAATACTGCCTGGGTTTGCATGTACATCAAGACAGAAAACATGGGACTATAAGTATTGACCAGCAGAAATATATACAAGAAATATTAAGCAAATATGGTATGTCAAGTTGTAAGGGTGTAAAAACACCTATTGATCCAAAAACAAAGTTTAACTCGAATGAAGAAGAAAATTCAATGGCAGATACAGTTCCATATCATGAAATAATTGGATCATTGTTATATTTATCACAAGGAACCCGTCCCGACATATCCTATGCTGTAAATGCTCTGAGTAGATTTAATTCAAGACCGGAAATGCAGCATTGGATGGCGCTGAAGCGAGTCTTGAGATACTTGAAACATACTCAAAACTACGCATTAACTTTTAATAAAAATAATGAAGAGAATATAATACATGGCTATTGCGATGCAGATTGGGCAAGCAATGAAGAAGACAGAAGATCATGTACCGGCTATGTATTTATATTTCAGGGTGGCGCAATTACGTTGAACTCACGTCGGCAACAAACTGTTGCGTTGTCCACTACCGAGGCTGAATACATGTCTCTTTCCAGCTGCACTCAAGAGGCTATGTGGCTCAGACAATTGCAGGAGGAAATATGGCCACACTTAGCCGCTATACCTGTTATTGTTTTCTGTGATAACCAAAGCGCGATTAAACTTTCAGGTTCTGAAAACTATCATTCCAGGACCAAGCATATCGACATACGTCATCACTTTGTACGTGACAAAGTACAATTGAAGAAGATAGTCATCAAGTACGTTCAGACAAATGAGATGGTGGCCGACGCGCTGACTAAAGGGACACCTCAACTGAAGCTTGATTACTGCTCAACCAGAATGGGTTTATGTCCAAGGGAGGATGTTGGAGTGTGACATAAACGCAATTATATTATCTATGGCGGCGACACTAACACAGTCACCTCTATGTGTTTTTTGTTTTGTTGTTAATGTTCTTCCGACTGCTCGCTGAACTGTTGTTATATTATTATAATAAACTAAATACTTAAACTATAAATTACCACAAGTTTTATTTCATCATATACATTTCTTGAATTTCTGGATACTGCATTATTAAATGACAAGGTACAAAGCACAAAAATATGGGCTCCAATATCAACCCCCATCCATGAAAAGTGAGGGGTTGGCAGCATCACATTTGTGCAAATAAAAATGTAAATATTTCACTTTGTTTGTGGTTTCCTGTGAATGTGTAATCTACCATACATGGTGAACNTGTGCAAATAAAAATGTAAATATTTCACTTTGTTTGTGGTTTCCTGTGAATGTGTAATCTACCATACATGGTGAACCAAACTTCCAATCTCGTTTTTTTAAGCTAAATGCCAGTTTGTTTATCAATTGCTATACAAGGTCTGTTGTTCATTTGAAAATTCAACTTGAAATAAAAGTACTAAAAGTCGGAAACAAAAGTATTACACACACAACACATTAACAATTACACAACACATTATTAAAACAATCAACATTAAGAACTTGAAACATAAAATTCAATAGCATACATTATTCTGATAATTATTACATCTTCGTTTACGAGTTCATCTGAAACAGAACAAAAAACTCTGAAACATCATTACAAGTGGTGGTGATAGCTTTTATTTTGAAAGTGATCTCAAGTTGGCAGTAATGCCTCCCAAGATGCGTTCGCCATCTCCAACGGAAGTCCATGAGCAAAGTGAACGGCTAGGAACGGACAACAGTTAGTCATCGCCATGTTGCCTCAGTTCGTGTCCCGCGGTGGTCGGGGAATATTGTTTCCGTCTGCTTCTCTCTTCGGTAACGAACTCTGTGAAACATACTGGATCAACAGTTGGTAANCTCTGTGAAACATACTGGATCAACAGTTGGTAACAACACTCATCGCTGCAGAGTGTTCTTAGAGTGTATAAACAAATTATTAACGCTTTCGTTAATTAAATCAGCTTCACTTGTACGAGGGCGTGTAGCACAAAACAGTCTATGGTACGCTAACGTTCAAGTACTCTAAAAGTGTTTGTTGTTCTCTAGCCTTTACTTCACTGAAACAAAGTTTCATAATTACGTGTTCACAATAGCACTTTTAAGTTTCTCGAAGTTCACTTTCAGAAATGTTCGCACTAACTATCATTTTGTTGACAACTTTGGAGGGTGATTTAGGCAATGCAAAATCATATCTTAGCACATAGTNATCGCACTAACTATCATTTTGTTGACAACTTTGGAGGGTGATTTAGGCAATGCAAAATCATATCTTAGCACATAGTCCTAACAATACTCTCTGTCTCATGTAACTTTGCAAGATTCTGACAGTCAGTGAGTGGCAATTTGAGGTATATGAAACAAGCAAAGTGCCATTTACAAAATCCTGTATCAGCTGATGCACGAACGAACAAAATTTAATATTACGTTGGCTGTTCTGAGTGCACTGCCAATGCACATCAGGCAAGCAGGAAGATGCACTATAAGAAAGAGTTGCTAGATTAATTGATACATTTTATTTTACGTGGTCACAAAACAGCGATCGTTAGTGTTACAAACTAAACTTTGTGATTAAAGGAGTAATGTAAAGGCATTCAAAATGAAATGCACAATAAAACGATCCGCATCCAAATGAAACACAACTTCAAAACCTTGGAAGATCTTTTCCCGTCGTATCCCCACTCACCATCCATGCTTTCCATATGTGCTTGATATTAATTCCAAAAGCATACAGATATATTGCATGGTATTGTTGAATTATTTTTTTCTAATAATTTGACTAAATCTATTTCAAATTCGTGTTGTTTCGAGCCAGTAATATAAGAAATGTCAACTTTTAAAATGACGGGATCAAGAGGCATGCCAACGTGATGCTACCTGTTGAGTAACGCGCTAGACTCACAACTCCCCCTGCCATGCCATGCGCTCTATTGTCTGCCCTTTCCCGAAGCATTACCAGCCAAAAAATATAGCTTTAGTGTGTAAAATAACAAATTTACGAATATATACCAATAGTTTTACTTTCCCGCGAGCTCTGCATAATTTTTAAAGTAACATATAATTCGTTTACAGCCATTTTGATTACTAGTAATTTCTATTGGGCCGGTAATCGTTTGTCTACGTCTATTACACGCCGTGACGTTCTCCCACAAACCCATTTCCTTGTTTCCGTGTTGTTACTATATTGTATTAATAAAACGAAGAAAGTGGGGCGCGCGTGAATAGCTTTTAAGCAATTCTTACGTTACTCGACGCCACATATTTCCAACTCAAAACGTTTAGTATCGGTAATAGCAGAATTACTGCTTTGCAATAGTCGTTGGCGAGTTGTTGGCGAATAGAAGTGCATGTCAATCAAGTTCCCCGAATTACTTTTAGTTCCAGTTGTATTAGCTATGATGTCCAAAGTGTGATAAGAACTTTAACTCAAATGTTAACCCAAGTTCGCTGTCTCTGGCAAATTAAAAAAGAGTTACCAAATATTAAATTTTTTGCAATGTTTTATATTTTTACTATTATAACCTAGGAATTTTTTTTAGACAGATGTCAGTCTAAAATACCTTAAAATTCGTTTGGCATTACAGTACAATGGCAAGTTAATTAACTGACAGCGTGATGATAAAATATACAGCCCCTATTTGACGCACCAGCTGATGACGAAAGGATACATGAATGAAAAGTAAACATTTGGCGCTACTTTCGTCGAAATCTCAGAATCTTGCCAAGTTACATGAGACAGAGAGTAGGTATGATTCCATGGTTAATTTTTGGCTTTATTCTATTTATCTTATAACCTTTCTTCTTAATCAGATCTGTTTGGATTTAATATCATAGAGAATTTAAAGGGAAATCCAATGATATGTCGATAATTGAAATTGTATAAATAGTTTAGGATAAATTAGGGTTCAAAGTTCACTGAAGATTCCCTCCAGGAACTCATTATTTAGATTTCCTTTTTTCTCGTCCTAATTTTGCCAGACTGTGTGATAAAGATAACATCCTATAGTTTTTGGCACAGCTCTTTCGATTAAAATATGTCTGGTGTATTTGAGGTGTTGCAGTTTCTGAATTATGTTTGTTATTTAGGGTTATTCCGATGGTAAATTACAATAACAAATTAACAAATTATGGAGTGTAAAAGGTTATAAGAAATTCCTTTCTGAACAGTTTGATATCAAAATTGACCTAATTTTTAGAAAACAGTTTTCCGGACCAAAAAATTTTTCCGCAGGGAAACCCCTTCTTTGATTTTTGGCTTTTTTTTTCTTATAACTTTCTCATTTAATTATATCCATTTCGATCTTATATTTTATTATATTGTATACAATTTAAAGAGGAATCCAACAAAACCTTGATCTTTAAAATTGGGTAAATGGTTCTCGAGAAATGAGGGTTTAAATTTCACTGAAGATTGCCTTCAGGAATTCAATATTTAGTTTTCTTGTTATGCTTCTTCGTTTTGCTAAGTTTGTGCAATAAAGATAGCCTATTCCTATAGTTTTTGGGGCTTCTCTTTCAATTGAAATGAGTGTGGTGTAAGTAGTTTCTTCGTTAGGTATAATTATAATCCCTTTGTTAATTTTTGGATTTGCGATATTATAGAGAATTTAAAGAGGAATCCAACAATAATTTGGTCATTGAAATCAGATAAATAGTTTTGATAAATGAGTGTTTAAATTTCACAAAGATTTCCTCTAAGAATTCTATATTTAGTTTTCCTTTTATCTCGTTTTAATTTTGCCAGACTATGCGATAAAGATTACATATGCCTATAGTTTTCGGGGGTGCTCTTTCAATTAAAATATATCTGGTGAGTGTGGTGTAAGCAGTTTCTGCGTTAGATATGTTATTTGGGCTTTATTGCCACAGTAAATTAAAATGCCAAATTATGTAATGTAAGAGGTTATAAGAAATTCCGTTCTGAACAGTTTGATACCAACATTGTCTTAAGTTTTAGAAAACAGTTTTCCGGACCAAAATATTTTCCGCAAGAAACCCCTTGGTTGATTTTTGGCATTTTTTTATTTCTCTTATAATTTTCGCACTCAATCGGATCCATTTCACCACTTGAGCATAGTAACTTACAATGGAAGAACACACAACATAAGCGACAAACTGGGTGAAATTTTATCAGTGATTTTCATAGAGAGAATGGCACATACTGCAACATTGCTGCATAAGAATTGAGTTTGTAAATATTAGTATAAGTGGACAAACAGTGACTGTAAATTAGAGTGAAAATTGAATTGTGGACGTACGAAAAGAAGACTAAAATGTGGACATAGCAGTAAAATTGAATTGACTGGTACCACAGCTAGGAGAATTAACTTGTACAGTGATTAGGTATTTGTTATGCATAAAGCTGTTTTTGAGGTTACTTGCCAGCATGCAGATAACTTATATTTGCACATTTGCATTCATTTGACACACTTTAATTATTCATATTCAGAATGAAGGGGGATTATATAATGCCCAATAGATTCAATTTAAAAATCGACTTTTTTGGTTTTTCAAAGGTCCGTGTGCTCAACAGGGGTGAAAATAACAGAATGGGACAACTTGTGCCATCAACAGTATCTTTCATAACAAAACTCAAATTTTTATTTTGTCCCCCACGTCATTTTTTTTTTTGGCTTTGAAAACATCACATTTTCATTTTTTTCCCAAGTTGGAGACTATTTTTTGTCTAGGAAGGAAGTCTTCAGCCCAGATAACTTTGAAGTTGCACACCGTTCTACATGTAGACATTAAGAACACAAAAGATCAGATCGGATCTCTAGATGCAACTTTGGTGAAGCAGGGTGGGGTACAAAGTGGGGTAAAACAGTCATCTGAATGCTGAAAGCAGTTGGCCACCATCTTGAAAATACAGAATGTGTCTTACGTAAGCTTTTAAATGACACTAAAAATTCCACAATAGGAGACTTATTAAAAAAAAAGTTACTGCTAGTTGCATAAACCTCCGAAATTTGCGACATTTGCTTGCAGTGTGTACGAAAAATCTAAATTAATGTTTTTCTTTCACCTCGAGGATAGGGTAATATAGGAACAAATTTTTATCAAAATCAACAACGGTGCAGCTTCCATTTTTTTTTAATTTGATGATTTCATGTGTAACGACTNGAACAAATTTTTATCAAAATCAACAACGGTGCAGCTTCCATTTTTTTTTAATTTGATGATTTCATGTGTAACGACTTGCATGTCATTTGGGTTACTTAACCACGTTAAATGCAAGAAGACCTAATCTAAATCAACCTAACTTCACGATATGTTATTACAGGGGGAGACTGTGCCGATACGAGATAGTGTGCTAGAAAAATCGTTGAGCATTTGTTTCCTGCCTCACGGTCGTGTTATTGATCAAATGTGTCATAGCAACAAGTAAACAACACTGGGTAACATTTTGTGTTTTATATACCATGTGTGTGTTTCTACTAATATGTTAACGTACTACAATCACCTGTTGAATTTCAAGAAGGTAAATCTTGAAAAAATTCATCAGAATTAAATGATATTCTGACACTGCTTGATTACTGTGGTTTATAGCTGTTTAACCTTAGCGCGTTGGCAAAAACATATCCTGTGACTAACGTGTTGTAAAATAAGGTTTTGTTCCAGAGGCGTTCTCGCACTAAACACGATTCAATGACCCAAAATAAATATATTTGACATAAATTTCAAGTNGAACAAATTTTTATCAAAATCAACAACGGTGCAGCTTCCATTTTTTTTTAATTTGATGATTTCATGTGTAACGACTCGCATGTAATTTGGGTTACTTAACCACGTTAAATGCAAGAAGACCTAATCTAATTCAACCTAACTTCACAATATGTTATTACAGGGGGAGACTGTGCCGATACGAGATAGTGTGCTAGAAAAATCGTTGAGCATTTGTTTCCTGCCTCACGGTCGTGTTATTGATCAAATGTGTCATAGCAACAAGTAAACAACACTGGGTAACATTTTGTGTTTTATATACCATGTGTGTGTTTCTACTAATATATTAACGTAGTACAATCATCTGTTGAATTTCAAGAAGGTAAATCTTGAAAAATTCATCAGAATTAAATGATATTCTGACACTGCTTGATTACTGTGGTTTATAGCGGTATAACCTTAACGGGTTGGCAAAAACATATCCTGTGACTAACGTGTTGTAAAATAAGGGTTTGTTCCAGAGGCGTTCTCGCACTAAACACGATTCAATGACCCAAAATAAATATATTTGACATAAATTTCAAGTNTTTTGTTCCAGAGGCGTTCTCGCACTAAACACGATTCAATGACCCAAAATAAATATATTTGACATAAATTTCAAGTGTTTTACCGCTTAAACACCCAGATCTTCATAGCCTTCCTCACCATCACATTTCATGGTATATACTGCAAATTACGTGAATCCCCGATAAAATTCCTACTAAGTGTGATTAGTAATGACCATATATAACATTTACAGGTATTATTTTCCAGTCTTTCGGAAAAGCCCCTATTCCTGGATGATTACTGTTAGTTTGGCAACTAAAATTTTTCACCACCAGGGTGCACACTGGTGTTGGACGTGTACCGGTACCGGATTTTTCAGTTTCTTTACTCCCTCCCCCCCCCCTTCCACCACTTCTGATTAGTTTGTGGGAGTCAATCCCATATAAATGAACTGAAAGAAGTGTGACACATTTTCTTCTTTTATTTCAGAAAGACAAGACTTCAGAACTTTCATTCAGGTGGCAGCACTGTGCCATTACCCAGGAGCCGTTGAAACAGCCAATTGTAGCATGTGGCCTGGGACGACTTTACAACAAAGATGCTGTCATTGAAGCTATACTGGACCGTACCACTGCACCTGAGGTTTCGCAGCACATTAAGAATTTGAAGGTAATAACTTGTGTGTAATTCTGGCTGGCGCATGACATCAGCAATAAGAATATGTGAGGAGGTTGAACAGCTGTGTGGCTTGTGANTGTGTGTAATTCTGGCTGGCGCATGACATCAGCAATAAGAATATGTGAGGAGGTTGAACAGCTGTGTGGCTTGTGATACTCAGGGTTGTGCGAATGTGACTTTTTGTTAAATTAAATGAAAATTAAAAAATATGTTATTAAATTTCATGAAACCGAAACGAAAAATAGTTTTACGAGAACTCAACCTAAATGAAAGTTAAACTAAAATCTTAAAATTTAACAAGTTTTTTTTGTAAATTTTGTATCAAACATATTGTGGTATTGTATAGTACACTGAAGAGCCAAAAAAAACTGGTATAGGCGTGTGTATGCAAATAACAGAGGTAAGGAACCAATCAGAGTAATGCGATGCGGTCGGCAGCTAGATCGGTTACTACTGCTACAATTGCAGGTTATCAAGATTTAAGTGAGTTTGAACGTGGTGTTATAGTCAGCGCACGAGAGATGGAACATAGCATCTCCGAGGTAGCGATAAAATGTGGATTTTCGAGTACGACCATTTCACGAGTGTACCGTGAATATCAGGAATCCGGTAAAACATCACATCTTCGACATCGCTGCGGCCGGAAAAAGATTGNTTTCACGAGTGTACCGTGAATATCAGGAATCCGGTAAAACATCACATCTTCGACATCGCTGCGGCCGGAAAAAGATTGTGAAAGAACGAGACAAACGACGACTGACGAGAATCATTAAACGTGACAGACGTGCAACCCTTTCTCAAATTGCAGCAGATTTCAATGCCTCCTGCATACCTTCAGACATTAGTCGAGTCCATGCCACGTCGTCTTGCGGCATTTATGCGTGCTCGCGGGGGCCCTACACGATATTAGGCAGGTGTACCAGTTTTTTTGGCTCTTCAGTGTATAACAAAAGTTCAAAAGAAGTTCTTAATGAAGGGATAAGTACTATAATAAAACCAATGAAAAATTTAAGAAAAAAACATTAAAATTGTAGTTTGTGTTTATTTTAGAAATATAATAAAAACTAATAAGTGGATGCTCAAACAAAATTTTCCATTGTTAGTCAACCATACACAAACATATGTTGAAGTATTCAAATATCTTTTAACCCAAAACTGTATCTTCGTTAATACTTTAAGCAACTAGTTTTCTTGCCAAAAGCAAAAGTGAGAGTTTTTATTTATTTTTTTATTCAAGCATACTTGATATTTGTACAACCCTAGACATAATATAAGTTTTAATTATGTACTGTGTATATAAATAATTTTATATATCTTAGAATATCAGTTAGCACATGTTCGGGTGGTCCTTAAAGAAACATGGTCTGAAATATTAATTTTCTGGCAGTGGTTAAAATTTGGCAGCATTAGCATTCCATTATGATCAGGCCTCGTTGTGTCTCGGACTTGATGGGTTTAGGCTGGTGCATCGTGTTCTCGAATGGAGATTATTGCAAACAAGGCACATTATAAGGAAGTCGTTCATATAGGCTGGTCACAGTAAAGTGAGCAATTTTGAGGCCCTAGTTACTTTTGTCCTTTCACCGCTTTTTAAAATAAATATTGCTATGTAAGTAATAAACAGAGGGTGTATATTTCACTGGACTCGAAAGTTAACGTCTAAGGCTACAATAAAATATATTTATTGACTATTATTCTAAATAAGAGGGCTTCAAAAAGTGCCCACTTTACTGTGGATAGCCTATACGTATATCTTCGTGTTGGGGAAAACAAAGGGAGCTTAAGTTTGAATGATAGAAGTCTTATATTGTAAACTAGTTGCATTCCTTTTTTTTTACAAGTAAATAAATTTACACCAAACCAGTAAACAAATAGTTTAATCAACTATTTAGTAATACATTTTGGGTGCTTCCGTACATTTACAGATTACTTACAATTCACATGGAGGTTTACATTTTCAGAATGCTCTTATTTGTTTTTACAGATATCAAAAAGTTTTGAAAAACTTAACCTAGCTATTATAAAAAAAAAATAATTCAACAAATGTAATATTGTTTTGTTATGTAACAAATTTCTAAGAATGGTTGTTGTTCAAGGTTAGTTGGTTGGTTTGTATCATTCCATTAAGTGTTGGTATAAAACATGTAATTGTGATGTGAAAAAAAATACTAGTAGTTGCAGAAAAAAGTAGAGGCACTGTCATAACTTAGAAATATACAAGAAAGAAATTTTTTTAAGTTATGCCAGTTCTAAGTTGTGTGGTTCTGCATTGTGTGTTTTGACTTTATGGTTCCAAGTTGTGTATTTCTAAGTTATATCTAAGTTACGATTTTCTGAACTGTGATGGTTCTAAGCTATGGTAGTTCCAATGTACAGCTTTTTTTTTTTCCAACAATTCTAGGTTATTATTGTGATTTTATGAGTATGGCTGTGTGATTTTATTTGATCTTCTAAGTTATGTGTGGTCCCCAAAAATACGTGGAACATAGTGGCTGTAGATCTGTAAAACAGAGAAAAGTCAAGGAAAGTGAGAATGTGTGGGTATTACCTGAGAATGATGGAGTTTTCTCATTTAACTATTTCAAGTAGCTACCATATTTGTGTGATTATTACCGTTTTCTTCCGGTTTTTGCTTGAGTAGTAGTAGCAAGAGATAGTGTTTTTGACCAGATATATGTTTCATAACAGTACAAGCCACATAAAAAAAAAAAATTAACAGCTTGTAACGAGAAAAAAAATACAGTCAACTCTCATTTACAAGATCCCTGAAATAGCGACCCTTTTCCTTGGAACCATGGAAGGTCTTAGAATCTAGAGTTGACTGTATAATGATGGTCAAAGGAAGTGTGACTTAGGTTTGAAAGGATTTGAGGTGTATTATGCATTATTATTTGACTACAAATAATTTTGGTGTTAAAACTTTATTTTAATGCAAAAAAAAAATCCTCCTAAAATACTTGTCCAAATAATTTGTTGAGTTACAATTTTTCCTGGAGACTATGTAATGATTTGGGATGGAGGGGGGGGGGGTGTCGTATGTTTGAGGTTGTCCTAAATACAGTACAGTAAAGAATAACAAAATTGAAGCGACTTTTGTTTTGTGTTTCTTTTAGAGGGGTTATTTATAGAGAGGTGAGTAAAGCACGTTTATTTTTACTAACAGAAACTTTTGAATATGGTTACTGCTGAAATTTTATTGCATTCGCATCAGCTCTCATTGGCATTTTAGCAAGATCATTTTGGTGAAAAGTATGGATTAATTTGTGAACCTCCTTGAGTACCAACTAATTCCATGGCCCCTTGCTTTGTTTGATAACAGTTTGTGGAAAAAGACTGAGAAATCCACAATAAGAATACTTTTGATATTCAATCCAAGCTGCGTTATCAATGGAGGATTTTTTTATTTCATAATTTTTACGCAGAAGTCGAAAATGCATCGGGCGAGTTGGGGGAGGCCATTGCCGCTGCTCAAAGCGGTGAGGTTGTTCAGTTGAGTAGTGACACCAGCCGAGGGCTTTTGGGCAAGAGCTGCTCCAAGTGTGCGTATTACCTTGTAATGACGCAGTATTATTAATTTTCGGGATACGCGGTTCATTTTCTTTCGCTTTGCTAGGCGTCGTAAAATTGTTATCTGGTTTGAAATTAAAGCCGTGGGAGTATCTTTATCGGGCATCCGTTTGCCGGAATCGTGCTGGACGATGTCGCTGGTCAGCGGGTTTTCTCGGGGATCTCCTGTTTCCCCCGCCCTTTCACACCGGCGCTGCTCCATGCTCACCTCGTTTCACCCTCATCTGCTCTCAAGAACTCGATGTTAAGGGCCGCCAAATACTCTCCACTTCACTGACAGCAATCCTGCTGTGAAGTACATATATGTTAGAACTTGGGAGTGTTAAAAGAACACAAAAAATGTTTGACACTGTAAAATTAGTTTAATTTTGTTATAGAGGTAGGATGCTGGCTTTCAAATTTCTGAGTACGTATTTTAATAAAAAAATATGGATCCTCTACTAGCCATCTATAACTCCTGATGAAATTTCATCCTGGCACTGTACACCGGCAAGAAATGCAAAAGTCTCCGTGAACCAGGGTTTGTAGGAAAATGATAACTTTGAAACAATGGAAAAAGAGATCCATTTGATCTCCCCAGTCCACTACCACCAGCTAGTGACATAGCATGTGAAAAGTTTGTAATGATGCAATATTCATAATTTTTCGGGACTTGGGTGTAAAATTCTTTCGGGTGTATGAAGCTCTGGAAAGCTTCATAATATTGTTATCGTGTTTCAAACTAAAAGCAGTGGTGGCTTATTTTACCGTGTTCGTTTATCCGGCAGACGTGTGCGTTTGTAGGTTATCGGGCAGACGTCTGCTGGTTACGTTTTATCAGGAGTCCTGGTTACAGTTTTCGTTTCAAACTTCAGTGTTTTGTAAAGCGTCAGCATTAAGTAGATTAGTTCGTTTCTGGATGTTCATTACGTCGACAGTTTTAGTTCTTTCTGCGCAGTATTACTGCGTCATCCAAATTTTATATGAAACGAGAGGTTAGTTTATCGGGATTTTGAATGCGTCTACAGTTTTAGTTCCTCCAGCGCATTTTCAGGCAAAGTCAACAAGTTTTTGTTGTACGAGAGGTTAGTTTCTGTTGACGGCGCAGCAGTTGATAACGTGTTGAGCGCGGGACACAGCGCAGTTAGTGATGACGCTGCTGCCAGATGCAGGATGCCGGGCGCTTATCGCAGGAGAGGGGGGTGCAAGGCAGCACAATATAGGCATCTATCAGTCGCCCTCGAGAGAGTCTTCTTGAAGCAGTAGAGCAGTCTTCTTCAGTCGTCAGAGAGAGATACTTCACGTCGCCCCTTGATGGGCCGGTCAGAACAGTAGTCGTCGTAGTACAATGATAGTCTAGATCGCATTGGGTGTGACGTGAACCCCCACATCGGCAACAAAACTTTATTATTTCATTTCTCAGCCGGTGTGGGAGGTAGCAGCAGTTATTTATTCTTCGGGCCAGTTAAACCACTGTAACGCTGTTCGGTACCTGTATATTTATATCTGGACGGTTCGTACTCTGAATACCGCTAATTCATCTGTGAACTGTGAAAATTTGTTAAATAAATATAAAGTATAAAACAAACTAACTTGGAACTTTAACTTTATTTCATAATTAACTATGTTCAATTAACTGAGTCTCGTGTATTCTACCCTGAGCAAGTCGTGGCAAATAAACAGTCGGCAGTGTAAGCGGCTGAACGTTACAAGATGGCGCCTAACCTTTGAGGCNACTGTGCGGCATTATTATTAATATTTAAATAACGCAACGAGACGATTTATTACAAGTTCTTCCAAGTGTACCAACAGGAGCAAGACTGGCGGAGAAACCTTCTGGAATTCACTCGTTGGCGACAGAATGTGCAAATAAGCATTTGCTGTCAGTCTCCTGCCTGTGATGAGCTCCTAAACGCTCCCAGCTGCAACAGAGGTCGTCGGTGCCAATCAACTGGCCTCCATTGTCCTTCCATGTGCGGCCAATGGAGAGGGAATGATTGAAGCATTATACTTGTTGAGGCAGATCTGCTAAATGCCAGTACTTTGCAGATTGATGGGATTTTTTTGAAAAGGTTGTTGTACATAAGCGTACTTATATATATGTATGGATTCAAATGAAAGTAATTTTTCTATAATTACAATAACAGCCTTCCACTGTATGTCCTGTCAAGGGCTACAAATGGTTTTTTTTTTTTTTTTAATTTATGCATACTCCAATGAAATTATGTACCATATTATTCTCTAAATCAACAAAGTAATTTTTCTTTAACTGAATGATCTTTCAGGTATTAACAATGTTCAAGTATTGTACAAGTTCAAAATTTTCACCATACATAGTTGTGGGTTATTTTAATAAATGTCCACAATAGTGTATTGCTTTCTTAATGCAGTAAAGCTAGATGTTCTTCCTATACTAAAATTATGCTGAAAAATCCTTGATTGGATAACTGTGGATAAAATGATAATTGTTTTATCTCATAACTTAATCATCCAAAAAAAAGATTGCATTTTAATAATATGACAAATATTAATATTAAAGCTGACTTAATTGCACGCAGGCAGCAAATTCTGTGATGCATGGTATTAAAAATGTTCCACAAGTTAATAGAGAAAAAGATTTATACATCAAATTATAATGAAACGTCAAGCGACCTGAATTTTTGTAGTTTGTAAATTGTAATGTTAATATAAATCATTCTGTGTTTGCCATAATTATACAAAATCTCAAAAAATTAAAATATCAACTCTGTGATGTAGCAAATTGGAAAATGACATTCGTATTGCCAGCATGGCTTCTTTGTACCACTGGACGTGACATTACATTGAGATACAAATTAACAAATATTTTTACTTAAGTGTACACGTATTTGACTGCTATGTGCATTAATATGATGCACAGCTGTATTTTGCTTCTGGTCATTTATTCACACGAGACTAACATCTCCCATAGATTTTCTTTATCTTATTAAGTTAAAGCAATAAATACAATAAAAAGACCTTGAAAAAAAAAAACACATTTTACGAAAAGTATGGTGGTAGTCAGGGTTCCGTATGCCGCTCCAAGGCGAAATTACACAATTTTTTATTAAATATGTCTTTATTAAGGAGGTTTGTGTACTAAATTTTGGAAGGTTCAACGTAAATAAGCACAGAGAAAGTACGGAGGTAGTGGTGATGGTGGCGGTAACATCTGCGTGGCTTTTTTTGTCGATTTTCAACATGTCTTGTATGGGCATCTCTTTTTTTGTTGTTTCATAGCGAGCCATCACAGTGTCACCTTTTTGCTGGTGTGTGTAGTTTTCCATAAATAACAATAAACTTGTGTCAAGGATCTCTTAGCCCATCTGCTCCTGAATAAAGGTGTTTGCTTTTTTTGATTCCAGATGCAAAATTATTGCAGCCTCTGCAACCTTCTTGGTACTTTCCTTGAATAGAATCACGTAATCAGATTCTGTCAATTTCACGGTTGTCGTAGTTAAATAATTTTTAAGTGACCTTTTTTTTAAAGTTATGTGGAGGACAAAGTAGTATGTACACACGCTCAAGAAATTGGAGATTTTGAATAAGATATAATTGTTGATAAATTATAATTAAATATCAGTGAGCTGTTACAATAAGTTTTATTTTGTTGTACAGGGGAGAATGTAATTAACATTATGGTTACCTAACCTACTAATATTGAGCCGTGATAGTCTGTCCACCTTGGCTTGAAGCCCGAGCCTCTTTTGGACATGCGGTTATGGCAGTCTTGTTGGCGGCTCCTCTGTCCATCTTGCTCAGTCGGCACCAAGCGGCAGTTTGGTGGATGGGATTCTTGCTGTTCCAACCACCAGGCGTGGGCGGCAGCACTCTAGTAGAACGTTCTGCCCACTGGCCTGCGACCACCATTGTAGCAATGTAGTTGCAGATGACTGTATGTAGGTCAGGTCATTCTAAAACTGAATATTTGTAAAGGCGGTTGACAGTTATTTGAGCACTTTTGAAAATCAACCTTTGAAAAATGTCACTGCCCCTGCACGCAGGTGTTTTTAACCGGTACACTGACTGACATGTGCCCAGTTAAGTTGGTAATGATAGAGGGAAAGTAATTATATGCTTAATGCTGATTGAAAGTGTTAGGTATACATTTGTGAATAATGAAATTATTTATTTTGCTTTCTATTTTTNAATGCTGATTGAAAGTGTTAGGTATACATTTGTGAATAATGAAATTATTTATTTTGCTTTCTATTTTTTTTTTTTTTATGTGTACAAGTGTACGAATTTGTAAAATATTTACTTTTCTAATAATTCCACAACTTTACTTGGCAGGCGCATGAATAAAGTGACCAGGCCCATGGCATGGCATGGCAACTTTAATTTTAGTTATGGTGAAAGAATACATGGTGTGTGTTCAAGGAGATCTTCAGTAGGGTTTTCAGAATGCTCAGTTTATTTATATATATATATATATATATGTGTGTGTGTATGTATGTATATATGTGTATACATATGTGTATATACATGCACATATGTGTATATATGTGTGTGTATATATATATGTGTGTATATGTGTATATATATATAGGTGTGTATATATGTGTGTATATATACATACACACACAGTAAACTCCCAATTTACCGGGGGCGACATAACCGTGGAGACGCCAGTTCAAAGTCAAATATTGAACAGTTGCCGCCAGTCCTGCACCGCTGCTATTAATAAACCCATGTGCATGCAGTAGTGACGCGGTACTGATTTATTTTTATATTAAACTGTTCTGGCACTATATTTGACACGTTTTGAACAGTGAATATGTGTGAAACTTGGAAGTATTAGGAATTCAGGGAAATTGTCAGATAGCTCATTTTCATTCATAATAANCAGTGAATATGTGTGAAACTTGGAAGTATTAGGAATTCAGGGAAATTGTCAGATAGCTCATTTTCATTCATAATAAAATATTTCACAATTAAACCTGGCATCTGCTCGTCAAAAAGGCGAGATCTTGTAGTTTACAGTCGTTCGTGCATGCAGAGGCTATTTGTAAATTAACCGTGGCATCAAGTGCGACTGGCTGACAATATATCACATAAACATAAATATTATTTGCCTCAAGAATGGCTCCTACGCAAACATGTCACGCGTGGTTTTAATAAATAACATTAATTTTTGCTTTTTTGCTGAAGTGGGAGGGAAGTCAAGACCAAAAAAAAAAAAAAAAAAAAAAA
>NQII01002936.1:66638-133493 GCA_002778355.1 Clitarchus hookeri | reverse complement strand
AACTCCCTCCATCCATCCAGTTACCTATCTTCCCCCAACCAATGAGCTAACTATCTACCAATTACCCATCCACCTACCTCTCTCACCCACATCTCAACCACACCCATCAAACCTGTCATCTCCCCACCCATCCAACTACCAAAATTATACCCACCCCTCCAGATTACCTATATCTTCCCCACCCATCCAGCTACCTGTCTCACCCACATCCCATTCACACCCATCAAATTACCTATCTTCCAACACCCCAACCCCATCCTTCCAGCTACCTAACTCCTCCCAATCCCAACCTTCCAGTTAACTTAACTCCCCCTATCAATCTACCTATTATCCCCAACCTCACACCTCCAGTTACCGATCTTCCCCACCCAACCTTTATAACTACCTTCTTACTCCCCAACCCTGCCCCTCCAGCTTCCTATTTTCCCCTAATTCCGAACCACACCCATTTTGACTACCTATTGTCCCCCCACTCTTCCCTATCCAACAACCTACCACCCACCCCTACCTTCCAGATAACTATCATCCCCACACTCCACCTACCTGTCTCCTCCCATCCAGCTAGCTACCTATCGACCCCCACCACCATTCAGCTACCTATATTCCTCCAACCCACCAATCCATCTACCTATCTTTCCCCACCCTACTAATCCAGCTATAGTATATCTCATATAAGGAGGNACCTATTGTCCCCCCACTCTTCCCTATCCAACAACCTACCACCCACCCCTACCTTCCAGATAACTATCATCCCCACACTCCACCTACCTGTCTCCTCCCATCCAGCTAGCTACCTATCGACCCCCACCACCATTCAGCTACCTATATTCCTCCAACCCACCAATCCATCTACCTATCTTTCCCCACCCTACTAATCCAGCTATAGTATATCTCATATAAGGAGGTCACTTTTTGACAGCTTGGCTAAAGTATCACCACAGTTCAATGGGTATGGTTAGGCTGGGGGTGAAATAGGTAGCTGGAGGGCCAGGGTTGGGTGAAACATATGTAGCTGGTTGGGNATGGGTATGGTTAGGCTGGGGGTGAAATAGGTAGCTGGAGGGCCAGGGTTGGGTGAAACATATGTAGCTGGTTGGGTGGGGTGGAGGGAAGTTTGGTATCTCTGGCCATCTAGATACCAAACTTCCACCCCACCCAACCAGATTTGTTCATAAGAGATGTTTCAAAACAGTGTACTTTGTATTTTTTCTTTTTATAGGCAACAGAGTCGACATTTTGGGGAAAAGGCCATTGGATGGTGAATTGGCAGATCCACAGTTTAAGAAAGCCAAGAGTTCATATAGTGTGGCCAAGGATCCCAAGGCTACATCAGTGTTCAAGTCTTTATTCACCTCGCATGCAACTGCTCGGGGACAGATGAAGGCCCACTGGATCACCTATAATCCATTTTACAATTAACCAATTGATATGTATTTCATCTGTAAAAATTGTCCATTAATTAAAAACTTTCTCTTTCTAATTAATGTTATATTTGTAATCCTTAACTACCAGTTGCTCCAGCAAACTAACTGTTGAGANAACTGACGTGATAAGACTTGGAACTTACTACAACTTGCAGTCATTTGTTATTACATGTACCCTCACGAGGGAAATGATATTTTGCAAAGGGCAATTACAAACGTAGCTTATAGTAGTTTGAAAGTTAAATACAACTTTCACTTATAACAACCTAATTTGTTTCTACAAGACATCTTTGCATCACATATTACTTCATACTGGTTAAATGTCCACTATTCAGCATTTTAACAGCTATTAGATTTATGTTTGCATTTAGTACACATCTAAAAAAAAAAAAAGCTATGCTTATCTGTAAACTCTTACAGTCAACTTCCATTTTACTGGGGGGGAAGCTGAATTGGGTTGTGACTTAACCGTGAAGCCACCAGTGCAGAGTCAAATATTGAACAGCTACCGCCTGTCGTGCGCTGTTGCTATTAATAGCGCACACACACACACACACTCACACACACACTCACACACACACACACTCTCTCTCTCTCTCTCTCTCTCTCACACACACACACACAAAACTAACTTTTCTCCAGGCAGCAGTCGAGTAATGCGGTACTGTAAAAAGTTCCAACACTATCCTTACACACATTTGTGGAGATTGTCGGAGAGCACATTTTCATTCATAATAATAAAGCGTGGCGTCTGCTCGTACGAAAGGAGAGATTGGGTAGTTTACAGTAGTTCATTCATGCAAAGAGGCTATTTATAAATTAACCACGGTATACAGTGTGACTGATTGACAATATGTCACATTAAAGTAAAAATTATTTACAGCAAAAATGATTCCATCGCAAAACAACGTGTAGTTTTTAACAATTTTCCCTTTGTTGCTGAAGTGGGAAGGGGGAGACAAAAACCAAAATGGCGAGCCGACCTCAGAAAGGCTGATTACAGGCCGAATCCAAATTATCAGCGAGTAGAATTGCTTCACACAGAAATATGTTATGTTAAAATATTTATAGAGCTCGTGGAAAATGTAATGGTAATTTGTTCCCACACGCACTGTCCAACAGATGGCAGCATAGTCGCCTATTTCGCTGCTGTGTCGCAAAAGTATTTATCACATCCTTTTAAAAGCAAATTTTTCATCTCGAACAGACTCCAATAAAACGACTCAGGTTTGAAAAATATTGTTAAATTAATGAAGAAATATTTGAAAAATACTTTGCAACAGATGCACGTGGCGACGTTAGCACTAACTACAGCTTAAGAAAAAGAGANAAGAAATATTTGAAAAATACTTTGCAACAGATGCACGTGGCGACGTTAGCACTAACTACAGCTTAAGAAAAAGAGAAAAACTAAACTAAACCTATCACATATGGTTTAAGTTCCATTTCATTTAAACACTGACACATATTTCTAGAACAAAGTTTAATTTGTTACACCAACAGCTGTTTTGTAACAATATAAAATAAAATACATANCGACACATATTTCTAGAACAAAGTTTAATTTGTTACACCAACAGCTGTTTTGTAACAATATAAAATAAAATACATAAACATTTTGTCTACAAACTCCCTACCCACATATTTCTCCAATGTCTGTTGTACAAATGTAGGTTGCCAGAAGCAAACATGAAATTCTCTTGCAATAGTTCATACATCAGCCGATACAGAATTTTATGTATGGGATGTTATTCATTTACGACATGTTGCCACACACACTGGCTGTCAAAAAATGTAATTCATAAAGACTATACTATTTGTTTACATGACCTAAGTGTACAGTATGTAAACACATACCTCCCAACTTTTAAAATGTAATGTTTACGAGTTTACTGAAAAGAGCTGAAGTTACAGAATTTTTTGTTCAACTTAAAATTCTTTTTTTGTTTATTTATGTATTTTTCATATGATTGCCATAGATAGTGCGATAAAGACACGTCACTCTACAAAGAAACTGCTACCTAAGCGCAGCATGTTACCGGCTGATTTAAGTTGTAGACAGCGCTGAAATCGTATTTGTTNACAAAGAAACTGCTACCTAAGCGCAGCATGTTACCGGCTGATTTAAGTTGTAGACAGCGCTGAAATCGTATTTGTTTGTGAAGTGTTCATGAATCGCATAGCGTCATCTTTGAATCACGTGTGTGTGTGTTTACTGGTCGGCCATGTTCATGTTGTAGTTACGTATTTTTACAGCGTTGTGCTACGTGGTAATCTGCAAAATGAGCGGAAAACGTAAGAAAACCAATTTTCAGGAAGGAGTACACCAAAGAATTTCCATGTATATTAAAGTCTAACAAAGGAGAGAAGTTTGCGTTTTGCTGTGTTTGCAGATGCGATGTAAGCATTGCACATGGTGGTAGAAACAATGTTTTCAACCACGTGAAGCGCGGAAAACACATTGAAAATGTGAAAGGTGGTGTTAATAATTTGAAATTGGACAGTTTTTGGTCGAAAGTTCTGTTGTGGATAACATTACAAGAGCAGAATGCTATTTCACGTGTTTTATAGATGCACACAATATTCCAATAAGTGTAGCAGACCATGCCGGCCGGGCCTGTGTTCAAAAAGATGTTTCCCGATTCGGAAGTGGCAAAAACCGTTCATGGGCGGGCATACGAAGACGACTGCCATTATTAATGAAATGGCATACGAGGATTTAACTCATGTGTGACGGTGTGTTGTATGTAACTTAGACAACAGCTACGGTGTATGTGTGAACTGTTCATCACTGAAGTTGAAAGGAAAGTTGCTGTGAACGTAAGGCTTGTGATGTGTTTATGTTTACTGATTTACATTATTCCAGAATTACTTCTTATTATACACTAGGCTGCAAAGTATTTTAGAATTAAAAGAAAGCATATTATTCAAAAGTATTTTACTAAACAATTTAACCATAATTTCTTACTTTTTTTTTGAACTTGGTGTACACCCATTTTCACTGAGTTAACCTGTTGTGAAAACTGCATTGTCTGCAAGTTTAAAGAAGTCTTGACCATAAGCATTTTTACCTTCTACTTCATATTAATTTATTTGTAAGTTAGAGTTAAATTAGCATGTAAGAACACAGGCCTGTGTGGAAGAAATGCTCTTTAAAGTACCGTAGATCGTTGTAAAAATGATGCGTCCAGTTTACGTTAAAATTAATATTTTCTAAATGTTTTACNCTTTAAAGTACCGTAGATCGTTGTAAAAATGATGCGTCCAGTTTACGTTAAAATTAATATTTTCTAAATGTTTTACTGATTGAGGATTTGAAAAGTTGGCAGATATGTAAACATATTTATCCCCCGTTGCTTTAACAGTGTGTATTGGTTACCCGCGAACCCACAGTCAGTCATTATCCTGGAAAATCGGGAGTTTGCTATATATTAAAGCTTTCTCTAAAAGAACTTGCACAGTAATTTCTACCCATATTAAACAATCCTATAACTACAAAAAAACATTGCTACTGCAAATAAATTAACATTACAAAGGCAAAGGCATGAAATTACAATATAAAGCAAAATACCGAGAATATGATTATTTTATGGTATCTACAAATTATATATAGGCCTATGTTATTAAAACTTACATTTGACATTATCTGAACTGTATAACTTTAAAAAAAAAAAAAACCTAAGGTACACACATACAAAACTGAAATGGTACAAACAGGGTTGGCCAAAATGCACTTTCAATACAGCTTTCAGCTGACACGTTATCATGCACGCCGCTTGCATTCACACACATGGAAGGCACAAGCATTATGCACCTCTAAACATAGGAAAATTTTTACTCTCTATGACAGACAAGCTTACATTTTTTCCCCTCCGCAAAATGCCTAGTTTTTAACTTGTGCTTCGATCTAAACACAAAAAAAAAAAGTGAATGTAACAGCATTACAACTAGCAGAAGCAAAAATGTGTTTGACTGTAACCACAGCTGCTGATGCAGCACATGCAAGGCAACAGCTTTCTGCAAGTCTTGTTGCATAGATCGGAAACAATACTAGCAAAGGAAAAACTGAATGAAGATATGGAGATACCTGAATGGAAATAGGGGTGCTGATTTGTAACAAAACAATGTGGCAGCTGCTATTTTCCTGATGAAGGGGAGATAATATTACCAACCACATCTTCATTCTCCAAAACACTACTNAAAAAAAAAAAAAAAAACCAGTGAATATTACAACTAGCAGAAGCAAAAATGTGTTCGACTGTAACCACAGCTGCTGATGCAGCACATGCAAGGCAACAGCTTTCTGCAAGTCTTGTTGCATAGATCGGAAACAACACTAGCAAAGGAAAAACTGAATGAAGATATGGAGATACCTGAATGGAAATAGGGGTGCCGATTTGTAACAAAACTATGTGGCAGCTGCTATTTTCCTGATGAAGGGGAGATAATATTACCAACCACATCTTCATTCTCCAAAACACTACTNTATGTGGCAGCTGCTATTTTCCTGATGAAGGGGAGATAATATTACCAACCACATCTTCATTCTCCAAAACACTACTCAGCGATTTGTTGCCTCATCGCGAATACTTCCTGATATTTGCAATGAAAATAATTTCAAAAAATTAAATTTTTGGAAGTGCATAGATCTCTTAGTAATCGCTTTAGGAAAAAATAGTACATATATTTTTGTCTTATATTTCCATCACGAATTGCCTCCCACAGTTTTGTTGGTAATTTTTAGCTGCATGTTCTATAATGTTCATCATCTAGTTCATTTTGTGCAAAAAAAAATTTTTACCACACATAACTTTGTGACGGTTGACTCATTTTATCATGAATTAATTTGCATTAATAAGACACTTGTTCAGCATACTAAAGTAAATCTATCATATATGAATATCTAACTATGAGGTTAAATGTTCAAGTGTTTTCTTTGCAAATAAATTACTAATATTGATGTTTTTCGTGCACAAAATGAGTTGTTTAGATATTGCCGGCATGAGTTATTTAGACATTGGTGACCGTTATATTGCAGATAATTAATTACTAACACATCATCATCAGGTAGATAGATGACTTACACATTCAAATTGGTACACTCCTTGCTAGGAGTAATATATGACTTACAATAGAACCCCTATTTTACATTTTTCAAGGAACAATACAAAAATGTGTGCGATGCTAGAAATTGTAAGAAAAGGGAAATGCCAAAATTTAATCCCTAGAAAATACAATTTAGATTAACATACTGTACATTAGATGTGTCCAGATGTGGGTGGAGGGCAGTTATAACCAGTTGCAGCAATCACGACTGTCCCTTTGAGATAATCTGCTATATGCTGTTTACGGTTAGTTAAGCATTTTTAAAATCGACCTTTTCGAATTTAATTTTTCCCGCCTGCACATATTTTGATGGGCACACTGGCTGGCACCTGCCCAGTAAAGTTGGCAACAACACAGGGAAAGTAGGTCCATGTAGTATTAAAACAGTAATGTAAACATTTGTGAATATTTAAATAATTTCTTGTAATTTTGGTTTTTCTAAATTTATTTATTGATTTTGTTTGCATGTCAACAGTATATAAGCCAGGGCAGCCTACACAACAAAACATATAGTGTAAAAATAAGCAAATTTGTGTATTATTTATTTTTTTCACTCGACTGGCACATGAATAAAATTAAGAGGCCCACGGCAATGTTAATTTTACAATTTCATAAATGTAGTCTGCGAAGATGTTAAGCGGAGCGCGCTCAAATACAGTCGTGGTTCTGTGGAAGCAAACTTTTAACTCTGAAGTGTACATATTTACAGTAGATGTATACGTCTAAGATACTCTTTACTTTTACATTCACAAAGCACGTACAGTAAGGTTATTTCCACTATAAGACGCGTTGGTTAAATAAATTGCATATACAGTAATTACGAATTGTAAGATTAAAATGTGTGATGGATGTTGCAGAAAATTGTCACATGCAAAAGCGCCAAAAAAATTAGAAAAAGTTTTGATGCAAATTTCAAATGTAGGGTTCTGCAAAACAAAACAGTTCCCTATCATCCCAACAGAGATTCAACATTTCTAGAAGAAAACAAAAACTGTACAAGGTGGTTTGTGGGCCTAAGTGCGGGAAATGCACGGACACCGAAAAGTCGTCTAAATTTGTTTCAAAATTCAAAACCTTAAAACTGATACGTAGTTTGACTTGCATGCGAGTCGACTTATATTTGGGACAACACGGAAGGCAAAAGTTTCAAAAGCACACATGATCGATGAGCGAATAAGACATCGGGTCCATGTTAGTGTTAATTTTAAATGTTGGGGAACGATACAAACTAATGAGAAAAGTAAATCCTGTGCAGGACTTTCAAATATGCTAAATTAACTTGAAAACGCCCTATAACAGTTTTACTGCATTATGGTAAGATAATTTTATGCATTCCAAAATAAATAAAGAATTTTAATTTACCTAAAAATAATTTCTACACCAAATTAAGAACCTCACTATGTAAACTTATATCAGTGTTATTTGTCAACTTTGTGCCTTATGCTAAATTAACAACCACAATATGTACAGTATGATAATAAATATGTACAGGTATGTACAGTAACTGTTTTGCAGCATATACGGTGCAGTCTTCAGTGGAATGCATTAGCAATACTCAGATGACAATGAAATATATCAATACATACAAAACTTAGATTTTTTTTACCGCTCATTCTCCTGAGACACACGCATTTAACAGCACTTCACTAACTTACAGATATTTGTTACACACGGAAAATAATAGTTATAAATATACCAAACTTGTAATTTTTAAAGCAGCATTCTTCAGAGTCTTCAGATATGGAAAACTGTTGTTACCTGTAATCAAATAAAACATTTTGATGAGTCATCACGTGGTGAAATTCTAATCACCGAACACTATTATAAATTTAATCATTTTTCACAGACCTACACTGAGAAACACTTCAGCAAGCAGCAGTAATTCAAACATAAAACATTCATTCACAAAAACATTTTTAATTTTTATACCAATAATTCCTTTGGTGAACATGAACTTGTCGGATGAATTACATCATCACAAAGTGGGCCCTTGCCATCATGTGTTGATTAGAAAAAGCACACCAAACTGTCATTTAACACATCTAATGTTCCAAAAAATCATCAGCTTCAACCAAAATTGCACAATCTTACATAAAATTCCCCATAAAAATAAAGGGTAATTTATTCAATGAGTTCATATTCACTGAATGCCTTGTGTAAAACTGCAGACACATGGTAGTGAGTGATGAAAGTACACGTGATTGCCAACAGCTGATCTGCAAGCAGTAAGCCAGAGAGTATCAATATTTGATGTATGCTACCCATCCATGACTATTTTAATTTAGTAATATCTTTGTGTGTATCAAATCAAATGTTACTTTTGTTACACTACCCATATCTGTTGTGTACAACAAATACGGTCAACAATTTTACGTAGGATATATATTCACTTAAAAAAAGCAATGTTGCATTATGTGCCAGAAACTAAAATGCATTTCAGGGTTGTAAGGGCTCTTTTGTACAGTTTTTTCCATGTTCTGAAACACCATCTAAGAAACCAAATTTGCACAACATACATCAAATCCAGACATTAAGTTCACGAGTGCCCCTTAAAAACCCTATAACATCCATGTTCTGCAGAACATTCACTGCTACCATGTATACCTACAGTGAATAGTCTAGTCTATTCACTGTAGGTATTTTATACCTGTAGGTATACCTTCACTGTAGGTATAAAATACCTACAGTGAATAGTTTATTTGCTGTAGCTTCAGGTTTTTAAAATTAAACCTAAGAAAAATGGTTTCCTAAATAAATCATATATCACAAGTGTTTCCAACTACAATCAACTCTCATTTCTAAGACCCCTGGAATACCGACCCTCTCGAAATAAATATCCTTTTTCTGGGAACCATGAAAGGACTTACAATCAAGAGTTTACTGAACCACTTTCACTTATATTTTTGTCTATATATATCATAAGCATAACGCAGCACATTACAACAGTTCTTATGTAAAATATTGTTAACATTTTTACCAACGTATTTATGTTTTTACATAAAACTGGTGGAAATACACACAGTTGCTAAGAACAAAAAAAAATAATTCAGATTGTCTGCCCGACATAAAATATGGTGCATTGTTTTCCACCTAAACCTAAATGTGCAGAAGGATATGAATTGATAGCCGGATAGGCGAAAAGGGCTAAGTAATTATGAATAGAGTATTATTTTCTTTTATTTCATTGTAGTGCTTGTATAGCACAAATTTCCCTATGTTGACGTGAACATGTGTCTAAAATTAGACAGACACATGAGGTACCAGGACGGGAAAGGCATTGTAACGTTTGCAGGATGGTCCATGTGGCAAATAACACAACATAAATAATGTGGTCTTGTTCGATTGGGTATAGGAATATGATGCGTACATCAGGGTTGCCACCTTTTTCCCATAGGAAAATTCCCTGACATTTCCCTGATATCCAGACAAAAATAATCTCTTTTTCCCTAACCTTCTTTCAACAATTTTTTTCCTGGAAGGATTGACACCTTTGCATTACTATCTAAACAAATAATATTTGTTTATTTCCATCAGACTCATGGAGCTGTACTTAGAAACCTTACTGAAATTTGTGGCTTTTGCAACTGTTTTAAAGGTACAGTGGAAACTATGCATCGAATTTCAGGGAACTGACATAAAAATTCTGTAAATGCGGACATTCTGTAGATGTGGACTAGACATATTAGTCAANAGAAATTGATAAGACTGTTAGGTTTTTGACAAGTTTAACTAAAATAAAACAATGCAAATGGGAATATTAAAGAAACCCTTGATAATACAGTAGAAGCCTGTTAGAAAGTTCTGAAGGGAACCAAGAAGTGTTTACCTTATATGTAAAAAAAAAAACACAATCAGTCCACTTTAATTTGTTTCGGTATTCACACCCAAACTTAATAAAAACCGTATTTAAACACCTCTTTTGAAACCACGTGCATAGAAATAGCTGCAGACGTAGTGGAAGTATTATCCATAGAGAAACTAACAGTCGCAGTTACTAGCTAACAAATAAACGTTTCTTTAATATTGTGATTGATAAAGTGCAGTGAATGGGGTTTCCTTAATTTTAAGTTGCCTTTTTTGCTAACCTTCAGGACATATTTATTAGTTACATTTATACATATATGCATTTGTATTTTTCATAAAAAAAAAATTCAAGTGAAAAATTTACGAGTGGTTTTGGCAACGTTGCATTGCGAATCAATATCTCAAAAACATTGCACCACTTTTTTTTGCGGTTGCTCTGCTGGTCATTACCAACATGGCCACCACCGTAAACATTACAATTGCTTGCTGAACATCTAATAAAATATCTACAGTACATATTTCATACTGTATTTCTACATATTTCAGTGTTTTTTTTTGTATTTCATGCTCTAAATACATGAAGTGTAGTCTGAGACGTCTATTGTTATTATTTATTATTTTTTTTGTTACAAAGTACAAGTTAGGTGTGACATTGCGACGAAATCAACAACAGGTTATTTCGGAAGTGGTAAATTACATATGTAGGACTAAACACAGGGCAGTGAGACGTAAGTAAAAACATTGTGTGTGAAAATTAATTTTATTTGTGTTATATATTAGTATTTTTTGTGCATGTGTACATAATGCACTTTTTTTTTTTACAGCTCTAACGTAAATATAGTTAGAAATGCTGAAAGAAACGTCTTAGGTTTGCATTTGCAATACAGTGAAAAGGGCCTCAAACGCAATACAGTATTGAGTATTTTAGTAATTTTAGTGCATCTACTTCAAGACTTCCATCTTTGGTATGCCAGCTAGGCTTGGAAAGGCTCGGCTGTGAACGCGTGGATGCAGCTATTGTCGGACGAGAGAAAATTCTAAATTTAACGTTATCTTGATTGCTGCTCTATAAATTTGTGAAAGTAACTCTAGTAAAGTTTTTGTTTATTTTTCTCAAGTACTAATACTTAACTGAACTTAAATATGATTCATGGTCAAATCGGCTATTGCAATAAGAACATAAAATTTAATGACAAAATTTTATCAGACACATTTAAAAATTAAAGAAATTAAGTTTGACATTTACCCTGTGGTTATATGAGACTACATTAGTAGTTGAGAGTCACGAGATTTGGGCGACTCTTAACAACGAGGTCGTGAGAGCCGATGAGGGTGAAATGAGATGAGAATGCAGCTGTGTCGGAATGCCATGGTGAGGGAAATAGGAGAACCCTGAGAAAACCCGTCAACCAGCAGCATTGTCCGGCACAATTCCCACTTGCGAAAATCCAGTAGTGACCCGGCCAGGGATTGATGAACCCGGTTCGTCATGGTGGGAGGCGAGCAGTCTAACCACTCAGCCACCGTGGCCCCTCTCCTATATTAGTGGCTTGCTTTAATACATTTTGTTTGGAATTATTTTCTCTTCTTTACTTGTTCCTACAGAGAACATGTTGACCTACATTGTGGTAAAATTGATAACATTATGTGAAAAGTTTCTCAAATAATGTACTGAAAGTAAAATCACAACTATAGGGCGAACTGACAAAAATAAGTGGAATTATTACTATTTTTGAGATTTGCAAGAAAATGTCTCATGCAAACAAACTTTTTCTGCCACAATACGACAGAAATATGTTGTTAGTAACACACAGACATTCCAGCAATCTAAAATTCATACAAACATATTTAATCTTATGACGTAGGGATTTATGCATAAGAGTTGAAGCTACCCTATTCCATTTAGCGACTTGAAGCAGGCATTAAAATTTATACCCAGAAATATTTTCAGTAATTTGCTGCCAACGTTAATCCAAATAAAGCAGCATTGAAACTGCATGCAGTCACAAGCAGGTAACTTTCTTTAAAGAGTAATTTCAAAGTGACTCGACAGCAAGCCAGCAGCTTTGTGGATGTCAGTGAGGGGAATACTCACTCGTCAACCCCGGTGTGCAGTAACTTCAGAGCTTTGGTGAGGTAGTCTATTGCAGTCGGCTCGTCGTTGTAGCTCAGCGCACTCTCCGCCCACTTGCAGTACTTTTGTGCCTTCACGGTCTGCTCCGGCGTCAGCCTCACCTCACCTGATGTAAAACATGTTACGTACAAAAACTGTGGTAGGTGATCAGTTTTGCAAATATACTAAGGTCCTTGTTACCAAATTTATTTTTACAGGTTGTAACATAGATACGTGTATACTGTTAGCACCACAACTGCTGGCGGGTGAATTTACGGTGAGAGGAGTACAACCGGCGGCATGCTAAAAACATTAGTCTCCACTAAGTCAGTTGCACACTTGCTGATGCGTGCCAAATATGTTTGTAACAGTTAGTGCATAACCAGGCCATCACTAACATCAGCTGCAGTGCCAGAGAACCAAGCATGTGCATCTGGGAGGCGATCTGCAAGGACATCTAGACAATGAATCTGTGCTCATATACAATGCTGTCCTTTTTTTGNGTTCGTCATGGTGGGAGGCGAGCAGTCTAACCACTCAGCCACCGTGGCCCCTCTCCTATATTAGTGGCTTGCTTTACTACATTTTGTTAGGAATTATTTTCTCTTCTTTACTTGTTCCTACAGAGAACATGTTGACCTACATTGTGGTAAAATTGATAATATTATGTGAAAAGTTTCTCAAATAATGTACTGAAAGTAAAATCACAACTATAGGGCGGGGCGAACTGACAAAAATAAGTGGAATTATTACTATTTTTGAGATTTGCAAGAAAATGTCTCATGCAAACAAACTTTTTCTGCCACAATACGACAGAAATATGTTGTTAGTAACACACAGACATTCCAGCAATCTAAAATTCATACAAACATATTTAATCTTATGACGTAGGGATTTATGCATAAGAGTTGAAGCTACCCTATTCCATTTAGCGACTTGAAGCAGGCATTAAAATTTATACCCAGAAATATTTTCAGTAATTTGCTGCCAACGTTAATCCAAATAAAGCAGCATTGAAACTGCATGCAGTCACAAGCAGGTAACTTTCTTTAAAGAGTAATTTCAAAGTGACTCGACAGCAAGCCAGCAGCTTTGTGGATGTCAGTGAGGGGAATACTCACTCGTCAACCCCGGTGTGCAGTAACTTCAGAGCTTTGGTGAGGTAGTCTATTGCAGTCGGCTCGTCGTTGTAGCTCAGCGCACTCTCCGCCCACTTGCAGTACTTTTGTGCCTTCACGGTCTGCTCCGGCGTCAGCCTCACCTCACCTGATGTAAAACATGTTACGTACAAAAACCGTGGTAGGTGATCAGTTTTGCAAATATAGTAAGGTCCTTGTTACCAAATTTATTTTTACAGGTTGTAACTTAGATACATGTCTACGGTTAGCATCGCAACTGCTGGCGGGTGAATTTACGGTGAGAAGAGTACAACCGGCGGCATGCTAAAAACATTAGTCTCCACTAAGTCAGTTGCACACTTGCTGATGCGTGCCAAATATTTATGTAACAGTTACTGCATAACCAGGCCATCACTAACATCAGCTGCAGTGCCAGAGAACCAAGCACGTGCATCTGGGAGGCGATCTGCAAGGACATCTAGACAATGAATCTGTGCTCATATACAATGCTGTCCTTTTTTTGGTGGCAGGAATGTTTGCCCAAGCCCAAGGTAATTAATTGTTTTCTGTTCCACCTTGTATAAAGGAACCTTCATTGGAGGATAATATTTTATAGAAAAACAAGTTTGCAGACCAAGTAGAAGTAATTAAAAAATTTAACAAGAAAAATATCATGACAAATCTTTATCATGTAAAGATGGCAGGATTATCTTACGGCCAAATGCATCTGTACAGATTAAAGTTTACAGTTACGTACAGACTGCAGGCCAATTTACAATAAAGATTTCAATAAACTGAAACTAGCAACATACAATAAATATTTTTAAATTTTTTTAGAGTTCTAGTTAGGCGAGTTTTAACGACAGCCTGTTCAAACACCAACACATTCCTAATATTTTAAATATGCTGTAAGCAGAAGATCAATAAAAAGCAAAGCTGGGATGAACCCAAAATTCTACATCAAACTCGGAACTGTATGTACAATATTTTCCTAGTACTGTATTCGAACTTGAACTGAACCTTAACCCTGTTCACAAACCAAATTCAAACTGAACTGTTCTGCAATTCACTGAACTCGAAATGAACATTTTACCAGAGGAATGAAAATCAAATGGAAATTAAACTTATAACATGTGGCTGAATTTAAATGCATCCTTTCNTTCGAACTGGAACTGAACCTTAACACTGTTCACAAACCAAATTCAAACTGAACTGTTCTGCAATTCACTGAACTCGAAATTAACATTTTACCAGAGGAATGAAAATCAAATGGAAATTAAACTTATAACATGTGGCTGAATTTAAATGCATCCTTTCGTTACGTGTTCATTCTCTTTACACATACAATACTAAAATTATTAACACAATACATAAAATTAAAGGTTTTTTTTTACAACATAAACATATATCAGAATTACTGATCTATTTAGCATGCTGCCCATTTTACTTGTTCAAGCAATTTACAACACATGATTTACAGTACTTATTNCGTTTGTTACGTGTCCATTCTCTTTACACATATAATACTAAAATTATTAACACATTACATAAAATTAAAGGCTTTTTTTTTTACAATATAAACATATATCACAATTACTGATCTATTTAGCATGCTGCCCATTTTACTTGTTCAAGCAATTTACAACACATGATTTACAGTACTTATTTCACAACAAAATAGATTTAACACATGGTTCAGCAGGAGCAAAGATAAAGTAGCTTAATGTTGGCAGTGTGCATACGCAAACACAAGCACATAGTTAAATTACATTCGAACTACGAGCGTGTTCAGTGTTGAATCTGCAACTGAGTGTTCACAATCGTAATCACACCATAGACACAGTGTGTAATAGCTTGAAACTTCGCATGTGAGTGTTGTTTACAATGTCAATTATGTATCACGCATGCTAAACAATGCTGGCAACGTGTGCTGTACCACATATGAACACTGCAGACTGCTATATGCTGTTCACGGTAAAGTGAGCACTTTAGAGGCCCTAGTTACTTTTTTCTTTCAGCCATTTTTTATTCTTGAACAATTTTTTTTAAAAATAAATATTGCTATGAAACACAGTGTATGTATTCAACTGCACTCAGAATTTAATGTCTAATGTTACAATAAAACATATTTATTGACTGCAAATGACAGGGCTTTAAAAAGTGCTCGCTACGCCATGAATAAGCCCATAGTATGTTGTTAATGTTTGTGTTTCACATGAAACCTCTTTAGTAAGAGTTCGTTACTAAAATATGCATTCGTAAATTTTTAAACCAAACANTAACGTGTTCATTTCAAAGTTTGTTACTTAAATTTGCATTTGTAAATTTTTGAACCAAACACAAACTCTTGTTAATTTTTTACAACAGACCTTCAACCAAACTTATGAACCGAGTTCTTTTTCAACCCAAACCTTAAGTTTGAGTTTGGTTCGAAATTAGAACATTTGACACAGTTTTAATAAAAAGTTTTAAGGCAGTTTGTCAAGATTAATTTAGTAGACATGCACATGCAATTAAAACTTATAACTGGACTAAATTCAAGGAATGTATTGATGCATGACGCTTCCTACTCATTATTACTATCATTGACTCTGCATCATCACGTGCGCGTTACATGCCTCCGAGGGAATCAAATCCCGACTGTCCGCCTCCAAGGCCAGCACCCACGTAATGCTAGGAAGTTACGTCATCGCCCCCGCCACTTGTAAACCCGCTGAGAAGCAGGCACGGGCATGCAAGAGTTTGTCCCTAAGCGAGTAGCGGATACCGCTCGCAACCACACCNTGCGAGTTCGTTACTAAAATATGCATTCGTAAATTTTTAAACCAAACATGAACTGTTGTTAATTTTTTACAACAGACCTTCAACCAAACTTATGAACAGAGTTCTTTTTCAACCCAAACCTTAAAGTTTGGGTTAGGTTCGAAATTAGAACATTTGACACAGTTTTAATAAAAAGTTTTAAGGCAGTTTGTCAAGATTCATTTAGTAGACATGCACATGCAATTAAAACTTACAACTGGACTAAATTCAAGGAATGTATCGACGCATGACGCTTCCTACTCATTATTATCACCATCGACTCTGCATCATCACGTGCGCATTACATGCCTCCGAGGGAATCAAATCCCGACTGGCCGTCTCCAAGGCCAGCACCCACGTAATGCTAGGAAGTTACGTCATCGCCTCCGCCACTTGTAAACCTGCTGAGAAGCAGGCGCGGGCATGCAAGAGTTTGTCCCTAAGCGAGTAGCGGATACCGCTCGCAACCACACTAAACCTCTCTGCCGCCGCCTCACCAAGAGATGGTAGCAGCCAGCAGCGCCGTCCGGCCCCAACCCAAGTGTCCAGCAAAAACGCCAGTTGTCCACATAGCTTGCATTAGCACAAGTAATGCTAAGGCTCTCTATTGCATAGCCACAGTGCTCCTAAGGACTCTCCAAGACATACCAGTCTTCTAGCAGTTCTTCAGCCAATGACGCCTTCTCCACCACAGCAGCTGACGAGTCGTCGCTACTCCGAGACACTTCCCGTCAAAAGTCGCCACACCTGATATGTACACAAAATGTAGTGCCCCAGGTCCCTTGAGGACTATAAGCCACAATTAGGGTCCAGTTGTTTTCACAACTACTTAATTGTCGCTTTCATCCATTCTTCAAGTCAGGCTCCTCAAGCCGACAGGCACCTTCACCTGTCTTGCTCTTGTACAAAGTCTGTTGAACACCTAGTGTGTGTAGAGGTAGGAGGTAGTACGGTTCACCGTGTTTCTATTCTCAAGGGAATGTCTTTCCTCGCTCTGTAGTGAACGTGTACCTTTTCCCCAACCTAGTAAACGTCACCCTCAAAAAGAGCAGCAGGGGACTGCGAATTGGCAACAGTTTCCAACGTAGCCCCTAGCCAGGACTGCACGTACGTCACACAAAGAACAAGTTTGACGGCCACCCACACTGTGGACCCGGTATGTAAAGGTACCTGGTGCGCAAGTATGGTAGAGCCCCAACCACTAGAAAGACACACGGCGAAGCATCTGGGCCAACTAACTCAGCTGACCCATTCCCTCCAGAGCGTGTAAACTCGCCGGAGGGTGTGCCAGGCCTAACGAGGCTTGACCCAGTTCTTCTGGAGTGCACTTTAGCTAGAGGGTTTGCTGCCTGCTGCAATTTACAGGATGAACATTAGCACCTTTCTCGTCCATGACGTTTGCTCATCGACGAGGGTGCAGGAGGAACACCTGGAGGACAGCTGCTATCCTTGCATCTCGTCAGCCCCTAAGTAATCAACCTACACCAGCCCTCAGCTGCAAGTCCCCCCGGGAGAGAGCACAAGCCACCTGGCAGTTAGTGGAGCCTCACTCCACTACCCTCCCTGCCAACCTATTTGCACTCCCAGTTAGGGTACCCGGAGCTGCTCATCCCGCCGTCGAACTGCTCCACCAGGGGTAAACTTTCCCCTTGGGAACGGTCACGTTCGACACAGAGGACAACAGCGAGTCACCAGCCGACCCCGTGCCAGCCAAGCCAGTCTGTCCAGCCGTCCGCTCCAGCCGGCGTCAAATTCATCCAGCCAGGGCGAGCGACAGCCTAAAGGAAGCGACACCGGTGGTTAACTAGCCCAAACCCGTGTGTCCAACGCCCAGAGGCACCACCTCGCCCTCGCGGATTTTGTTCCAAGCAGGCGCCAGACACGTCCTACATTATGTAAGGGACCAGTGCCCGGCCAACGGGTCGTACTACAGATGCCTCCGCATTAGAGTCCGCCTCCGACCTGCGCAATTAACCTTGCGCAGGATTTAAAACACCCCACTCTTGATGCGACATCCCTCTCCCTTGGCCGTCACGCGTCAGTAGCCAAGGCCGAACAAAAAATTTTCAACCAATAATACAATAGGTTCACCCTAACTGGTCTCCTACATCATTCTGCACAAAATAAGTTCCTGACTATATCAGCGGCACACAATGTCAATGCATGTCTGTCACTGCAGTCGAGTCAACACTTGACTACTACATCATCATTGCTGGTACATGCTAATGAGCCGTTAACCAAGATACACTAAATACTATACAGTAAAAATCTTTCACACTTCTCAAGGCCCAGATAAAAATGTTTTATAGTAAAGTAGAGTACTAAAAAAAAAAATATGCTGTATGAGTGTTACATAGGATTAAAGAAAAATAAGTGTAAAGTAAAAAAAAAAATTTCTCATCAGAGAGTGTAATAATAGGGTTTTTACTATAATGTACTCTATAATCGTCCAAATACTCTGGACTTTTGGGTTTCGGCAGCATCAAAGTCGAAGAAGAACCCTATGTTTCAGTAGACATCAGTAGCTATATTCATGTTAGCAGTAGCTTTTACCTACTGAGGGTCCTTGAATTCTATACCCTGGGCTGGGATCATCCCTGATTGGCCAACCAGTCTAGCCAATAAGGAGGGAGACAGTACTAACAACCGGAGGTGAATCCAAGGGGGAGGGGCTAAAGGCGCCTCAGCCCCCCTCCCCCCTTGGAGCTTGATAATACACAGGATAAAATGGGATTAGGCTTGAAAAAGATTACATTATAAGATGAAATGAGTTGACAGATTTGGGTGAGAGCCTATGAGGGTGAAATGAGGTGAGGATGCTGCGAAAATCCACGAGTGGTCCGGCCGGGAATTGAACCCAGTTCGCCTTTGAGGGAGGAGAGCAGTCTAACCGCTCAGCAACTGCAGCCCCATACATTATAAGCTTTCAAATGTATTTGCATAGTCTATCCACTAAGTACTGACATTTATATGTAGTATTAAAACTAATGCTTACTGGTAAGGATGTAGTATGAACATAACGCACTGTGCCCGCTCCCTCCTCAAGTGGCCCCTTCCTTAATGGATTTCTAGATCCACCACTGTGTAACAACTTCAACCAATCAGGAAGCACCACCTTTTAAGCCCCGCGTACATAAATTAAGTAGGTAATAACTACTGCCAACCTGAAGATGACAACTGGACTGAAATGTCTGTTGGTCTTCAATGTAGCTGAAACCCAGAAGTCACGAGTATTGACTCTCTACCACAGCCAAGAGCTAACTTTCTTACCCGTGTTGCTGGTGGTATCTTCGACTGCGACAAATGACGATCTGGGCAGACTCGAGCTGGACCCCTCCCCACGAGCTGGAGGCACTGGCGTCGAGTCTGAAGTTGGCTCCTCTGGTGACGAGTGGGAAGAACCACTTTCTACAGCCGCAAAAAGAATGACAGTAAATTTTAGACCCGCGTAAATGTTGTAACAACTGAATGGTGTGGACATATGATAGCGAGTGTCTAAAGGAGCTGAAGTCACTAGAAATAAACTATGGATGTCACAATACTTCTCGATACCTATGCAGAAAATCTACCTCAATTCCAATTACAACTCCAAGAATATTTTGTCAATAATATCTGTTGAAGTAAAAAAAAAACATTAACATTTACTTATTAAGAACAGAAACATGAAAACACAAAAAATATAAATCAACTTTTACACAAATATGTATTTTTTGCTGTATACAGTTTCTTACCTGTCAAACATGAAAAATGAACCAAAAATTTACAGATATAACTAGAATGTGATTATAATATATAGTTATACTATAAAAAAATTTTTGTAATGAAATTTTGCCCATATTTGGAGAACAGTTTTACAAGTTTTTGTTCAAAAAGAACAACATTTTCGGTCTCTCAGGGTTCAATCTATTACATTTACTATCACATATTACACCAGCTGTGCTGAACAGTTTTTCCCTGTGTTGTTTTGATGGATAATTTGTTATTATTTATATTAACATTTTTAACTAGTAGAAAGAAAAAATTCCATACAAAAGTATGTCTTTGGTGTGGAAACATTGCGCGGCGAATCACTTTCATGAAAACATGGCACCACTGCTGCCAACTGTTTACACTCCGCACATTACTAACATGGCTGCCAATGTACAAAATGTGATGCTTTCCCACACAATAAACGCGTTTTGCACCCATTTGTAAATAAATCAGTTACCATCTCACATATATGCGGTTTAACGGCTGCTTAAATATGTAGGTGTTTCTATGTGGTGTGTAATTTACGATGTCAAATTCTGCATTGGAACAATGCCTGGTTACAGTGCGTAACGATTTTAGTACGCCATGGCTACGTGGTAAAATGGTTAAAGCAGATGGCAGTGAGTGAGAGTGTGTTGAAAATTAATTCAGTTTTAAGATACATCTGTTAAGTGTAGATCTGCAGACCATACTTTTATGGCGATCTCATATAAGATGATACCTTTTGTGTCGTGTTTCATTTACAACACATCATCTTCGTTGCCCGTGGGTCGGTGCAGTGATAAGCAAGTATGTAATTGTAAAATTAAAGAAAAATGTCTAAAACCATTGAAAAATTAATGTTTTAAGGGCTCGCAAAAATATAAGCCACTTATAAGGTATGTTAGAAAATTTGTAGCTAGGCTTGTTAGCAGTTTAAGTATGGTTCCCTAATAGATTGTGTGGTGTAGTTTGTATTGAAGATACGAATATTATCTTAATTCTTTCATAGTCGAACCATCATTGAATACAATTTATAGTGATGGGAATAATTAATTTTTACGGCGGATAATAAAAAAAAATATTCGAAAATTGATAGTAGCGGACATTTTCGGCTTTAATCAAATGGGAATTTTGCCAGGACCGGGAAAATATGCATTAATTTCTGTCAATCAGGTTCAGCCTATGTGGAAAACTAAAGACCTGTTCCTGTGCAACATAACCTCGAAAATTCACGTGAAGTTGGACAAGGATTCATAAAAATTAACTTTCGATTCTCGATTCTTTGATACCTGTAATAATCAAGGAATCGATTTTGACATCCCTAAAATAAACATTTTTTACTGCAGTCATTTACTACATGATCAAAGTACGTAATTCCATTAAAAAAAATATTTGAAATATTTGCAAAAACTTTTGAGTAAAACTATCCTCATATATAAATTTTTGGTTTAGTTCTTGAAGGAGTTATTACAGTTTTCAATTCTTCAGTATGTCATCGCCTCATGTTATTTATTCCCCAGATGTGCATAAAGCTGAGTTGAGAGATTTTGGTCAGAGATGTGGGCTGGAAAATTTTCTACCATGTATTTCTATAAAATTTTCTAACTCAAAAAGTATATAATAAAAATTATTTGGAATCGTCAGTTGTGACAGCCAATGCCAGCAACACGAAAGTCGCTTGGCAGATGTTGAAAGGAAAGTATCCTCACCTAATATTATTTGGCTGTATTGCACATCAGCTAAATCTTCTGGAAAAAGGATAGTTATAAGTTTGGTTTAAATGCAATGAAAACAATTTTGTCAAACTGCAAGGCAAATGTAAAGGTATTCCGCAATCAGCACAGCACCTAGTGAAAGTGACGCCAGGTGCAAGAACTCCCGTGAGGCCGTTCCCTTCCAAACTACTTAATCTCCCTTCCCAGAATGCAATCACCCATAGGAAAAAAATTGCATAAAATACGTATANTTCCCTTCCAAACTACTTAATCTCCCTTCCCAGAATGCAATCACCCATAGGAAAAAAATTGCATAAAATACGTATAACAGAAAGGAAAACTTAATTAAACACTAAAATATGCAACTTAATGGTAAAACATTTTACATTTCATAGATAAACATAAATATGTTAAATTTACTGTAAAATATATAACTCGCAACCAAACGAATGCTAAACATTGAAATATTTTTCATTAGATAAAAAAATTATATTTTTTCTGAGCGCGAGGCCCTGTGCACAAACATCATGTTGCTAATCAGAATACAAAGTTAATATACGACTTCAGCTTTGTTTATGAAGTATACGTTAACTGTACAGGATGGAGTGTCAGTGGAATGCAAGGGCTGAGGAAATATGAGAGTACCCCAATAAAACCCGCCGGCCAACTGCAATGTTCCGCTACAATGTGAAAATCTGGGCGACCACGCCAGGATTCAAACATGGTTTGCCTTTTTCAGAGACCAGTATCATAATCGTGCATAAAGAAAAAATTTTTAAAATACTGTTATACTGTGCAAACAATAAACAAGTTTGATATCACATTTTAAGTCGAGTTTAGATGATGATGATGATGATGATGATGTGCTGTGTGTTTGCCAATACAAAATTAGAAAGAAAAAAAAAAGGGGGGGGGGGGGNGGGGGGGGGGGAGGAATTAATTTTTAAATTTTTGCTAAAACAAATTTTATAACACATTTTTCATTTAAATTAATTGCTTTATGAAAAAACAAGTCACATATTAATGTGACTTCACAACACACTAGCTCTTACAATACTTTGAAAGATGTCCGAGATAAAGTGAGCACTTTTGAAATCGCCCTTACAAAAAAGGCAGGGCCTACGTGCATATATTTTAATGGGCGCACTGACTGGCGTGTGCCCAGTAAAGTTGGTAACGATGGAGGGAAAGTAGTTCCATATCTTAACGTAGAATAAAAAGTGTAGTAAAAATAAGCAGATTTGTAAACTATTTGCTTTTGTGATGATTTCAGAGTTTCACTTGACCGATGCATAAATGAAGTGATGAGGCCCATGGCAATGTTAATTTTACATCAGGTGGAAGAATACACAACTTGCTAACAAGTAGATCTTCAGCAGGGCTTTCAAAAGTGCTCAGTTTACCATGAATAGCATATACCAATAGTATGGGTGTCCAAAATGCACTAAGTAACGGGCTGTGAGGGAGGGGGCCATCCACAGCTTTCAGCAAATTGGGAACTGACTGTGAGAACTGTCTTCTGTGAAATGTGTTTCACAGCCTAAGACAAAGAACGAATAATTTTGAGCAGCTCGCCTGGTTTCTCCTGATCGTGTTTATCCTGTCCTCCCAGGAAATTCTGCAGTTCCATTTCGTCGTCGTCATCCCATCCTTTACCGTGCTCGCCCGGCGGACCAGGAACGGGAGTTTCACCGTTCTTCAAGCAGTTGCTGATGTATATAGTCTTCCACTTAGCATACTTCCTTTTCTGCGATATCTCCTCGGACAACTCTCCAAACTGAAGCATCACGTCGTACAGCACTCCAGCTGTGTAGAACAAGTGAATTATCGGCCTGGAATAATGAATACATATGATCAACTACATGCACCAGTATTCCAACTGATGTAATCACGTATATTATACTTTTTCCTTAAAGTAAATAAACAGAGCTCTTATTAAAATTTCACACTAACAGCGAACACAATTCAAGTACAAGTTTCTATGCTGCATCTGTATATGTGTTGTAAGCGCAGGGTTGAAAATTAAAATACAAATATAGTTCTGTACCTAGTCACGAGAAACACGCGACTACGAAAGGTACCCAGCGACCCAAACACTTTTATTTGCGGTCTCACAAAATTATAACAAAAATACAAAAAATTCTTTACCACGTTGTTGTGATGAACTCAAGGAAACCAATTCCACAAGATCAACATAAATGTATTTACCATATGGGATTAAGATTTGTATGAGTGACACTTGATATACTTCAATGTCTTCACAGTTTGTTTCTTAAATATCATAATGTTGGTAAAAATTACAGTGATAGTGCGCAAAACGCACCTTGACCAATTTGAATTGTCAGTTTTGTTTTTAGAGCACATCTATCAGCAATTAGTAACCAAGGATCTTAATCTAATAAGCGAGGACTAGGAGGGACATGCGGAAATACATTACAGCCAAAAACAAACCCACAACCTCCCAAATGCAAGGCAGGAATGCTAAGCTCAATTAAAGATTTTTTTCTTAATAGTTTCAATTTTAGCCTTATCAATATCATTAAAATCCTATACTCCTGAAAAGGCGAGAGTGAAGTGGCGTGAATACATAGGGAGAACAAGATGAGAGAGGCTGCTTAATCAAATGATGGGCATTAACTACACGGGAAGAAAACTCCAGGGAAGACTNGGAGAACAAGATGAGAGAGGCTGCTTAATCAAATGATGGGCATTAACTACACGGGAAGAAAACTCCAGGGAAGACTGAGAAGGTGGGAGGGACTGGTGATGGCAGGAGTACAGAAGAGGGGTTGGAGCAAGATCAAGGAGAAGAGCGTGGGAAAAATAGGAGTAGATAGATAAATTGCCCTGTGCTGACCCAGCCGAGCAGTGGATGATGGCTGTGTTTGATATTTAAGAGTGCCATATGCCCATGTCTCCAAACAGCACACACAACTCCAGTCGTATACTTGCCGGTTAAAAATTGTTAAATATTTTTGAGTTGTGTCTGCTTACGAATAGCACCTAAGAAATTTTTCACGTCCAAAAGGTAATTTCTGCTTTTATTTCCATTTTGAATGTAAGTGAAAAAGGGCTAAAAAAAAAAAGGTATTTCACAATAATTTGTAGGTGCGAAATTTCTGGAACAGGCTACTTAACATACTTTAGGGACATGCAGCACTCATTTATCTTTATTTCTACATGATAAAGTGACAGGGTCACCACTGAGAATCTCAAGAAGCGAGTCAACGACTTCACGACAGTTCAGCGCCTTGCACATAGATGCAATGCGGCATACGATGTACGTACCTAGGTCGCCCTTAGCACTCGTACGATTCTAGACCTTGGACACACAAAATACCTCCCTTAAATTTATTTCCANGTACCTAGGTCGCCCTTAGCACTCGTACGATTCTAGACCTTGGACACACAAAATACCTCCCTTAAATTTATTTCCAAACATTCTAAAACAGCACACAAATTTTTTTAACATAACTTACTTGCCGTACTCTTCTGCCAGGTCGAGTTTGTAAGCCTTGTCCAGCAGCTTCACAGCATAGTCCTCGATGTGCGTCTTCGCCACGGCGGCAGTCCTTATTTCGGGTGACTTGTTGTGGGCCTTCTCCTTCTCCAGCCAGTCGAGCAGTGCGATCGACACGGTCTGGGCCTCCTTCGACTTGCGGTCCAGCTTGAGGGCAATCTGCAGTGCATGCAGCCTCGCTGCAAACAAATATAACTGTGCGTGAATGCTATGCTATAAGAAGCTGAANTAACTGTGCGTGAATGCTATGCTATAAGAAGCTGAAGCCTGTTCACGGTTACTTCCAAATTTTCTGAAGCCCTGCTTAAGTTCTACTTCCAGGATATCCCTCCGCCTATTGCAAACAAAGCTTAACTAAGTGTAGGAAATAACACGAAAGGGACGGTGTACTCAGTGTAACAATATTTTTACAAGAACTATTTCTTACTAGGTATTACCAAGACACCTGTTCTCTTTGTTACATAAAATATAAGTAAACATTCAATTTAACTAAAAATAAGCTGCTTATACCTTAACACAAGTATAAAATACTTATGGTACATGGTATATTTAGGAAGCCGCCAAACGCATCATACATGGGGTGATTTTTCGAAGGTTTGATTTTAAAAAAGAGAAGAAATCATTAATAGACTATAGCAGTATCCTTACAAGAAATTTCCTAACATTTACCAGACTTTTCCATGTAAACTTCCTTACTGATACAAATGTAAAAAATGAGAAATATTTTAATGCTATTTCTTCAAATGCTATTATTACGCATACTGTAATAGAAGTGCCTCAAAAGCTTGACATGTACTGACATTTATTTAAACACGACTTCGCCTCATCTTCACGTGTCATCACGTCACCCCAGGCGGGGTTTGAACCCTGAACGACTTGCTACCAGAGTCTACCAGCACGCCTCTAGACGCTGGGGCACCCACGGACACGTCAACCAAGTTTGTTTCGCCTCTATGTTAGCCAGCTAAGCGCCTAAGCTCACGCCACCGATGCAACCTCGCATGACAGAGACGCAACGCGTGCTGTCGCCTTGGACTGAGATATGGCACCCGAGAGCACAGCTCCGCCCACGGGAGCACAGCTCCGCCCACGGGAGCAGCAGCTCACCCCCACACCCCAGAGAGCCCACGGGCAGGTGGAATATATATCCATGCACAGCCGCAGAAAGGAGTTTAAAAAAAAAAACAAAGTCCTTGTGAACTTAGTTTTAGTGATAGGCTATTTAGGTTAAGTTAACACTCTTTTACTTGCAGGTAAATTACCATCATATTGTGAATAAGTAAAAGCCGGTCAGTGTTGGCTCTGCTGACACTCACTGGCAACTTATTATATTTTCTTTAAGTTTTCNAAAAAAAAAAAATCCGTTCTCTGAAAGGTTATTCATATATTGCCTCAACGTATATTGTGATTCAGTTTATTGATTTGTCTCTTCGTGCCTGGAAGCCAAAACTTGACCGTGGGACCGCATGAATATCCACGCGTAGCTTTATCAGCTACCATCGATAACATGCGCAAGAACGCTATCTATACGGTGGTAAAATAACCTTTTCGATAAACCTCACGCAGTTCACGTGGCACGTGTACATCAAAGGTCACTGGCATGTTTTCAGCAGCGAGCGTTAAAGGAATTACGCGTCATGGGCAGCTGGCACCAAGCCTAAACAACAGTTCCGTACAGTGACTGCTGAACACAAGCTCTCTACTAATATAATTAAAAACTCTTTTTTCGTAGGCTATTTATTGGGAAACTAATTAAGGGCGTTGCCTATTTAAAGATTTTTTAGCACGTTTGGGGCTCAGAATCGTGGGAGCGATAAGGGCGACAATATAAGTAAAAGCCGGTCAGTGTTGGCTCTGCTGACACTCACTGGCAACTTATTATATTTTCTTTAAGTTTTCAGGATCCATTGGGCATTCGGAGGGAGATGCCCAATCACGCCACTCCCCACACCTGAGTGATGTGCAAACATTACTCTGGTAAAGCCAGCACCAAATAAATGAAAGATGTCCTGCCCTCTCTACTAGTATTTTCTCCACCCACTAATATAAAGCATGGTTTCCTGTAGCATTTTCTAATAATGCATGGAATAATTTTTAATTCTTTCCTGTCGAAAGGGTTTTTACAGTGTCTATTCCAGTTTTTCCCTCTCTCTTCTTAGTATTCCTTGTAGGCGTATGGGGCTTAGCCCCGAGATGTAATTAACTCCCGTCCCTACCGCGGGCTCACACATAACACTTAGTTTTAGAGTATGTTAGACAAAAAAATGAGAATGGAGTTCATTCTACGCAGCTCGCTCCACCACCTCGTGTGCTGGAGCTGTCTGCAGTCATTGACGTACTACAGTAGGACCATCGTTACCTACCAGACGTCTTCAAGACCTTCACCAGCAACCCCCGAAGAATACTTCATCCCTTGAACACACACTACCCTTCTGGTAGTGCCACCTGAGTCCCTTCTGGACAACAGCATTAGAGTTAGTTAGGGTCAGTTAGTATCATAGCTACGTAGCAGCATCTGCTCTTGTCTAGTTTAGACCCAGGTCCCCTTCACCTGGTTTACCGTTGTCTACTTCCGTTACAGTCCTTGTTAGTTAGGAATTAGTACGGGCCACAGTGTATTTCCTCACGTGAGTAAACACGTTTTCTGTGACTTGTATCCCCCGTAGACGCCCACCCACCATGGAAAAGCAGATGACCGCTTCATTACAACCCGATTGCCGAACCTAGAGTAGGACTGCGGGCTCTCTCAACCGGGCGCACGTACATCACGAACACACCCATAAGACGGCCACCCATACTGTGCACCTGGTGTACAGTACGGTAGAGCCCCAACCACAAGGAACTCAATCCACAAGGCAGCTAGTCAACCAGCCCAGCCAATTCACTCCATCCACCGCGCTGAACTGTCGACGATTGGAGTAATCTGGTACGACTCTGGGTGGCTCGGCCATGACTGGCTTTACACCTAGCTAGGGATCTTCATCGCCTGCTCTTCCTTAGAGTGGCAGACCTTAGTTCCTACTTTTAAGCCATACAACCATAGGAGTGGTGCAAAGTGGCAAGTTAGGAAGGCAGCTATTGCCTACAAATCCAACGTGAGCTGTAACCCAGCCCCAACTGCCCTCTGCAGCATAACCCCCCGGGAACGAGCTCAAACCACCCGACAACTGGCGTGGTGAGGTCTCACCTCCCAGTCCCCCCACAGTCCCTATTTCAGCCACACTAAAAGATCGCCAATGAGCCGCACCAGGTCGTCCTCGACTTACATCAGGGGCTCCACGTCCCACTGGGTATAGCGAACCCGTGATTCCAGCACTGCAGGACCAGCAGCATCCGCGGGCTACCATCAGCACTGCCAGCCGCAGCATCACCTCCGCCCAAGGACTGGGCACGAGTTCCGGGTAACCAGTGGCTGTGTGCAAACCCATAGTACAAAGGACAGTTAAGTCCACAGCAGACTTTGTGCTGTGTCGTCAAGCCACGCGTCCTAGTTTATATACCGGCCTGAGTCTGGCCAGTAGCCAATAAAGTCAGCCCAGACATATTGTCCGTGTCTCTGACTGACACACAAAACCTTTGCCTGACTGTGACGTCGTCATCAGTCATCCGACGTCACGCGTCAAGCTTTTAAATCTTCCCAAAAATGTGGAACACACCAAAATATCACATAGTATGATCCCTGAGATTGCAGACAGCAGAAGAGCTAGAATCCATTGTTTAGTCTCTTATTTAAATACACTATTGATCATTTGAACTAAATTCCTTGACCCCATACGTCCCTCCCTGATATTTCTCTAACTTTCCCAGAACTGTACAATTTCCTGACTTTTCCAGGTTTTCCCACCTATACCAACCACTCTGCCAATAATAAATAAAATTTCCAAGTTTTTTTAGGCATTCAGAAGAAAAAATTGTACAAAAATCCCCACTGAGCTGAAATAAAATTCACTGAACTTGCAGTTTCTGAACATCATTTACACTACAAAGAGGACAACAGTTTACTCGAGAGTCCATTTCTAACATAACACAAATTCATTTTCAGTGCCCATCAGTTTTACGACTAATCCCTTGGGCTGCTACCGAGCATGTTTGGCCATATTACATATTGAATTTTTACAATCTGTAGCAACTCTGGTTATATTAATACTGACTTGTGCAATTTCTAACAAACCTAATTTATTACTATAAGATTCTCAACATTTTTAGGGGCTGTGGTGGTGTAGTGGTCTAACTATTCACCTCCNAAACCTAATTTATTACTATAAGATTCTCAACATTTTTAGGGGCTGTGGTGGTGTAGTGGTCTAACTATTCACCTCCCACCTAGGCGAACCAGGTTTGATACCAGGGGTCACTCCTCAATTTTTCAAATGAGAATCATGCTGGACGATGCCGCTGGTCGGGTGGTTTTCTCAGGGATCTCCAGTTTCCCTCCCCTCTCATTCTGGTGCTGCTCCAGAAGATTCTAGAGTAGAACAAATAGAATGTCCTCTACCAGAAGTACTATGCGATGCAAATACGGCAGCCTCTCGGCCGCCATACTTTAATATTTTAACGCAGAGCTCTTAGCCCGCTTCGGCCGCCCACTCGGCGGGGAAGAGGGATCACGCCCTCTCATCGCAGGTGTCCCAGCCATGCACCTGAGGTAACCAAATCCAAAGCCCCGACTTGATACACAAGTACTGCCAAAAACACCCTTCCACAAGGTTCCGAGACCCTCGTACTCAGACACCAAGCGTGTGGTATGGCCAGGGTACTACCCGGACCCCTAGTGTCTCTCCAGGAAACAACTGGAGCGGGTTACCGCTCACCGCCCGGTCTTTCTTTAAGAGGGGGAATCTCTCCAGACCTCCTCCAGCATACGGAGTTAACCACTGGAAAGCAATAACAATAACTCAGTTTTTACCATCTGCTTTGTGTAGCCCAACGAAGCTGCTAGCTATTTAGGACAAAACATACACTCAAAGCAGAAATAAATTTCTTCACATACAAAAATGAAATGTACGTTTGTAAGTATGATGGTACAGCAGTAAATTACATTAAGGAAAACAAGACCAGTTTTGCTGTAGTGTTGTATTACAAAGACAATCTTTCTTATTTGCTTTGATTAATCAGAATGAAAAACAAATTTTATGTACTGACAGAAAATGTTAGGTTATCTTACTGTGTGAGTGCGAAAATTAATGTATCAATGTAAGTTTGAGTATAATTACTTTAAGATACCACCATCCTTAAAACAATATTTTAAAATTTTAAAAAATTAAAAATGAATTAAAATTTTAAAATGGTGCTGCTACACCAAATTAAGTTCAGAAAATTAACGTCAGAAAAATAAATTTGCTAGGTGCCTCACATAACTGCAAACGAAATGTTAGTTTATGAGCTCCAATTAGAAAATGTAATTTCACTGTTCTCAAAATCTTCAAATTACTAAAAAATTCTAAGTTTTCTCTTTAAAATTTGTTTATATATCCATCCAACACATTCTCAAATGTATTAAAGTTTCTCAGGGTTCATCCAAATAAAATTCCGGCATTAGCTCACTCGGTAGAGGAGCGGACAACGGGATTGCCTTTCTCCGTAATAAATCCGAACCCATTATATTTAAAAACTTTCTTGAGACTAAAGTTCATATTGTAATTAGGTCAAATCGAGTTCAGAGATACGTGGATGAGCCCCTCCGGCTCATACAAAAGCTTGGCGTCACCTTCCTNTAATTAGGTCAAATCGAGTTCAGAGATACGTGGATGAGCCCCTCCGGCTCATACAAAAGCTTGGCGTCACCTTCCTGTAGTGGCGTCTCGCTCGTAGATAATGGCGGGTGCTAAGATGCATCGCGTCATACGTCGGCAGGAACAACTCCAACATTACACGACGTCCTAAGAATCTCGGAGGGCCATGGCCAGATTCTCCTAACATTACTCAAGCTTCTGGGACCAATTAACAAACCCTAGCTTACGGCGGTGCCGGGGATTTAAACGATATAAAACCCGTCGAGCGCGGCCGTAAGATTCAAAGGAACCACCCAGAAGCAAACTACTTCCGGCAACTATCTCTCGCCTCAGCAGAATCACAAAATACTACTTCCGGTGAAGCGCAAAATAAAATTACGAGAAAGCAAAATACAATTGAAAACAAAAGTGAAAAACAGTTAATTACCTTTGAAAAATTACAATATTAATTCAGGAAAATGCATATTTACGATTTCCAGAANAAAGTGAAAAACAGTTAATTACCTTTGAAAAATTACAATATTAATTCAGGAAAATGCATATTTACGATTTCCAGAAAAAAAAACCCACAATACCATAGACATTAAAGTATATAATGGATGAGTGGTTTACAAATTAAATATGGGTTTAAGATTCCTGAAAAACAAATGGTTGGGGCTAAGATTAATATTACGTTAAAATGTACACAAACCATTTATAATCGTAATCAAAACAAACATTATAGTTTAATAGTAATCATAACAAAAATACTAATTTTCTATAGCGAACCGCTATACAGGGTAATAGCTTTCTGAGCGAACCCCGGGAATCATGGCCATTATCTCTATAGAGTTTCCGCTGGCCGTCTGTTAGTAACTTTCGCTGCCACATTTCCAGCCGGCGCTACGGACGTATTTATTTTGCTCGTTTCCTGTTATGTATTTGAAATGTGTTATGGTGGCGGTGTATTTGTTTACCACGAGTGTGATATGGTTAAGATTCGCTATAATTTTGCTGCGTGAAACAATAGTTTATGGTTTTATTAGTGTTGTACCCCAAACTGAAAACAAAATGCTTCAATATATCAGACATTCCAGAGTTTTGTGATAGTCATCGGTTTGTGTTGTGAAAGAAATTGACCGGCTCGCCAAATTTTCTAGCACGAGTGATGCTGAAATGATTGATAAATTCAAGATATATAGCCTTTTATGGACGATTGTGGTTAGCCCTGGGACAAAACGTCTAAATCCGTATTCTTCCCCAGTTATTGTTTTTCTAACAATTTAATGTGACTTATCTCGCACATCATTATAGTTTGGTGCAAAATTGTTTTCTTCAATATTTTTTGCGTTGTATCGCAGTGTTTTTAATGCAGTGTGTTGGTAAACTTGATTTTAAGTAACAATTTGGAACGGGAAAAGAAAGCATTAACCCTGTATTACCTTAATATAAATATAGGGTTAATGCTTTCTTTTCCCGTTCCAAATTGGGTAATTATTAAGTTTAGGGGCTTTTCTGTAAAAATAAAAATAATTCACGGAAAATGGTATATTTCCACTCTACTAATGATGCAGAACACGAATATACTAGCGGCATTAACGTCAGACTAATTTCGTAATATGTGCCCACCTAACCCCACGATGGGTGAATCACTATTTTACATTTTTACACTAACCTAGGATTGTAGGAATTCAAAGGAAACGTAAAAAACACCAAAAGAATGTAAATTGACTCACCTAGGTAGGGGGCTGGTATAATTCCCCTGACGTTAATAGACGTAAACAAACATATTTCGCAAGTTTTTAAAATATGTTCTACTTATTTTAACATTACGCCCTCTTGAATATGAACTATGAACAAGGTAAGCTGTGCAGAACCCATTAATGCAACTTTTGTTGGTCTAGGACGTTTCGTTCAGAAACGTAAACAAACTGGCTATACTGCTCATTTCGCAATTTTGTTAAATTTTTTTTAATATGTTGTACTTATTTTAAAGCTACGCCCCTAGTATATTCGTGTTCTACTTGATTAGTAGAGTAGAAATATATCATAATTTTGAAATTTTGTGTTATTCATAAAAGCCCCTAAACTTAATAATTACCGTAGAAATATATCATAATTTTGAAATTGTTTTGGGTTTTTCAGAAAAAACCCCTAAACTTAATAATCACTGAACTGTTACTATTTGTCAAACAAAAAATGTCTTTAATTCTCTGATTGAAGAAACAGGTGGAGATAAAATTACACCATCATTGACAGTACAATAAATAATTGTGCCGTGTCTACATAAGATGTAGAATTTTTTATTAACTTACCTGCAGGGTTGTATAATTTTATTCGTAAAGTCCTATTTATATATTAATAGTGAGTGATTAATTTATTTGTTTGAGAATATTGTTATGTATGTTTTCAAGCAAAATGATACTAATTGCATGAAGGATTTTTGTTTGTAATGAAAGTTCTACGGCTTGTACTGGTGGAATGTTTTGTGTTGTTTGTCCTTAATAAAAATATTTGTTACACCACAGATTGTTTTGAATTACTTAACATAGAACCTATTGAACAACAGTTTTGAAAATTATTTAATTTGATTAGGAAAAGTTTACAGATAATCATAGTCTATATAATATCTTCATTATTGCATTGCTATGTACATATATAGGTGTGAGTTAGACAACAATTTTTCTCACCTGAAAACAAATGCTCATATTTTTGATTCTATACAGCAACATAACTGATGCATATTTTCCAAACATGCACAAGTTAGATTATTCAGGTGTATGTTGCAATATATGAATGCAGTTTATGAAGTCTCAAATGAAAGAGAAGGATTTTTTTAGTTGTGGTTGGTTTCCAGCCATTAATCATCTTTACATAGTATAAAAGGAAGTCTCTGGCGCACGTCTGTCTGTTTGACTGCACTAATCTAATCCCGAGAACCACTGAACGGATTTTGATGCAGTTTTTACTGTTGTGATCTGCATTTATTAGAGGAAGGTTTGTGTGTATTAAAAATTGCTTTAGCACTTATAGGAACTGAGAATTAACAGGGAAAAAAAGTTTGCTGCCATCGCACTCTTATGGAATACGCTGTCTAATCCTTTAGAGATATAGCAAAATCATGCAACAGTAGCATATATCTATCTTCAATAGATAAGTAGTAATAAGCGTATTTACAATTTAAATTACGCAGTAAAAACAAACTTAAAATTCACTATCTTTTCTAACCGTAACAAACTTAATCTTTATCAAAATTAAAACAGTTTCATGTAGATAAATGTTCTTTACAGCATACAATGTTCGCCAATACTTTCAAAGTTGTGAATAACAAGTAACGAATTTTTGAGGCACATACGCCTCCATAACAACGCATTCCAGATGACCTCATTCATGAGTACTCAAATGGTCAAGCGTGGTTTCATGCCAACATTTAAGGTACAAAGGCAGGTATATAATTTGGCAGGTAGCCTTTTCCCCCTTCGGCCTGATGACCACAAATTCCTGCAGATATATTTTATCGCAGATCCTGAAACACAACCTTCTACTCAATTGTCTATCGCTCGACAATTGCAAGAGACGTTACACTCCCACAACAATCAGACTTTTAAAACAGCAGTTGAGTGTGTTTCACAAAACGTGCCAACGTTGTAATCCACGCCGATAAGGTACCTGTTGGCAAACATTGTGGCCGCTACAACGCTCCTTCTATGAGTGAGGTAGCAGTTGTCATAACCGGCCAACAATTTAACAGGCGGGATATTGTAACCCAGCCACTCTTCTAGGAGGAAAAATGGCACAAGAGACACTTAAACTTCCCCTGAACGTTTATGATGATGGTACAAGCGTATGTCACATTTCAAAACGAAGTAACACGTCTAAACTAATACAGAATTGTTCATTCATAGTTTGGGATGAGGCTAAGATGTTGCATAAAACTTCCGTCGAAGCTCTGGATAGGACCATGCGTGATTTAAGAAATACAAATACACCTATGGGTGGTTGCGAGAGGAACTAGAGCTGATGAAGTCAATGCATCATTAAAAAGATTGTATCTTTGGCCCAACGTAACAAAATTAGCACTCAAAACAAACATGAGAGTACTTATGTCTGCAGAAGATAACAGCATGTTTGCGCTACTAAAAGTCGGAAGTGGAGAACTTCCAGTGGATTGTGGAAAAATTTCTCTCAATAGTGATATGTGTGTTTTAGTCACCGACCACCAACAACTGATGGATAACATATACCCTGAAATACACGACATTTCAAATAAAATACCATCGTGGTTCAAAGAAAGAGCGATATTATCGCCTACTAATGAACAAGTCGAAAAATTTAATGAATTGTTTTAATACCTAGAATACACGATTCCCTCGGATTTGCCTTTTAATTCTAAAAGAGTCCAATAAGAGTTTGTTTTGGTATGACCATAAATAAGGCACAGGGTCAAACACTTAATGTGGCTGGAGTGGATTTGAGTGGAGCATATTTTTTACACAAACTATTACCCCTTTCACGTGTCATGTCAAACAGAAATCTTTTTTGTGCTGGCTGTCGGAGGCAAAACGATTAATGTTGTATACAAAGAAATTTTCTAAACCACTATCATATAATATTGTTATATTAGAGATGTATGAATGTGGATAAAGCGAATGAGGTAGGTATATCAGGATCGTGGTAAATGGAGGTCAATAATCTCTGCCTGCCCCTCTGCGAGACAGGCGTGACGTGTATGTATGTTATATATGATAGTAGTTTACTAATTTACTATAATATAATGGTGTAATTGTCTTTTTCCAATTTATTTTTTAGTGTATCGCTGTAAAAACTAAATTGTACCCGGGTGAAGCCGGGACGGTTTGCTAGTTTGAGTTATATGCTTTAAAGTGGATTCACGCATGTGGAACTGCAGACTGTGCTAGGAATGTGCCCAGGCTGTCTCGACCATCGAAATTCTTAAAAAGTGCTTCCATTGTATTCGTATGGAAATGTCCGCAATGACAGGACCCTGTCGAGAATGGTGACTGTGTCGACGTGCCCAAACTTGTATCTTCGAGAATAATTTGCCCTGCTTTATGCAGTTGTGACAATCCTACNGTTCTGTGACTGTGTCGACGTGCCCAAACTTGTATCTTCGAGAATAATTTGCCCTGCTTTATGCAGTTGTGACAATCCTACAAGTGTGAAGTTACACCTGCGTTGAGACTGTAGCAGTGTCTTCGGTCACATCCATTCAGTTCACGGTGCCTCCAAGCAGACCTATCTGCCCCAACCCTAACTGCAGAGCTGGCACATTTGTAATCATGTCAAGCTCTTGCCTTCAGTTTTTAGGTATAACGATACCAGTCTTTAAAGTTTATCTGTTTTGAGCTGGAATACTTATTTATTTTGACAGTAATTTAAAGCCCCTACCCTAGGGAATACCTAGAATTGTATTTCAGAGCACATCACCTCAAAATTATTAATAATTTATTTTATTTGTTTACAGTTTCATGCATTCTGACAGTTCTGTTTATCTTCGTTTTAATTAGCGCCATCATGGGAACCCCTAAGACTCTCTTTACACGCCATGTAGAGCAGTTCGACATAACTTTTGCTCCTGCGAAATCGTCATAAATTTTTCTTAAAACCGCCCAACGTAAGATAGGAAGGTGTTGAGAGGCGCTTTAGTACTTAAATATGTGGGGCATGTTTAAGAAGAGGCCTAAAACGCATTGATTTTTAGTTTTTGGTGTGCTTCAAATCTGAGTGAGCAGCCACTCCACCGCTGGTACTGATAAGTATGAATTCATACGAGTATGGTTCTGTTATGCATGCGGGCTGTAGAAATTTTCAGCAGTTTTGACTTCCAAGATGGTGAGGAAGAAGGGAACTATAGGCCATCAGTGATAATGAAAGAAATGGGGTGGAGCTCGTTGAAGGACAGGAGGAAAGTTGAAATTAGTCAGGATGGTGTATGGAGGGGGAGGGTGGGGTAGGTTACGCTGCCAGCTAAGTAAAGGGGTGTTTAGACGGAGAGGAAACAGCAGTGGGAAGCTTCAGAGGGTGTGGAGGAGAACGGAGCAGGGGTAGGCAGTCTATGCTTGTGAGGTCTGTGAGGGAGTGGAATGTGTTGCTGGAGGAATTGGTATCTGTGAGGGGGTTGCAAAGTTCAGGAAGGGCGTGGAAGTGGAGTTTGGTCGGGTAGGGGATGTTGAAGTACATCAATTACTTCAATATATATTGATTGTAAACAAGGCTTATATAACCTTACAAGATGGAGGTCATGTCATGCTTACTTTGTTGAATGTATTAGTTAAAGTGTTAGAATAAATATAGTTGTTCTGAAAGACTGTGTTAATCTTCTTACAAAATGAAACTACCTGAACATGGTAGCAGAGGTGAGCGAGCTCACCACCAAGTGGCAGCCCAATTGCGGGTTATTAGTAATTATTATATTTATGTTAAAAAGTGGTGAAAGGATAAAAAAGTAACTAGGGCTTCAAAAGTGCTCACTTTACTATGAACGGCCTATAAGTATGAGTGATACACTTTCAATAAATTTAGTNAACTAGGGCTTCAAAAGTGCTCACTTTACTATGAACGGCCTATAAGTATGAGTGATACACTTTCAATAAATTTAGTGTAATAAAACAATTCCCTCACAATTTACAGCACAAAGATAATGATAAAACTGGTAGGGAAAACATTTAGCTTCAGAGACTTAAATGAATGAACATAGATATGGAGGGTTCAGTGCGCAATCACACCATATCCATGAAGTTAATTTTAGCAAAAAAAAATTGATCTTCAAATTCATTAATAACGTATTCCAAGGAACTGTGTAAAAATTCCATCTACATATTAAGTTCTATTTGGTACATCAGTTTAAGTAAATACTGATCATAAATAAAATTAAAAACATTTTTAAAAATAATTATTATTATGAGAGTTGCCAGTGATTAGTATTAATGGGCTTGGTCCTCTTGTGAATTATTTTATACAGATATGTTTATATGAGAACACATGCAGCGATGAGTTGCAAAAATAATAGTTTTTTCTTCATCAAATATGTTTGGAAAAATTTTAAAAATTCCTACTTATTCATGAAGTTTTACGAATATTAAAGACTTCTCTTTGTACGCTTTTTATTTTATTAGTGTTACTTGCAAAATAGTTAGGCCCATACATTTGGACGTCAATCTTTGTGAATGTAACTTTTTGTGTGCGTGAAAAGAAAGAGAATTTTAAATTGGCAATTATGTAGGTTATGTTGGGCCTGCGTGTGATGCTTAGCAGAATTCCTACCAGCGCCGCTTACTTTCTCTTTGCTCACGGCGTCTAGCTGGAATGTAACGACGCCAGGCGAATCGACTTCTTCGTTGTTTAACACAAAGCGTTGGGAAAATGCTTTTACCTTCAAAATGCCATGAAAGTACGGCCGATTCTTTGTATCAAAACCAGGTAGGTAATAAAGGCGATACTCTTGACACATTAGCATTGATCATTAATGATTTCTGAGTTACGTGAAGACACATTACCCTTCAAACGGATAGACATAGACAAAGCACAAATTTTCCTACCATTTGTATAAAAACGAGACACTCGGACAAACATAAAATTACCCTTGAGAATAAAATACTAAAACTACTTTCCAATACTACACATAACATAAACCATTCATTTGGTGTGTAAGAAAGATGTAGTTTTATTGCTGAGATTGTACATGGAGAATTGGGAATTCATTGACAAAATAAAATCAATCAGTGCAGAAAATCCAGAAATAGTAATTAAATCAATAAAATTGCTGTCTTTCAATTAGAAAATCAGTAGCGATAGATCTGAATTCTAATTCACCTCTCAGAAATTAGCAATCAAAATTGGTGATTTACGTGAGTTATTAAAGTTCAACTAGCTCATAAAATTTTCAGAAATTAATATTGGTAAAATGTTCAGAGTTTTGCACGGCTATAGAGCAAGGAATCTTACCTTCTGGCTTTTGTAAGATAGCGCAGTGTGAATAAATAAAGTTATTATGTCGTATCACTGCAAAAAATTAACATATTCCTGCTAAATTTGGCAAACACGTTTTACTGATGTAGATCATGATAAGTGATATGCTTTAAGCATGTCAAACTTATTTCCAAAATGGCGGCCACATAGCCATTTTAGAATGGAATGCTATAACAACAAAACTGTGAAATAAATTTCCACATAACTCAGTATGCGAGCAGCAGATATTACAACTATCAACTGTATCTACATGGACCATCTTTTGTCCACCAATTTGCAAGATAGCACCATGCGAATAAATAAGTTTTTATGTCATCTTGGGAAATAATTGACAGATTCCTACCAAATTTGGCACACAAATATTACTGCAGCAGGTGGTGTAAACTGGTAAGTTTTAAGTCGGTCACACACTTACATTCTAAATATTTATAAATATTTTAGCTCAGTACATTTTATTAAACAAAATTAATTCCAACTTAACCATCAAATTTGTCTATGCATAGCCTCATTTCTCAGCCATTTTGTAAGATGGCCCCACCAATAAAAAATAAAGTTTTTATCTCCTATCTTGGGAAACAATTAACCCATTCTTACTATCCTCGGCAAAGATGTTTAATTGTGGTAGGTCATATTAATATATGGGTAGTTATTAAGTTTAGGGGCTTTTCTAGAAAACACAAAAAAAATTCAAAATTATGATATATTTCTACTCTACTAATCACATAGAAGGGGTGTAGCTTTAAAATAAGCATAACATATTTTAAAAAATTGAACAAAATTGCGAAATGAGCAGTATAGCCAGTTTGTTTACATTTTTGAACGAAACATCCTAGACCAACAAAAGTTGCATTAATGGGTTCTGCACAGCTTACCTTGTTCATATTCAAGAGGGCGTAATGTTAAAATATGTAGAACATATTTTAAAAAACTTGCGAAATATGGTTGTTTACGTCTATTAACGTCAGAGAAATTATACAAGCCCCCCTCCCCCCTACCTAGGTGAGTCAAATTACATTCTTTTGGTGTGTTTTACGGTTCCTTTAAATTCGTACAATCCTACATTCGTCGTTTAGTGTAAAACCCTACAATCCTAGGTTAGTGTAAAATCCAACCATCCTAGGTTAGTTCAANTCCTACATTCGTCGTTTAGTGTAAAACCCTACAATCCTAGGTTAGTGTAAAATCCAACCATCCTAGGTTAGTTCAAAAATGTAAAATAGTGATTCACCCATCGTGGGGTTAGGTTCTGTTAGGTGGGTCACATATTACGAAATTAGTCTGACGTTAATGCCCCTAGTATATTCGTGTTCTACGTGATTAGTAAACTTAATAATTACCAAACTTTGAAATTTCTGTCCCTAAAACTATTCTCGTGGTTTGTAGTTCTGAGAGAGGGAGACAAAAGTTATTTTTATTGCTCTGAGAAAATTTTCACTACATATATCGCATTTTTAGATTTCCGAAGGACGAAAGACTAAAATATTTGCTATAACTGCCACAATGTGTTCAACGACCATTAGTGTGATGAGAGAGAGGGTTCCCCGCATACATGGGTTGGGTGTGACCTAGACGAAATGTCATGTTTGATCCAATCGAAGCCACCCACGCCTTACCACAAACTAATGACAAAATATTTTTTTGCACATTATAATACGTAATTCCAAATATTTTTTGTAAATTACAATACGTAATTTACGATTACTTACTCCAGTACGCAACTGCAATATCTCTCTGCTCGAATTGATTTGCCACAGTTAAAAACCGTGTGATTGATTTCAAAGCATCGGGAATGGGTGGTAAATTGAGAACCATTTCGTAGCTAATATTTATGTGAACAGTTTACTTAATTCTCAAACAAGAAAATCACCCACACAAACATAACACTTCCACCCGTGACTCAAACCTTCAAATTACTCAATGACACACGCACGCACGCACGTTGAGGTAAACAATCCATAGAAATAAGAAAATACCGCAACAAAAGTACACAAATATTAAAGAGTGGATTTACGATTGACTTTACAGAATCAGTCCGCCGTTTTTCATCACTGCCGAAGCTCGAAGCGGGGATAGTCCAGGACCCGTGAGGGGCCCTTTACCACCCAAACGGGGTTTCACTTATTTTTGGCAGAGGGTTCGTACACATTCGCACTACAGATTAACATGCCACAAATAATAATTAATTTTTCGGCAGTATCAGCGTCCGTGTTTAGGGTGGAACTACACACATTCCGACTTTGGTCGCCAATGCTATTAAATAACCCCCAAATCCGCACACACAATAGGTTCATACGTTTCTGACAACATTCCCACCACTGTGACGTCTGCGCATGAAGCATTTGTGCTGCAGGCCTCGTGCAGTTGATGCGTGAGATTGACCGGAATTAGAATGAATTTAGAGGTGCACAGATTTCCCTGTGAGGAGGGATCGGAACTACTTAACTGCGCATATTTCGCATTGTGGAAGTAAAATGAAACGACCTTAACATAATGTTATATTTTATATCTTACGTACAAGTCAAGACGAAGTAGTCAATCAAAGCCCAGTTAAGTTTTTTTGTTAGCGGGGTACTGTATTTACAACTTCGATTTAGGTTATGTGATATCGTGAAATCGTATGCAATGAATTGTTTTAATTGGAAGGATAACTCTTTATTTAAAGAACTGTCCTAGGAAATGTTGATTTAAGGAACGAGGTTATTAAATTCGCTTTTTTTTTTTTTTTTTTTTTTTTTTTTTAAAAGATTTATTGTTGTAAATGCCCAATGTTGGCATCGGCATTCCCTTCTTTAATATACCAAGAGTTTTTCAAAACAATTACAAAAACAGTGACCACAAATAATTAAATAGATGTAAATAATCATAGCTCATGCCCATTTTTCGGGTTACGTCGACTACTTTGGTATCCGAAGGTTCTGATTGGCTAGCCTTAACAGTTGCTAGATTAATCATTAACTGCAAAACTTATTTCACGTGTACTAAACGAGTCATGAGTACAAGTCTTCATTCTTCAGTATTTAATCATAAACATACCTTAAAAAAGACTTAAAAATGACTACTGAAAATTACAAAGTTTACAGAGTGGCGATAATGATTAACCATTATCTGACAAGTAGCTGGTGTTTAATATCAGTATTTTTTTAAANTAAAAATGACTACTGAAAATTACAAAGTTTACAGAGTGGCGATAATGATTAACCATTATCTGACAAGTAGCTGGTGTTTAATATCAGTATTTTTTTTAAATATATATATTATGTGCCAACAAGACTGCTAAAACAAACAAAATTGTGTACTTACCTATATAACTGACTCAGAAGTAACNAAATATATATTATGTGCCAACAAGACTGCTAAAACAAACAAAATTGTGTACTTACCTATATAACTGACTCAGAAGTAACCAAGTAGCATTATAGTCACACCAAACATTTTATGTGAGCGGGGTTAGAGTGCAGAGGATAAACAAGGAATAAACTAACCCCCAGCAAAGGGGACACAAAAGCATAAGTAGCCCTTAATGATTTCGAGATGTTTCCCCAATGTAAACTTCATTTTTGCAAGGGCCACTTAGCTGGGGGAGGAGTGAATGTAGGGAAATCAGTCACAAACAAAGTAGTAGAGTAATCGTCCGCCATTTTGTCGAGATTTGATTCTACAAAAATGTGCAACGAACTATATAGAAAATATAGCTCTATATCGCAAGACTTACTTTACCTTATTATTCGATTAAAAAGTTCAGAAACTCTTTTCAAATGGGCCTTTATGTTGTGTGCCAAGTTAATCTGTAATGTCTAGTATTAAAGTGTTGTATGAGCACATTGTCTTTGCACCAGACCACCACACCGAGTGGCAAGTTATTCTATACTGTTACTATGTACAGATATTAATAGTGTGAGAGTAATATTTTGCAATAGGCCACACACTGGGTAGACAAAGAACTACATATGTAGTGTAGTTATTTTAAGTATGAGTATAGAGTATAAAATAGTTTGGCATATAGTAGATAACTCCTCAAATAGTTGCCAAATTATTATAAAGAGAATCATACAAATACTTATGGTATAAACGGTTGTACCACTGAAGGAAATGCATGAAAGAATCGATTGTAAATTACCTGGGATTCAAACATTAATATCATCATCACTAAGACAATTAAAAGGCGGTTGAAACTAAGAAGACACATAAACAAATCAGTACAAATTCAGTGAATAAATACGTTTTTATTAAGAAAGATGTAAGAAGTGGTAGAATGAATTAAAAAAAAAAGTGCTGCAGACATGATTGCGACAATAGAAATGAAACAAACACAAAAAACACAAATATCTTCATTTAAACACTCCTTTGGATTTGAATTCTTTAGCAGAAAATTTATTTTCACAACTCCCTCAAAATATTTAAGAAAATAAATCATTTATTTCTAGAAACAATTCTTAAAGAGGGGAGTTGCGTAGTAACGAAATTTGTTTTTTTTTTTTTTTTTCGTTGAAACCGTATTCTAGGCTAGCAAAGAGTAACTTTGGAGTTCTATAATCAGGACCACTAACCCATCCGAAGAAAATAAAATATGAAAATTCGAAGTATTTGTATTGTTTCAACTCTTAAAACAAATTTTAAAATGATTAAAATAGATTCAAGAAAACAGACTATTTTCCTTTGACTTGCAATAAGCATAGATGTTATCTATGGCATCGTGAAGGTCTTGAGATTTTAACACTAAAAGAAATGCTATTTTAGGCGCTTTTGGGCCTCTTCTTATATCGCCCGCTCATATGAGCTTAACAATGTGCTTAACATTATGTTGTGCAGAATTTTCTCATAATTAAACTAAATTCTGTTATGCCCTAACAAAAAACATCTGCCCAATCTGAAAGCAGGAAGGAGTGTGTCCCTTTGTTAGCTACAAGGCTTGCAAAAGTAACAAAATCATCCGGAAATCTCAGCTAAAGTCAGCAATTAACATGTCAATTCAGTGAAAATAAAGAGTTCAAAATAGAAACTCTTAGGGCTATCTGCACTGATAAGTAGAAAACAGGAATAGCTGTGGTTAAAATTACATACATGGAGAAATATGATAAGAATAAAAATCTATGAAGTTTTAAGTAAGAGTAAAACCAATTGTTGCTAAATTAAACAAACCAAGTTAAAAAATAATTATTAGATTCCTACCTTTATGGAGAATCAGTTCGCAATATGGCCGACTCTTTGTAGCCGCCTTTGGAGTCTCTCGTATATATCAAGGGCAATGTTTAATGTTTTGTAACTGTGTGTTTAATAAATAACAATGTTAATTAAATTGTAGTCTACTTATCTGCCTATTCATAATCATCAAGTATAATAATACTGTTTAAATACTGTGGCATTCGGAAGGGGACACCATGTTGGACAGCTTGTTATTTTCCCCAAAGAGTTACCTCGTCAGGTAAATAAAACAAGATGGTCACTTGAGTCACATAGTGTATTTCGACAAGGCGGGTCTGTTCTGTTCTCACCAGCCCATACTGACGTACTTGTGACCAAGTGTTCACTTCGGCCCCGTGTCAGCTAGGTGGTGTAGGTGACTGCAAAGGGGCAAGTTTTTACGAGTGCACACTTGGATATCTTGTTCACGTTTTATTTTTATACCTGATGATTATAGTTAATTTATCGCAAGTGAAGCTGTTAGTGTATATAACTAATATTTTGAAAAATAAAGAATTTAGGGACATTGACAAATATTATTTGGAATTTACATTGGTTGGTTAATAAATACATACCTGTGAACACAGAATGCTTTTTACTTCATGATCTTTCCGAAACCGTATTTTAATTTGCTTTCCTTACTCTGCTGTTACTCTCTGTTAGTTTACTCAACTGGAGTAAATTTTTGGTAAGATGCCCTGTAGTCAAACTTTTCAAACTTTCGGATACTGGTTTTGACAGGATTTGTTCACGGATGGTGGTGTTCTGTTCAAGATAACGTTTAAAGCATGCGTTGTTGTAAAGTCTGTAGCAAAAGTGAGCTATAAAATTAGGTATGTTTAACATTATACCATAGTGGCCGGCATTAATCTAAATTTTTTAAATAGTGGAGTTTTTTGAATGAGATATTATTGCTCTCAACTTGGGATATTTATACTTTAAACAATGGCAACACTGGCTTTTTCATGGTCGTTTTGTGTTGGTTTATTTTGTAATTAATAACATTGAAAACAGTTTTTAAATACAAGTTCTCAATACACTCTTAATAACTTGTGTCGACGATGATAATAATAATAATTTTCCTCCTTGAAATTATTAAGTTCCATTTAATTGAATTACATAACGTAAATATGTAATTGTGAAGTTAAGTCGAGAGAAAATTAGTACAAGTTGCTATGTCTTTTCCAAGATTTAGAATAAAATGAACCCACATGATAAGGAAGGAGCGTTAATTAATGCTATACGAAAGCGTGTCTTGCTATACAATACAAGGCATGTTGATTTTAAAGATTTGCGGAAAAAAGAGAGAGCTTGGATATCTGTTGGTGAAGAAGTTGGTATATCAGGTGGAGTGATTTACTTACTGCAACTTTTTCCTGTTTTTTTTTTTTTTTTTTTTTTTTTTTTNTGATTTGGTAATCATTTAGTTTATTGACTTTTGGAATTATAAAAAAAATTGGCAAGTGAGATACTTTTGGTGTCTACTGACATTGCTTAAACATTATGCCCAACATTGTCCTTATATTCTCATATATATAAGCAGTAATTTCAGATTTACTTGAACAGTTTCTTTGTAATTCACATGGTAATTATTAAGTTTAGGGGCTTTTCTGAAAAAAACAATAAAAATTCAAAATTATGATATATTTCTACTCTACTAATGATGCAGAACATGAATATTCTAGGGGCATTAACGTCAGACTAATTTCGTAAATGTGCCCACCTAACCTAACAGAACCAAACCCCACGATGGGTGAATCACTATTTTACATTTTTAAACTAACCTAGGATTGTTGGGTTTTACACTAACCTAGGATTGTAGGGTTTTACACTAAATTACGAATGTAGGATTGTAGGGATTTAAAGGAACTGCAAAACACACCAAAAGAATGTTAACTGGCTCACCAAGGTAGGGGGCTGGTATAATTCCTCTGACGTTAATAGACGTAAACAAACATATTTCGCAAGTTTTTAAAATATGTTCTACTTATTTTAACATTACGCCCTCTTGAATATGAACAAGGTAAGCCGTGCAGAACCCATTAATGCAACTTTTGTTGGTCTAGGACGTTTCGTTCAGAAACGTAAACAAACTGGCTATACTGTTCATTTCGCAATTTTGTTCAATTTTAAAAAAAATATGTTGTACTTATTTTAAAGCTCTGCCCCTAGTATATTCGTGTTCTACGTGATTAGTAGAGTGGAAATATATCATAATTTGGAATTTTTTTTTGTGTTTTTCAGAAAAGCCCCTAAACTTAATAATTATCGTACCAATAGTGCTCACCTTATTGTTTATCTTGTGTGTTCACTTTCTTGTGCGAGTAAGTAGGTATGTCTGGTATTTGTTAAGAATTGCTGCTTCTCTGGGGAAAAAAAATGGTTTAAATCTGCAAAACTAATCACACTGAACATGCATTTAATAGGGGCATCGCAACATTCGCAGTACGTACTACCAAAACTCACGTATAGGACACGTTTACCTTCGAGTCTGATGAGTCTAAACTCTACAAACACATTTATTTCCACTCAATAATTAGATTTAACACTTCACGTGGAAATAATTGCAGAGAAACACTTGTACCAGCACTCGCCATTCGCCTCCACGCGCACACATTCACGTCGTATTCGGACGGATCACCACATGCATGCAGCAACACTCTGCTTGCTGGCAACCTCACACACTGTAATATTACTGTCAACTAAGGAACGGTTAAATTCACAGCAGACAGCTGACTGTCGATTCACATTTGTTTGCTTAAGTACAGCTTTGTAGGATGAATATAACACTGCGAGACACATCAACAAAGCCTCGAGAATGCTTTGCATTATTTTTTATGCAATTTTCATGTGACTTGTTACAAAACCCTCTTGAATATGAACAAGGTAAGCCTTGCAAAAGCCAAATAAATGCTTTTTATACCTGTAGGACATTCCTTTAAAAAAAGACGTGATTCTTAGTAATTACCGTTCTCCTTACTCACCTCGCTTCGTCGTCATCTGTTCTTATGAGCCCAGTCTTAAGACCTGCCCTAACCTGCCCACTCCAAGTGAAGCCACCCCCCTCCCCCCCTCCTGTGGCAGCGACAAGCTGTGGTGATACGGGTTGTGTGTTGCATGTGTGCAGCGCCTCAGGCACGGCGACACTGGACCCTCGTGAGGGACAATTTCATGAGGTACCACCGACGACGGAAGAAGATGGAAGAGGACGGCCTGGGCATACCAACCGCACAGTACCTGTCGCAGTACCAGAACCTGTTGTGGTACTTGGACTTCTGTACCACAAAGCCCAGGTATCAGTGAACAGCTTGTGCGAGTACTTGCATCGGAACTTCCTCAAGGCCATGAGGTTTTCTGATTCAGTTTGACACACTGGTTTGAAAATTAGGTATTGTAGGTAGAAAGAGTATACACACAGTAAAACCTTGTTAAACATCATTGTTACCAATTTCACATTAAAACAAAGTTATATTCTTTCCACATTGAGTAATATAAGGAATGTTATTTTGTATTCTTAAAAATACATTTTTTAATTTGTATTTTAATGTAATATTAAGTTCCCAGGTGAAAAGAAGTCATGCTTGCAGAACGTCTCATTTACCAATATACTGAATAATAGAGTTGACATTTTAATTAATTTTTTTGAGAATTGTAATATTTACTGCAACACCNTTTTTGAGAATTGTAATATTTACTGCAACACCTATTTCAAACAGCAAAAATTCAGGTCTCTTGAGGGTGGTATTAAAAAAAGGTTTGACTGTAGAAAGCAAAATTTTATCCTTTTATTTTAATTTTTTATTATTAAATTTATTGTGTAGTCTGTGGTGGTCATATCTAGGTAAACCAAGAACTCACTATAAAGATTAGGTAGAAAATTAATTTTTATTTAAATTTCTCAAAGAATTGCTGTGAAGTGCAAATTAACGTTTATTTCAGCACGTAAATAGGATAAAATGTTTGCTGTTTCCATGTGTCCCTGACGGTGCACCTTACTGGATGCACGGCAGTCAGTTTGTCTGTTAGAATATATGCAAAAATAGTGATGGACAGAAAGATTCAGCTGAACGAATCAATTCGTTCTGATTAATTCAGTGAAATGATTTGTTCAAAAGAATTGTTCATTTAGTTCTGTCCCTGCCCGTGGGTGGGGCCCTGGCGGTCAGGCATTGGAAAACCCATGAGTGCCATGGAAAATAAGAGGTAGCACGGGATGATCTGTTTGGCCCATACGGAGGTTCCCTCTGTTGTACGGATCAGGTGAGGTTGGACTCGTGCTGGCAGTGGTTGACTCCGCATGCTGGAGGAGGCTCGGAGAGATTCCCCCCTCTTGTTGAGGAGCCGGGCGGTGAGCAGGGCACTGCTCCGGGTGGGGCGTCCCCGAGATGATGTCAGGGGTGTGGGTAGTGCTCCGGCCAGACCACACGCTTGGTAAACTGAGTGCTAGGATCTCAGGCCTTGTGACAGGACACGCTCGGTGTGATCTGGTAAATCAGATCGGGGCCACGCTCGGTGCGGCCTGATGAACAGGTCGGAGCTACGGGTTTGGTCAATTTCGGTAAGCGCTGGTCATGTCTGCGATGAGAGGGCGTGATCCCTCTTCCCTGCCTACTGGGGGGCCGGGGTGCGGAATGGCCTCACGGCTAAGAGCGCCCCGTTAACAAATAAAAGCACGGCTTCGGATGTGTATTTAATATATATAAGTTAACGAAGAGTCTACATTTTATTTTGATTGTCCACGCCTCAATGATTTTGTTTGTGTTTCAAATTTCAGAACACCCCAGAAAGTCGAAGCCAATTCATCCGACAACATAATGCACCTCAGTATGGGGGATGCAAGCATGACGTTGGGAGGCACCGAGGAGATATACGTGGAGCAGCCGAGCTGCACAAGCTCCGGACAGTTCGCCATGCCAGTCGAGACGCAGATCGAAGCCTCGGAGGAGGAGGAGGAGGAGTTAGAAGAAGACGAGGAGGAAGAAGAGGAACGTGTGTCCGCATGCGAACCAAGGCCGAGCGAACCAAAAAAAACTTGTACCAGCAAAGATACCCCGTTTCGTGGGCAGAACTCTAATTCCTTTCGCGGTAGTTCGAGTAGACGTGAAGAAATGGACGAGCTCATGATGAAGTGCATGAGGACTCTGAACCGGGCTGTGCGGAGCGATGAGCTCTCGGTAGCTGAATCTAAAACTAGCACCTTCCTGAGTTACCTACAGCAGCTCATGAAGACCGTGAAGCCCGAGCTACAGGATGAACTTGAGAGGGGGATTCTGGAATTTGTGTTTTCTTTCAAAAAGAAATATTCTGGCTGTTAGTGCATGTACATTGCTGTGTAATTAACCCTAAGTAATAAATGGGAATTTCGACCCACAGGGAATAGTTACGTATCTTCACAAACAATGTTTTTTTTTTTAATTAGAAAATTGTTTTAGCATAAAAAAAGTACAATATTGTAAATGTTGCAGCAACATTGCCTTTAAAACATACTTTTATTACAGTGTTAATATCAAGTGGCTGTTTAACTTTATGCCATCGCTTCCTACTTTCTATATTGAATAGGCCGTTCATGGTTCATTCTGCACTTTTGAAAGCCATGTTTAAGATCTATTCGTATGCACATTGTGTATTCTTCCACCATATGTAAAATTAACATTGCTGTGGTATTAAAAAACTGAAAGGAATAAAAATNGGGAAAAAATAATTTTGGTAATCAATACCAATTACAAATTATTGCCTAACATGTTAAGTTCAATGCCAAGACATGAAACTTACTTTTTCCTGTTGTCTACTGTGCCCGTTAAAATGATATGAATGTAGGCGCAGTGACATTTTTCATGGGTTACTTTCAAAAGTGCTCAATTAACTCTGAACAGCATATACACAATGTTAATTACACACTAATTGTATTGTTTAGCTTAGTAGTTTAGGGCTGTCACATTGAGATACCAGAGTAACTCGGCANAACGTGTGTCCGCATGCGAACCAAGGCCGAGCGAACCAAAAAAAACTTGTACCAGCAAAGATACCCCGTTTCGTGGACAGAACTCTAATTCCTTTCGCGGTAGTTCGAGTAGACGTGAAGAAATGGACGAGCTCATGATGAAGTGCATGGGGACTCTGAACCGGGCTGTGCGGAGCGATGAGCTCTCGGTAGCTGAATCTAAAACTAGCAGCTTCCTGAGTTACCTACAGCAGCTCATGAAGACCGTGAAGCCCGAGCTGCAGGATGAACTTGAGAGGGGGATTCTGGAATTTGTGTTTTCTTTCAAAAAGAAATATTCTGGCTGTTAGTGCATGTACATTGCTGTGTAATTAACCCTAAGTAATAAATGGGAATAGTTACGTATCTTCACAAACAATGTTTTTTTTTTTTTAATTAGAAAATTGTCTTAGCATAAAAAAAGTACAATATTGTAAATGTTGCAGCAACATTGCCTTTAAAACATACTTTTATTACAGTGTTAATATCAAGTGGCTGTTTAACTTTATGCCATCGCTTCCTACTTTCTGTATTGAACAGGCCGTTCATAGTTCATTCTGCACTTTTGAAAGCCATGTTTAAGTTCTATTCGTATGCACATTGTGTATTCTTCCACCATATGTAAAATTAACATTGCTGTGGTATTAAAAAACTGAAAGGGAAAAAATAATTTTGGTAATCAATACCAATTACAAATTATTGCCTAACATGTTAAGTTCAATGCCAAGACATGAAACTTACTTTTTCCTGTTGTCTACTGTGCCCGTTAAAATGATATGCATGTAGGCGCAGTGACATTTTTCATAGGTTGATTTCAAAAGTGCTCAATTAACTCTGAACAGCCTATACACAATTTTAATTACACACTAATTGTATTGTTTAGCTTAGTAGTTTAGGGCTGTCACATTGAGATACCAGAGTAACTCGGCANTTTAATTACACACTAATTGTATTGTTTAGCTTAGTAGTTTAGGGCTGTCACATTGAGATACCAGAGTAACTCGGCAAGTATAACTTCTGGTTTCATAATTCAGAAAGCAGCGAGACCACTCACAGGTGGCAGTGATGTCAAAGTGAGCAGCGCTACAGATCCCAGTCGCACACTTAGCTGCTGCTTGCGTAGCTGTCAATAAGGCATTGCTACCAACATAATACGTGCCGCAAGACGGAGTCTCCACATTCAAATGTCAGTATACGAGGCAATAGTTTCCCAGTAAATACTTTTATATATATTTTTTGGCTGTGTGTATGACTACACCAATCATCTCCGAGAACTACAAAGGAAGGGTCGTGATTATTACCTTTCTTTGTGCATTATAAAAATTCTGTAAGTGGCCATACTGTAATCCTTTGTAACTAAATGAAGAAGACATTATCACACCTATTTTACCACATGTAACAACATAATGCCATATGGAAGGGAAACATGTATTTCGAACCTGCAACTAACTGTTTTAATTAATTAATTTTTTTTGCTTAATTTTACCGTAAATTTGATATTTCATTATAAATAAATGTACTAACACTGGAAAAATATTTCAGTGGTTGTTTCAGTATAAAGGTGAAAGTAACACATTGGGAGCAATTGGCTGAACAGGCCTTTCTTTGGACATCTGCAGCTCCTCCTCGAGATTTCTGTAGTGTTTCCATTGCAACTGAACCACCTCCATTTGTAAAATATCCCTATCTAATGGGTGTAAGCCACATCCATTCATAGGAGACAAAATATCCCTGGGAAACCCACATAATCTCCACGTTCAGAAAATATTTGGGATATTCATAAGTGATGTCCAAGGCCGTCAAGGGATGCTGGCCAAATCCAACCACAGGAAAGTCCCAGGAGCTCACTTGGTTGTCCGTAGCAACCCCAGTGGATTTGGACCACATATACAGGTTTTATCTGACCAGTTGTCACAAACTTTGGTGGGTGATTCGCTATGCAAAATTAACTGGGAAATATATAACTGAATATTATAGTACGTTGATGGTTGCGTCAAATTTTTTCTGAAGCCCTGCTGAAGTTCTGCTTCCAGGATATTCCTCCACCTCATGGAAACAAAGCTTAACTAAGTCTACAAAATTACACCAAATTATAAATTAAATATTATAACGTATGTATAAAATATAACTAAAAGTTAAATTTAATCAAAATAAGATAATTTTGTGTTAACAGAAGTATAAAACGCTAGTGGGACACGACACATTTAAGAAATAACCAAACATGTCATAAATGGGGTGATTTTTCAAAGAAGGTTCAATTCAAAATCTGTGAAGAAACCACGAATAGACTATAAGCGATATATGAGCCTTTGAAAATTAAGCTCTAAATGGGATTTTTGTAAAATATCAGAAGCAAAGTGAAGTTGAATTGCAATTCTCTTAACATTGTTTTATGTCAGACAAATTTTCAGCAGAAGATCAAACTCTTGTTAGTACAATCCATTGTAATGAAAATAATAGGTATGGCCACCTTCTTTTTGCACACAATTTTTTTTACCATAACTGTTAATGATAATTTTATGCAGATTTTTTTTCTTATCCAGTGATCCTTGTCTTTAATATTTATATTGAGGACGTTGCTGTATCAACGGTTTGTGATATTGAAATATTTGAACTCGTCGACTTCGCGGCTTGTCCACCGTCGAAAGACCAATGCGAATTGCAATGTAGAGATAGTGGTGCCAGACAGTGAAAGTGAGGCACAAGAGTACGCGCAAGACATGTTCNCCAAGCAAAAACATCACCACCGCAGAGCTTTTGAATTCATTTCCAAGGCACTAAAAATTGATGAAGAAAATGAAGGACCATTAGTTTTCACGTCTGTCAAATGCATAGAAAGCTTTCAGCGGCATTAATACAGTTCCGGTAGCGGGGGCAGTACTAATATCTCCTGCAAGGAATCTTGTACCAACTATCGCCAGAAATAAACTGGCTGCTTCTGCGCAGTGGGCACAACGGCATACCTTAGACATATGCAGAAAGTAATAACACGAAACACAAGGCAAAATTTGAAGAATCGTACTTTGTCACTTAATGTATAATATTTCACAAAAATTCCATTTAAGTAAGAACTAAATTTTTTAGGGTTCATATATTGCTTGATATTCAGTTCAGGTAGAAAGTGTCCCACATATTTCTCGCTTGATTTTGCACAATAAANTTTTTTAGGGTTCATATATTGCTTGATATTCAGTTCAGGTAGAAAGTGTCCCACATATTTCTCGCTTGATTTTGCACAATAAATCACCAATTTTATTCCACAACATGTACCTAAGCTAAGAAAATGTCATTTTTAAAAACTGAAGTAGTATTTTTTTTAAATTTTAGGAACTATTTATCAGCCAACTAATGTGTGTATGGAAAGGAAATACACTGAAAATTTGAGCTGCCATTTTCAATTTAAATGGATACAACTGTTGTCAGAAATATTTACACATTTTTAGGTGGTGTGCTTCAGAAATCTTAGGCTGCAAAGTTATAAATTCGATCTTTCTTTGAGATTTGATAAATAGACAGTTTAGGGACAAAAATACGTGCCTGGAATAAGCAGTTAAAATGCATGCTGACCAAACTCTCCCTGCAAAGTGTGATGGCTGCGATTAGGGTTATAGGTTCGACGGCATGCAGCAATCTGACAAAGTTGTCAAAGCCAATGGATANATCACCAATTTTATTCCACAACATGTACCTAAGCTAAGAAAATGTCATTTTTAAAAACTGAAGTAGTATTTTTTTTTAATTTTAGGAACTATTTATCAGCCAACTAATGTGTGTATGGAAAGGAAATACACTGAAAATTTGAGCTGCCATTTTCAATTTAAATGGATACAACTGTTGTCAGAAATATTTACACATTTTTAGGTGGTGTGCTTCAGAAATCTTGGGCTGCAAAGTTATAAATTCGATCTTTCTTTGAGATTTGATAAATAGACAGTTTAGGGACAAAAATACGTGCCTGGAATAAGCAGTTAAAATGCATGCTGACCAAACTCTCCCTGCAAGGTGTGATGGCTGCGATTAGGGTTATAGGTTCGACGGCATGCAGCAATCTGACAAAGTTGTCAAAGCCAATGGATANGGTGTGATGGCTGCGATTAGGGTTATAGGTTCGACGGCATGCAGCAATCTGACAAAGTTGTCAAAGCCAATGGATAAATTAAATTTTTTGAAAATATCTTATAAAGCGCCTGTTTTCTCGGAGAAAGTAGTCTTGAATGTGCCCAGCGGCATCTGAAGCGAATACTTTACGAGTAGACAAAGTCAGTTGCTCAGACTCCCGATCCCCTCTTTCCCAACCCCTTGAGAAATAATATAAGAAAATTCCCTTTCTGGTTTTAATTTTTAAGACATTTACGAACTTGGTGAAAATAATTAATTTTCTATGTCAGGAAATTGATTACGATAATTTTTTCTCCATGGTTTTAATGTTATTTTTTACTAAAGTGTGTACTTTCTGTTTTAAAAAAAATTAATTTATGCCTATTTTATATGGATATTTTGGCCAAAACATGTACTTAAAATTAACTATTTTGAACCTTCAATCTTAAGTCGGGAGGAGATCATTGGATCCCTACTTTACTAGTGAATATCTGTCAGGTCAAGTTGGTGCTGCTAATTTCCTTAAATTATCGACCAAGAAACGTTTCTTTGCTGCTAGGCTTACATTTAGCACCGCCATTATCACGACTCTAAGGTGTTCATCACATTTCGTAAAATAACTTAAATAAATTAAAGTAATAAAGTTAAAAACTGAGTGGCATGCGCCCGGTAAAGTGGGTAACGATGGAGGGAAAGTAGTTCCATGTCTTAACATTTAATTAAAAGGGTAAGGTATACATTTGTGCAAACTGAAATTATTTCTTTTGCTTTCTGTTTTTTTTAATACGTGTCTATGAAAGAATTAGCAGATATGTAAAATATTGGCTTTTATAATAATTTCACAGGTTAACTTGACCGACGCATGAATAAAGCGATCAAGCCCATGGCAATGTTAATTTTACGTATGGCGGGAGGATACAATGTTCATTCTCGTAGATCTTAAGCAGGGATTTAAAAAGTGCTCAGTTTACCGTGAGCAGCCTGTATATGCTCGAACCTAAGATCCAGGAGTTCACGAATTGCGATGTCGGACACAAATTTTTAATAACCGTGACACCAAACTCTTCTATTTGTATTGCTTTTGCATCCTGGTTGATGAATGTGGTTGCAGGCAAGTTGGATAATTAATCTAGAATTTTCAGTCCAGGTTAAAATAGTTAGATACTTAATGTCAGTTATAAAAAGTTTATTAATTATTTGATTCTGCACGTAAATTATAGTATACTCATGGTTTGTTCACACTTTTTGAATCAAACCTTAAAAAAATCACTCCGTGCATTGACATGTTTTTTTTTTTTGACGTGACAACGTCTTAAATTAGGTTGGGCTGGGAGTCACTTATGAAAAAGTGTAACGCTCGGNTTTGTATTGCTTTTGCATCCTGGTTGATGAATGTGGTTGCAGGCAAGTTGGATAATTAATCTAGAATTTTCAGTCCCGGTTAAAATAGTTAGATACTTAATGTCAGTTATAAAAATCTATTAATTATTTGATTCTGCACGTAAATTATAGTATACTCATGGTTTGTTCACACTTTTTGAATCAAACCTTAAAAAAATCACTCCGTGCATGGACATGTTTTTTTTTTTTTACCATATGCAATGTATTACAAGCGTTTTATACTTCTGTTAACATAAAAGTATCTTATTTTGATTAACTTGAACTTTTGTTTATATTTTATACATCAATTATAATATTTCATTTGTTACTAATACAAATAAAAACAGGGGAAAAATAAGTGTGTTGGTAATGCCTAGTAATAAATAGTTCTTATGCAAAGTGTTATTACACCTAGTGCGCACGAATGTGGTGCATTGTCCCTTTGGTGTAATTTTTCAGACTTGGTTAAGCTTAGTTTGCATGAGGCAAAGGAAAATCCTGGAAGTAGAACTTTAGCGGGCCTCAGAAAAGTTGGAAGTAACCGTGAATGGACTTTAATTTATGCTGTTAACATTCTGTATTTACTGAACTACATTTGGTTAGTCTAGCCAGTAAGTAGTATCCCTTTTTTTTTCACAAGTATTGCANTGGAAGTAGAACTTTAGCGGGCCTCAGAAAAGTTGGAAGTAACTGTGAATGGACTTTAATTTATGCTGTTAATATTCTGTATTTACTGAACTACATTTGGTTAGTCTAGCCAGTAAGTAGTATCCCTTTTTTTTTCACAAGTATTGCATAGTTTACGTAGAAGGTTTGGTTTCTTGCTCACGAAACTCCGTACAGGAACCACAGACCAACTTCTGTAGGCGGAGTTTTGGACATGGTTCACGGACAATGTTAGATTCGGGGGATGGAGTGGAGAGATTTGGGCTGCTCTTAACATCGAGGTATTGAGAGTCGATGAGAGTGAAGCGAGGTGAGTGTGGAGCAGCGCCTGAATGCAAGGGCGGGGGAAACGGGATATCTCAGAGAAAACCCGCCCACCAGCGACATATTCCGGCACGATTACCGCATGGGAAAATCCGGGAGTGACCCCGCCGGGAATCGAACCCAGTACGCCTAGATTGGAGGCGAGTAGTCTAACCATTGCACCACCGTGACCCCTTTGGAGAGATACTGTGACGTCAGAGAGCCATGTGCCACCAATCAACACTGGGTGTCCTCCGACATGCCGGACATCTTGTATCGTAGACAAACCCGGATTCCCGCTCTCCAGGACTTTGAATCAAACTAGGGACTACAGTGGTGGAAGGCTAGTTATCCGGCGAAATAAATCCGGGTCGGGAAATGCGGGTGGAGTGTTTGTGTAAAGCTGGAGGAACTTGTTTGAAGACTGTCAAGCTGGTGAGAGGTTCTAAAAGCAGCCATCTGTCCTCGACAAGCGATACGGGGCGTGATGTATAGCGGCGCGCGCCCGTCATTCAGTTACCGTAGCCGCGGGGGATGGCGCCATATACCGGACCCCGCGGGGCGAGCTGTCGGACATGGACGGCGATCACGGGACGGAGCCGGACTGCGAGTTCTACCGCTACTTGCGTCCCCTCGCGGTCCTGGGGAGGGCGCTGGGGTGTCTGCCCGTCTCCTCCGCGCACGCCAAGGAGAGCAGAAGGCTCCGCTTCCGGTGGGTCAGCGTCGACGTCGCCTGCACCACCGTCGTGTTCGCCCTCGTCTCCTACACCTTCTGCAACTTCGTCCGCGTCGTCGCCGAGACAGAGCCCGGCAACAGGAAGTTCGGCTTCTGGACGAGGCTCAACGTCTACCTGAACGTCATCCGGAACTCGGCGCAGTTCCTCTTCTGCTGCCGGAGCGGTAAGGTCTTCCCGCGGATGGTGGCTCGGTGCGAGGCCTGCCTCCAAGGTGTCCGGTTGTCGGGGACCTCCAGGAGGAGGTTGTCTTCTTGCAGCGTTCTCGCGACGGCGTCTTTGGCGGTCGTGGCGTCGACCACCGGCGCGGCGGCTTTCTTCAACTTCTACCTTCTGGAGGAGCACGCGTGGGTCCGGTTCTTCGTGTCCGCGTGCTTCGTCGTGCTGTGCACGTCGACGACCCTCCAGGTGTTGATGTTCTCACTGCTGTGCTTCTTCGCGGGTGTCATGTACCAGGAGCTGGGCTCGGCGGTGAGGGAGACGACGTCGGGGACCCTCGTCGACGGCGCCGCCGTGGGGCGGCTGCGCAGGAGCCACGCCGCGCTGTCCCGCCTCGTCGCCGACGTGGGCGCCTGCTACGGACAGTTCCTTCTGACCTGCGTGGTGTTCCTCGTCGTCGAGACCACCATCAACACCTACATCTTCCTGTTCGTCACGCACCTCGCCGACGCCGTGCTGCTCTCCTACGTCCTCTACTCCTTCGGCCTGGCGTGCCTCGTTGCCCACGTCGCCCAGTTCGTCACCACCAACGTGAGTAGACCTGCTGCGTCCGCCGAAGACGTGCCTGACCCTCGTCCAGGACCAGGCGTTGAGTTGAGAGATTTGGGCGGCTATTAACTATGTCTTGGAAGCCGATGAAGGTGAAATAAGGTGAGGATGGAGCAGCGCCGAGATGCAAGGGTGGGGGAAACGGGAGATCCCAGAGAAAACCNCCCCCACCCGCACGATGTGGACTCTGATCAACAACACATGGTCCCCGATACCCCAGGACGTTATTCGGACACTCATTGATTCGATGCCACATAGAGTTCAGCAATGTATCGCCCAACGTAGAAAATCTACTACCTACTAAATCATCCCATGTTTTAGGTCACTGGAGTCTTGTCTGTGTGTGAATATTAAATGATTTGTTCTGCATCTGTTTGGCTATTTATGCTTGCAGTTTGGCATGTTTTTTTTTTGCATTCCTTTACGGTGAGGCAGTGAATTCTCAAGTTTTCGTAACTCCATGCATGACATTAACTTCTACCTATCTACTCGAGACTAATTTCTGGATAGTCCATTGATGTGAAAGTAGTGGCGGTTATCAGATTCGAGTGCACGATTTATCGAGTAAGACTATACCAGCTCAGTTCGGGCTCTTATCGTTTTACCTGGACTTCAACAATAGTTATTTTAGGTGTCCCAACGTTCTTTAATTTTCGAAAGTTCCAAAGTGTTGTAGAAAATTTGGCTCTACAGTTACGGTTTAATTAATCAGCCACTTACATGTACAACATATAAAAATTTGCCAATAAATTTTAATTTTAAAAATAGTTAAAAACCCAACAACTATGAAAAAAATCTAGTTATTCGTTCCAGCCAAACTCATTTTGGTTTGTCAACCACCATCTCAATATAATATACTTAAAGTTTTAAAAATGTAATTACATTTTTTTTTTAAATACTTTGTAGCAAACATTTAAGCCACCAACGTTTTCCAGAGTTCGACTCCCGACATGTGTAATTCGTCCTCGAGAGAACAACAGGTTGGTGCCCTCAGCACTGAGGGCCAAAGTGCCCTATCAATCCAATTTCACAAATCAATGGGGCCGCAGTGGTGTAGTGGTTAGACTACCCGCCTTCCATCTCTGCGAACCGGGTTCGATTCCCGGCGGAGTCGCTCCCGGGTTTTCGCACGTGGGAAACCTTCCTGGACGATGCCGCTGGTCGGCGGGTTTTCTCGGGGATCTCCCGCCGTTTCCCCCGCCCTTTCATTCCAGCGCTGCTCCATTCCCACCTCGCTTCACCCTCATCGTATCTCAAGATCTCGATGTTAAGAGCACAACCCAAATCTCCTCACTCCATATGAACAGCTGACTCGCTCCACTCCAAATGAGCATAAGTGTATTGTGCATAAGTATATTATATTGGTAGCAATCAAAACAAAATTACACATTGAACGTAATGTGTCTGTATTACGTCTTCGTTCGCGGAGATACAAGAGTGCTGAACAAATTATGATATCCATAAACCATTCTGATTTCGGCTACTTTCGACAGGGAAAAAAAATAATTTTTTTTTTCATCAGATCCTAATTTGTGAAATCGGCTTTAAGTGTTCACTTAACTCTGTGGAAGTCCAACAACTATTTATTTCGGACTAACCGACTGTATTGCACGGCATATGTGAATATCATCACTGTAAATGTATTCTCATATCCCATGAGCTCAGCAGGCGTATCTACGAACTGCTAAGAAACTTGAACATCTTAGGAATTCGAAGTATTCAAATAAAGTAGCGATTAAATACGTTTATTTGGGAAAATTAAGTAAGATGTACGCGATATATTGGCCTCAAGGCAAGTTTACACGGCTAAGTAGAAATAATGTCTGAATCTGATATTTGGCATAGCCCAGTGCAGTAAAACAAATATGTCTGCCAGACAATGAGCCTAAGATTAAGGGTGTACCACAATATGTTCAACTTTTAGACATTAGGAGCCTATCAGTAATTACTGGTCCCTCACAAAAAAAAAATATACGCGCATAGTTTTCGCATTAATAAACTTCAAATCCAAAATTGTACTGTTTTAAAAATGTACAAATAATGGAAACTAACTTACGAACAGAAATGAGATAATTCACACTGAAAGGAGATGCCGGTTACTTTAAGACACCTATAAAATATTTTGCTATTTCAAAAAATTTGCTGAAAATATGAAAATTCTTGCATTTTTTTTTATTTGTGGCTGCCCCTGAATTTTTGTAAAATAACTTTTTCAAATCATACCTTAAAATGTATTAATACAAGGCCTTTCAGTTACCCTGCAAATAGTTAGATTTATTTTATTTGTACATTACTGAAACAGTAAAATTTTGTTTTTAATGTGCCATTTTGCAAAAAAAAAAAAATTATGCTATTTAAAGATATTTATGTGAGGAAAAATTAATCACAGATAATGTTTATAAGTTGAATAGTATGTTGTACAAATACAAAATAACGCTTCATTTTTCTTGTGGCTAATGCCCTTAAGGTGTTTGTATCGACTGCCTCGAGTCTCACCCACAGCTACACAGTTAGTGCTAGTTCCCGCTTCATATCCTCTTATTGTCGTGGTGAGCACTGCCAAAGACGACTGACATTTAGAGGACAGGGGTAGTTTACAGAGTAATTAGTACATAAGGAGTGACTTTGAAAGTAGGGTGACCTTGAGGCCTGCGGCCCTGGTACTGATCGTGTTGTGGCCGTGGCCAAGTTTCCCGTTCACCGGACGTCAAAAGCTACGTACACTCCATACAAAAAAAAAAGTGACAATGTGAATAAAAGTTAGGCTTTCAGGGCCTTGGCCACGAAAAAATTTGTTATTCTATATTCGTATTACATGATATTTGACTTGTAGACATTACATGTGACTACTTTTCCTCAGATAAAATTTTTTAGATCGCGTGAATTTGCAAAATAAAATGTAATTGAAAATTTTTACTGAATTTCGTAATGTACAAATAAAATAAAATAAAACCTATTTACAGGAAATTTAACAAGATCGATTGAAAGCTCTGGTATTAATTACTTTTAAGGTAGTACAAAAATTCAGGGGCAGCCACAAATAAAAAAAATGCAAGAATGTTCTTATTTTCAACAATTTTTTTTAATAAGCAAGAACACTTCTTTGTGTGTTTTTATAGACGTCTTGAAATAGATCTTGGCATCTTCTTTCCATGTGAATTATCTCATCTCTGTACGTAAGTTAGTATTCATTATTTGTACATTTCTATAACAGCAACGTTTTTATTTTTACGTGTATTTATGCAACAAATTTGGGCTCAAATTTATATTTTAGCTAGGAAAGAGTTACACAGGTAATGTCTAAAAGTTGAACATATTGAAGTACGGATATAAAATAACACATTTTTTTATTGACTAACACCCTCAAATAAAAAAATATTCCAAATTTTGCTATTTTTTATTGCTGAATTTTTAAAAAATGCTATTTCAGAAATCATCCAAAAATTTTTTGGATGCTCGCTACGACAGCAATTAAATCTTAAAATTAAAAAAAAAATTATAACATATGCAATTTGTATGTAATATTNGGGGGGGGGGGATTTAAATTAATTTGAAAAAAGCAGCTATATATATATTTAATACAATAACACGAGCAAACATAATTTTTTAAAAGAAAGATCTAAATAATGTTTATTTATACCAGATTTTTTTAAAAATACAAGCCTGTAAATAAATTACAAAATGACAACTACTGAACTTGTTTTGTATGACAGAATGAGATGTTTTTTTTCTTTCATTTGTAACATAATTGGTTGTGATGTCAACGAACTGCAAGAAGGAAGTCATCGGACAGGAATAATATATAAAAAAAAAGAGAAATATAAATTTTTGAAATCTGTCGTAATTTTTTTAGTTGAGCTCTAAATCCTCTGAACATATTCCCCCCCCCCCCNTCAGGGTCGTGATCAAAGATAAAGGTCAAATGTCAAATTTAAGTTCCTCGAAACTGTGAATGGCTATCGTCCAACCGTAGTGATTTCATTGCCACGTGACACAGATTAGGCTATTATAGTTCACGTTCCTCGAAACTGTGAATGGCTATCGTCCAACCGTAGTGATTTCATTGCCACGTGACACAGATTAGGCTATTATAGTTCACTAACTTTGCTTACAGCATTTGGGATTTTGAGTTGGTTGTTAATTTAGAAATTTTTGAATAGTTGTAATTTAATGATATTGATACTCTAAAAAAAATTACTATAAGAATATCAGCATCTTTTGCTTATGACTAGTAAATTTCTACATTAATCGTTTTGATTATTTTGCAGAACAATCGTTATTTGTATTATAAACGTTATTGATTTATTACACATAGTGGCGTAAACAAGTTTTTTATAACCTTAATTGAAAACGACTTTAAACATATCTGCTATCATATTTGAATAGGATTCACCCGCAATTTATTATCGCTGCAGTGTTCAAAAATATTTTAATCTCGGTTAATTTGTTAGGAAGATACTAAAACCATCTTAAAAATTAATTCCAATGTAAAATATTGTTTCTTAATTAAGTTTTTCGAATCACATTGTTATGAACTCGGTTCACTGGTGCTCTTCGTTGCGTGAGTGTCGCAGTCATGTGATAGATCTTGTTTTTTCCCTCGTGGATGCTAGTAACAAAGTGGACAAGCGTGATGAAGAACGATTCATCATATTAAGTTTATTTTGATAGGTGACAAGCGAAATAAAAAAAAAATTGGGGCTTAGACGCTAATGGAAGGCTGCAGTAAAACAGGTGCCGGACGATGACGGATGCAAACACGAATGACAGGGCGAAGGAAGATAAGAGTGATGGTTGGGGGCAGGAGGGAGACCATTTGTGGAGTCGGCTATGGGCGAGGTGTGTGTGATGGCGAACCCGAAGTTGCAGGTCCTCGGCAAGCTGTTCCNGCCTGCGGCCCTGGTACTGATCGTGTTGTGGCCGTGGCCAAGTTTCCCGTTCACCGGACGTCAAAAGCTACGTACAGACCATACAAAAAAAAAAGTGATAATGTGAATAAAAGTTAGGCTTTCAGGGCCTTGGCCACGAAAAAATTTGTTATTCTATATTCATATTACATGATATTTGACTTGTAGACATTACATGTGACTACTTTTCCTCAGATAAAATTTTTTAGATCGCGTGAATTTGCAAAATAAAATGTAATTGAAAATTTTTACTGAATTTCGTAATGTACAAATAAAATAAAATAAAACCTATTTACAGGAAATTTAACAAGATCGATTGAAAGCTCTGGTATTAATTACTTTTAAGGCAGTACAAAAATTCAGGGGCAGCCACAAATAAAAAAAATGCAAGAATGTTCTTATTTTCAACAATTTTTTTTAATAAGCAAGAACACTTCTTTGTGTGTTTTTATAGACGTCTTGAAATAGATCTTGGCATCTTCTTTCCGTGTGAATTATCTCATCTCTGTACGTAAGTTAGTTTTCATTATTTGTACATTTCTATAACAGCAACGTTTTTATTTTTACGTGTATTTATGCAAAAACTTTGGGCTCAAATTTATATTTTAGCTAGGAAAGAGTTACACAGGTAATGTCTAAAAGTTGAAAATATTGAAGTACGGATATAAAATAACAAATGTTTTATTGGCTAACACCCTTAAATAAAAAAATATTCCAAATTTGCAATTTTTTACTGCTGAAATTTTTTTTGATACTATTTCAGAAATTTTCCAAAATGTTTTGGATGCTCGCTAGGACAGCAATTAAATCTTAAAATAAAAAAAAATTAGAACATGCAATTTGTATGTAATATTGGTAATAATGGTGAGGGGGGGGGNTATATATATTTAATACTATAACACGAGCAAACATAATTTTTTAAAAGAAAGATTTAAATAATGTTTATTTTAACCAGATTTTTTTTTTAAATACATGCCTGTAAAGAAATTACAAAATGACAACTACTGAACTTGTTTTGTATGACAGAATGAGGTGTTTTTTTTATTTCATTTGTAACATAATTGGTTGTGATGTCAACGAACTGCAAGAAGGAAGTCATCGGACAGGAATAATATATCAAAGAAAAGAGAAATATTAATTTTTGAAATCTGTCGTAATTTTTTTAGTTGAGCTCTAAATCCTCTGAACNCAACTTCCAAGGCCGTCTCAGGGTCGTGATCAAAGATAAAGGTCAAATGTCAAATTTAAGTTCCTCGAAACTGTGAATGGTTATCGTCCAACCGTAGTGATTTCATTGCCACGTAACACAGATTAGGCTATTATAGTTCACAAACAATAGCTCTGTTTATAGCATTTGGGAATTTGAGTTGGTTGTTAATTTAGAAATTTTTGAATAGTTGTAATTTAATGATATTGATACTCTAAAAAAAATTACTATAAGAATATCAGCATCTTTTGCTTATGACTAGTAAATTTCTACATTACCTGTTTTAATTATTTTGCAGAACAATCGTTATTTGTATTATAAACGTTATTGATTTATTACACATATTAACATAAACAAGTTTTTTTATAACCTTAATTGAAAACGACTTTGAACATATCTGCTATCATATTTGAATAGGATTCACCCGCAATTTATTATCGCTGCAGTGTTCAAAAATATTTTAATCTCGGTTAATTTGTTAGGAAGATACTAAAACCATCTTAAAAATTAATTCCAATGTAAAATATTGTTTCTTAATTAAGTTTTTCGAATCACATTGTTATGAACTCGGTTCACTGGTGCTCTTCGTTGCGTGAGTGTCGCAGTCATGTGATAGATCTTGTTTTTTCCCTCGTGGATGCTAGTAACAAAGTGGACAAGCGTGATGAAGAACGATTCATCATATTAAGTTTATTTTGATAGGTGACAAGCGAAAAAAAAAAAAAATTGGGGCTTAGACGCTAATGGAAGGCTGCAGTAAAACAGGTGCCGGACGATGACGGATGCAAACACGAATGACAGGGCGAAGGAAGATAAGAGTGATGGTTGGGGGCAGGAGGGAGAACATTTGTGGAGTCGGCTATGGGCGAGGTGTGTGTGATGGCGAACCCGAAGTTGCAGGTCCTCGGCAAGCTGTTCCAGAAGACATCGCCTCCATCGGTGGAGGAGCGCTGCGGCACGTTCTACTGTCACCTGCGCCCCATCGCCGTCGTGAGCCTGCTACTGGGGTCTCTGCCCCTGGTGGGAGTGTGCGGCCGTGATGGGAGGAAGATACAGCATCGCTGGTTGGGTGTACGTGTCGTCTGGGATGTCCTCCTCTTCACCATCGCCGTCAGCAGTTACGTGTATGTCACGCTGGTGTTTCCGAGCAGCCAGTACAAAGACTTCGAGGGATGCAGGATCCTGATGAACGACTTTCTGGCGTTGGTGTTTGTCGTCCACGGGTGCGTGCAGTTCTTCCTGTGCCACAAGACAGCCCCTAAACTGCCCTCGCTGCTCGCAGAACTGGAGGATGCGTACCAACAACACGGAGTCCGCGGACGTCTGGAGAGAACGCTCCGAAAGTATGGCATCTTCATGTTCGTCGCGATGCTCCTCATTGTCGCATATTCTTCCCTGGTCGGCTTCATGAATTTCCTGCACCTGGACATTACCTTGCTGCACCAGTTGTTGATAACTCCAACCTACCTCCTGCTGATGATGCCCATCACGGTAACAACTGTCCTGTATTCCTTTTTGGTACTCTCCATGGACGCTTTGTTCCACGACGCGCGCAAGTCGCTGATCATCGTGCTCACCCCGAAAACAGGGGCGATCGTGGACGATCTCAAATTCAGCATGGAGCGACTATGGTACACGATGCTGTGTGGCTTGGCGTCGAAGCTGGAGGCGTGCTTCGGTTCGCACATCCTCATCAACGTGCTGCTGATTCAGATAGAAATGGTCATTGAGCTGTACTTGTTCTTCCTGATGAAAAAGTCAACTGACATGATTCTGCTTTCTTACATTTTGTACGATATATCACTTGTGTTCCTTGTAACAAACCTTACGACCAAATTAACTGTACAGGTAAGTCTGCGGAAATTTTAGTATATCTTTCATGACCTATAATACAAATTGTTCAGACTATTATTTCAGTTCTAATGAAAGTGACTCACATTTAAGATCTTTGGTGTAAATGAGATGATGGAAGTGGGTTTAGGGATCCGAAATTATGATAATGAACAATGCTCAAAATGGACGAATTTAACTGCAGATATTTTTAACTGCTCCACTAGAATCAGTAAAATTTTACTGATTGTGTATTTGAGCTACTGGTATTCACTAATTTAACGGTACTGTTAAGTGCCTCAGTGTAAATATGGAAGTAGGTGGCGGGTGTGTGACATGCGTGTGAGATAATCATCTAGGTTAAGTTAAACTTTGAGCTCGTCCTTGGTGAAGGTCAGTTATGAGAACTCAAGATGGTGGATGATGGACTTGGCCGCGTCCGTTTTGGTTGTGGGGCGGATCGGTGCGGAAACGTAATATGGAAAGTTACAGTCGGACAGTTTGGCATCGCAGTGGGTCCTGGGGGAAACGGCATCGCGGCCGCGCATTCAACATGCATAACCTCGTGGTTATGTGTGGCGATGTGGTGTGGCGTTGGCCCAGCTCCCAGTTGGATGCTCTTTGCAAGATCTGCAGGACAGTGTGCGCGCAAAGCTGGGGAATGCCGTACTTGGTGGGATGGGAAAGAGAAAGTGGAGGTTTGCATTGGAGAAAAGGGTTATGCTTCGTTTGTTTCGCTCACGGAAACGGGTCTCGAGCTTTTTTTT
>NQII01002936.1:55112-66557 GCA_002778355.1 Clitarchus hookeri | reverse complement strand
GGGGGGGGGCGCACAAGTGAACGAAATCGGTGAACGGGTCATTGATCGGCATTGGCGGTTAGCGATGGCGGCAGCAGCGCCGCAGTTCAGGTTGGCGCGGGCAGAGAATCGGTTGCAACGGGCTGCAATTCTAACAGAAAAAGCCTTAATGGATCCAGCGCAATATCGCCTTTTTAGGGCCACCTTTAGGGATGTGGCTCACATTCGCTGTGGTTTCAAGAAGGGTCGTCTCCTCATCGCCTGCAGAGCTGAAGGGGTCGAGGACTTTGACGAAGAGGATCACAGCAGGAGACGGGATGTTTTTTATGACATATATTACCAAATCATGGCAGTGGCCGACACTTTGGCTGAGTCATCAGGGACTGTCAATCAAGCGTCGGTAGCAGGTACGTCACATACTTTTAGGGTTCCATTATCAACCATGAAGTTACCCAGTTTTAGTGGGGAAATCAAATCATGGCAAACATTTGATAAAATCTCTTTGGGGCTATGGTTGCAAAAAAAACCACAGTTGACGAATGTGGAGCGGCTCTCGTATTCAAAGACAGCATTACCTGGCTGGGGAACCCCTATCTATAGCTCAGTCCTTGCCCTTCACTGAGGAAATATTTGAGGTGGCTGGGAAGTTCCTCCAAGGATGCTACAATGATAATCGATTAATTGTTAATCATAATACAGAAGCATTGGTCAGTGCACCGCCAGTAACTGGAAATTGTTACACATTAGTACATATTACTGTCAACTATTAATGAGAATGTTGCAGCACTGAAGGTATTAGGAGTATCTGTGCTTACCTGGGATTCGTTGCTATAAAACTTACTTGAGAGAAGGTTGGAAATGAGCCTCAGAAGAGAGTGGGAACTAATAATAACAGATTCTAATCATTTACCGACTTTATAGAAATTCATATCATTTTTGGAAGGAAGACAGAGGATGCTGGAGTAACTTGGGGGAGGAAAACCCAATACAGTACACTAGGNGTAATCTGGTCCACTTGCAGCACAGTCATTCCTAGGCCAAGCCAAGGAGGGCTCGCCTCGTTGTGTCGTGTGTCACGATACTTATTCATTACCAAAGTGTTCTCAGTTTTCACCTTAGTCGCCCAAGGAGCACTTTGAAATTGAAAAACAATGCAACCTTTGGATTCATTGTTTACGGCCTTCACATAGTGCTAAGAAGTGCCCATCACAGGCTAACTGCAAAACCTGCAACAGGAGGCACCACACATTTCTTCACTTTGACAACTCGTCGCCCAACCAAGTCTCAAATTCACAACGAAGTGCCGACACTAAGTGATCAAAACCTTACCACCTCACTAACCAGCACTGCACCTGCATCATTCGTTTGATTGGCAACGCCAATGTTGGAGTAAGGGATGCTACCGGCAACATATATACATGTCGCGCATTGTTGGACTCTGGTAGTAAGGCCAATTTTATTTCTATCAACTGTCTTTCGAGGTTTGCAGTTAAGGGTGTCGCAACATGTTGCATCCGGCCAGCTGGTGAGGATCATCAGTTGTTTACCATCGAGACAATGGTGCTGAACAAAATCAGTGAACAGATATCATCTTCGAACGAGCCCCTGGAAGCATTTGTCGAACCTGAAATTCGCTGATTCTCAGTTTGGGATACCACACTCCATTGACTTGTTAATAGGAGCAGAACTGTTTCCCCTTGTACTGGCCGGTGGTAGAATAGATGGAGGTCCAGGTTCACCAGATGCACTGGACTCGATCTTCAGGTGGTTAGTGATGGGCAGGGTGGGTACTGCTGCCGGATCGTCAACATCTCTTGTGACTACATGTCTCCATATGTCCGCGACGTCCTTGGAAGAAAGTGTAAGAGGAAGTTTTGGGAATTGGAGGAGGTGCCTAAGGCAGTTCTGATCACTCCTGAGGAAGCTCAATGTGAAGAATCCTTTCAGCAGACACACCATAGACAGTATAATGGAAGGTGCATGGTTGTGCCTCCATTAAAATCAACAGGGCCAGAACTTGGAGAGTTGAGGGGTCAAATTCTGAGAAGACTGTACTATCTATAGTAGCGACTTGGTCTGAACCCACGGGTAAACCTTCTCTACCAAGATTTTATGACAGATTATCCTGCATCGGGCCATATGGAGGAGATATCAGAAGCAGATGTCAACCAGGATTCATCTTATTACATTCCTCACCACTACATATTGAAACCGGACAGCACGACCACCAAGCTGAGAGTTGTCTTCGACGTTTCAGCCAAGACATCATTGGGACATTCATTGAATGAGGTGCTGCTCTCAGGACAAGAACTTCGATGTGACATTAGTGATTTAATAATCTGCTTTTGATTGCATACCGTTGTCTGTACAGCAGACATTCAACAGATGCACAGGCAGATCTTGATCGATCCATGTCATCAAGACTACCAACTTATATTCTGGCATTTCGACACATCCTCAAGGATCAAGGAATATAGGTCACTTATGGAGTCACTGCTTCTCCATTGTTGGCCTTTCACACTCTTCATCAGCTCTCAGATGATGAGGGTCACAAGTTCCCACGTGCTACGATGGTATTAAAAACAAATACATATGTGGATGATGTGGTGACTGGAGCAGAGTCGGCGCAGGAAGTTGTAGCACTTCAGCAGGAGTTGGTGGATATGATGCATCAGGTGGCTTCTGTCTTAGGTGATTTGCAAGCAATAGCTCTAAGTTTCTCTTAGCATTGCATCAGCCCCACCTTGAACACCCCATTAAGCATTTGTTCAGCGATGCTGATGGAGCCACTCCACTAAATATTCTCGGTCTGCAGTGGGTGCCAAGTAGCGATGTATTTTCAAACGAGGTACAATCACCAGGTGGAGCGCTGACTAAAAGAGGTGTCTTATCTAATTTGGTACATATTTTTATCTGCTGGATGGCTGTCGCCATTACTGCTACTGGCTAAACACTTTATTCAACAGCTGTGGTTGGAAGGGGTCGAATGGGATGAAGAATTGCCAGGGGCCAAACAAAGGAGGTAGACCCAATGGAGGAAAGAACTCCCTTGTGTCAAGCAGATTACCATTCCTCGAGGACCTTTGGTGAGTTCACCAGACTCAAGGTTGGAACTTTATGTATTCTCAGATAACTCTGAGAAGGGCTATGCTGCAGTGGTATATGTTAAATTCATTCCTGCTAGTGGTCCAGTGAAGGTGCACATTATAATGGCAAGATCGAAGGTAGACCTTGCTGCTTGCAAAAACCATTCGCTATGCACTGACAGTGTTCGGTAACCAAATGAAGGTTAGTGACATTTTTGCATGGACTTACTCGTCAGTGACATTGGCGTGGACCCAGTCATTGTCTCATCACTCGAAGACATTTGTTGCTAATATAGTGGGGGAAATTCAGACCAACACACCGCCAGAATGGTGGAACTATGTTCGGTAAGAGGACAATCCTGCAGACTGTGCCTCGAGGGGCTTGATGACATCACAGATGGTCGACCACACATTATGGTGTACAGAGCCTTCGTGGATGAGGGACAGCCCTGTCAGCCAGTTTGTGAGCCTGAAGTAAGAGCAGACATGGGGGAATGATTGTCTGCAGAAAGTCGTCCCCCAGTGTCTCTGATTGGAAGTGTGCAATACATTGACTTATCATTGTTTGATCGATATTCATCTTGGAATAAGGTAAAACGGATAACTGCATATTGCCTTTGCTTCATTGAGTTAAGAAAGCCAGACAACACAAGAGTTAAGGGACCCCTCACTGTTACACAGTCGCAAGCATCTGTTTTGTTTTGGGTTAAGAAAACCCAGGCAGTAGAATTCAGTGCAGAGCTTGTAGCTGTGACAAAAGGGGAGTGCTCAGCCTCCCTGAAGAGGTTGAATCCCTTTATAGACAAGGATGGTATCCTTAGGATGTGCGGAAGGCTCCACACATCATTACTGCCCTATAACTAGAAGCAGCTGGTACTGCTTCCAAAGAAGTGTCGCTTGGTAGAACTGATAATCAACTAACTGCATAAAGATCTACTTCATCCAGGGCTGCAACACTTGTTGTCTGTTATGCAAGAGAAATTCTGGGTTGTAAACAGGCGAGATGCAGGTAGACAGCGGTTACTGTAGTGTGTGAATTGTTTCCATTGTCGGCACAAACCAATGACGCCTGTGATGGCAGGTCTCCCAGCTGAGCGGATCACTCCAGCAAAACCATCCTTGAAAACATGCGTGGACTATATAGGATCCTTCACCATCACAATGGGCAAAGGTCGAAAACTAAGGACATTCCGAGCCTATACCTGTTTGTTTTTTCTTTTTTTTACCAAGACTATTCATCTTGAGCTGGTATCGGAACGATATACGAAGGCTTTCATGGTAGTATTCCGCAGATTTGTGGATCGACGTGGTTGCTGTACAGATTTATTTAGTGACTGCGGAAAAAAATTTGTTGGGGCTGATGGGAAGATCCAAGAGCTTCAGGATTTTTTCTCTAATGCCAAAAACCATACAGAGATCTAGAAGTCATTGCGTTACCAAAACATCATGTAGCACTTCAATCCCCCAGCCGCAGCACATTTTGGAGGTTTGTGGGAGGCGGGTGTTAAATCTGTGAAGGCGCACCTACAGAAGGTTGTGGAGATCCAGATCTTGATGTACGAAGAATTCTACACTGTGCCTTCTGGTCGTCTGTCAAGATGGAATCTCCTGCAGAAAATTCATCAAGATTTCTGGCACTGGTGGCATCAGGACTACCTGCACCAGCTACAGGTTCGAGGAAAGAGGACAGCTGGTTCAGTCAATCTTGAGCCAAACACATTTGTCTTGATTCAAGATCCCAATGTGCCACCTCTATCTTGGCGAATTGATCGTTTGGTCAAGATATTCCCTGGTGCAGATGGAATAGTGAAAGTAGCTCAACTCCATACTGCTCATGGACTTCTGACGCTCCCAGTTGTTAAGCTATGCCCCTTACCCTGATTTACTTGGGAATCACAATTTCAAGGTGGGCAGAATGTTCAGTGACTCATTGTAAATACGGAAGTAAGCAGAGACTATATTATCTGATGGTGCCGGGTGCGTGGCATATGTGTGGGAGAGTCATCTAGGTTAAGTTAAACTTTGAGCTCGTCCTTGGTGAAGGTCAGTTATGAGAATTCAAGATGGCATACTTGGCCACCTCGGGCGTTTGGTTTTGGCGTGGAAATCGTTTTGTTGTGGTAATTAAAATTCCGCCACGGAACAGGTCCTTTTCCTAGTTCCTAATTAATAACATTGACATGGCACTAAAAACTTAGTGTATTCCACTTTTTTTACCAGTAGGTGACAGCTCGTTAACTTACATTTTTGTAACAATCATTCCACTAACTAAAATCACTTATCAAGGTTATGAGACTGTAATAGTTTGGTTGTAGTGGTAAATGTTAGCAACATTTTGATACATGTTGTTATCCCTGTGGCACCATTACATTTCAAAAATGAACTTGTGTTATAGGGGGCAAAAACTGGATTTTCACAGAATCTCATAAGTGGGGCTTCGACTGTTCACAGACTTCAATTGACTTTTTCTTCATGTTTACGAAACTCGAGTGGAGTAAGAGAAAGACTTGTAGGATTAACATCTGTAGCAGTTTCATACGTCAGAGAAATCATATCTTCCAAAGAGCTCCGCAGAACGTCTTCAGGAAGTACGCGTTGTATAAGAATTATCTGGCTCCCACAATTAACTTAACTTGTGAGACATTGTAAAAAACATTATAACATAAAAAAAACAGTAGAAAGTATAAAATAATAAAATATTTCCACCCAATCTAACGGAAGTTAATTTGTGAATAGAGTGAAGTGAGTGAAGAGATTTGGGTGGCTCTTAACATCGAGGTCTTGAGAGTTGATGAGGATGAAGGGAGGTATGGAGCAACACTGGAATTAAAGGGCGGGGGAAACGGGAGATCCCCGAGAAAACCCGCTGACCAGTGGCATCGCCCAAAACGATTCCCATATGCGAAAATTCGAGAAAAACCCCTCCGGGAATCGAACCCGGTTCGCCTATGTGTGAGACTAGTAGTTTAACCACTACACAATCGCGCCATCTGTTTCTTGGGAGTTTGTTGTGTATTTCGTCTATATGAAAACTTTTACTTTTAAAATAAATCTAAGAGTCAAAGTACACTCTTACCGCAGGTTCACCAACTGTTGGATTTCAAAGAAATCGCCACATGACACTCCTGTGATTTGCAGAAGCATTTTAACTGAAATAAAACTTTGTGTTAAAATAACTTTTTGAAACTTTTACAAATCAATATTTTAAGAAAAAAATATGTCATATTTTAGGCAAAAAAAAAGTTTATATATTGTTTTTAAGTAATAAGTGATTTTATAATTTTTTTTATGAAGTTGTAATTGCTACATTATGAAACCATCTTCAAAATCCAGATTAACACTTCGGTTCTTGAATGGCCTTGACACTCCCAGTTTAAATTCAAGGGTTTTAAAAGGGGGGGGGGTGGTTAGGGGGAAAACAGAGAGGGACGGGAGAGCGGCAAACAAACAAAATTAAAATTACATCAGTGATTTATCCACGACTCTAATTAGGAACATCGTGGTCGCACATGCTGGTTGAGGGCACGAAAGACATTTTTATGCCAGACTTTCTAACTGCAAATTTTAGATTTCCTTGACAAAGCGGATTGCTGTTTTTGCCGAGAAAACAATGCATCATAAATTAAGTAAAACGACTTTACCTAGTTTACGTATAAATATTCTGATACTTGCATTTGAAACGTTCTAATATTGTATTTGCAGCGTTTTGAATTAGCACAGAACTTTTTTTTTGGAAATATATATACATTTATCTTTGTTACAGGCCAGCATGGTTCTGGACGACCTACGGTCCATCCCCACGTCTAAACTTACCGCCAGAGGACAGTTTGAGGTGAGTACCATAACGTTAATCAAGGAAATAATCGACTTAAATATTGCTGTCGACAAGTATCGAACTGTTGCAGTAGACTTTACGTTTACTCTAGTTACGGTACTCGAGACGAGACGATGGCGAGTTAGTCTATTCGCAGTATGCTCACACTTTTAAAATCAAACTTTTGAAAATTCATCTCATTTATGCTTGTTTTTTTTTTCCAGATACGTCATGTATCATAAGCGTTTTAAACTTCTGTTTAGATTAAGGTATCTTATTTATTATTAAAATAAACTTCCATATATATTTGATTAATAATTTATAATATTTCATTTATAAGCAACATGAATAAAATCAGATATAAAATAGGCGTATTGGTAAGACTTTGTAAGAAATAGTTCTGATGCAAAATATTATTAAACTGAGTGCGAACGAATGCGGTGTGCTGTACCTTTGGTGTTATTTTCTAGACTTAGTAAAAGCTTTGTTCGCATGAGGCGGAGGAATATCCCGGAAGTAGAACCTTAGCAGGGCTTCAGAAATGTTGAAGGCAACTGTTAATGGGCTATAGCTACACAATCGTGCAGTCATAGCGAGAAATCGATTATATGAGAAGAGGCAAGGCCTTGGCAAAATTTACATTATCATCTCATAAGCATAACTCAATAATATACACACGAGCTAACACTTAAAATAATACAAGTTACAATTGCGTATAGCGAAAATCACTTATCTATGCATAGTAGACTTATTGGTAATAAGATAGGTTAAGCTTCGTTTAATTTTTGCAAGTTACTATTGGCGTGAGTTTGTGTTTAGTCTTTCAAAAGGCCTCCGTTTTCTTCTATTTTATCAAGCGAGGAACTTTTTTTATGAGACAGTAAAGAGTATGCACTGACTTTAGTCTCATCACAGATCTTCTCTTTTATTTACTTCTGGAGTACTGCAACCACGAAAGTTTCGGATTATTTTGTAAATGATGTTTGCGGTAAATTGAGCTCTTTTGAAAACCCTGCTCAGAATCTACTTTCAGCTCCTTTTTTATACTTCCGCCGTACGTAAGTTTAGCGTTACCATGAACCCGATCACTTGATTCATGCGCCGATCAAATTTAAATGCGAAATTTTTAGGAACGTAACTACGTTTCTAATTCGCCAATTCTCACTCCCATGTGTATAATGCAAACAGAAATAAAATTAATTGAATACAATGCCCACAAATTTAAGCTTTGCGCTTTTGATAAGAATTCAAGACGTGGAACTACTTCTTACATATCGCTGCCAACATTTCAGGGAGCATTCCCTACATGCTGTAATAAGCAAGGGATTTTTTTTCAAATGTTTGCAAACCATATATAGTGAAGTTGACTTCCCAAAATGAAATGAAACTAATTTGCTATTACAAAAACCATTGACTTGTACAAAAAATCATTTTTAAAGTAAAAATGTTACCAACTATACCAATATAACTTTATTCGGTAGTGAATATATCAACATAAAGACACAAACTTAGGAAATGTTATATATGTTTTAGCGAGGCTACTGCGCATGCGTGGGTGGTATATGTGCTTATTGTTACAACTGGCTATGCGCAATAGTTAAGTCGATTGTGCCTGGGTCTTTTAGATTACACAAGAATCCAGCTAGTGGTACAGCATTTCAAGGAAATGAAAATGTTTCAATCGTGCATATATGAATGCGCGTGAAGTACACACAGTGGAAATAGCATAATGCACAGCATACGTATTACTAGGGCCAGTGACTTTTCACGTAAAAATCGGAGCACACAATAGACTTCAATACATTATACACACCTCAGCTGTTGTTATACCTCCATTGGCTGCTGGTGCCGTGTCCGTCTTTGACCAAGCCGCTCAGGACTAAGTAACTCCGACACTGAACCTTCGTGATTCGTGCGCAAACGGTCAACACGGGCCAGAACATTTTCTAGCCAATCAAAGAAGCTGAACGACCCTACAGTGCTTTGGACTGCATCATGTCTTGAAATCTTTTCGCGAAATGTCACTGCCCCTACTTATTACTAATCACAACATTAATTATGTGCAAGAAACGATAAAACGTCTTGTACTTGATGACTCTATTTGTTCAATACTGTATATCGAAGCGGTAGTTTTTCCTTCAGGAAAATTTTAATTGTGAAATAACAAGCCAACGTTTGATTGTAGAATATTTTACTGAAGTCATTTTTTGTCAATAGTTTTAATATTTTAAGAAGAAAATTATAGTAGCACGTTCGCCATATTTGTTATATTTTTGGTGATTTAGGTGGCTTACGAACCACTGTACTTATAATATTTTCCCTACTTTGACGGCTACTTGCTATTTTTTACAGGTGCAGATGTTTATTGGTCAAATCATTGCTCGCCCTGTGCAGATATCGGCGGCCGGGTACTTTATTGTGGAGAAATCTCTTTTGACGTCTGTAAGTACGAAATTATTTTTTTATGGTTTAAGGTTTTGTATCAAGGATTACTTTTAAATTCGTGGTTAAACTTTCTGCTGAGAAACATGATGCATTACACGTCATCGTGAAGGAAACTGTGATGTTAAATTTGTTTTCGCTTCAGTTAACCTCCGTCGCATCGGTGTATGAAATACCATGCAATACCAATTAGTAGAGACCTGAAAAATTCGCGAGTTCAATAACCTGTAGGCTGTACTCCATTGTCGTATATAAAATCAAGCAAATATCACTCACTGTTCATTGGTTGATTGTTGTGTTAGCAGAAGACTGTGGTTCGGTTTGCATTTTATTGCGTGCTTGTTAATGGCTCAGAGTTGTTCAGGAGGTCTAAACTAACGGGTGGGTCAATAGAATAAGCAATACAAACGTAAGATGTTTTGAATTCTAGCTTGTCCGGAAGTGAAACCACGATTTTTTCAGGTCTCTACTAATTGGTAGAGACCTGAAAAATTCACTGATTAATTTTGGGACAAGCTAGAATTCAAAACACGTTTGTTTATATAACTTCAGCCATTGGACCACGCGATGTTTGACACCTCATGGAGAACGCTGGCCCAATCGCCGCCTTCCACTGTGACAGCAGACATCCAATGTGCAGTTGACATCGGCATATTTGTACATATGACTACAGAGTTCAGCCTGCAGGTCGTTGAACTCGCAAATTTTCCAGGTCTCTACCGATTAGGGTTGAGATATCGAAGTAAAACATCGATGTTCGATTGTTTTCTGCATCGACAATTTAAACATCGATGTTCGATGTTTAGCTAGTAAATAACTTAATAATAAAATGTTCACGTTAATTTTTAATGTATAGGGGCGTTGTCTTGATAAAAAAAAAACGTACTTCTTGAATAGATAAAAGGAAATGCGGCAAAAGAAATACGTATGGCAATTCATACTCTCGTATCGCGTGTCAACAACTGTCACTTCACACTTCGCTTCTCCTTCATGTCAATCGCAGTGGCCTCGGGGCAAGCTGTTCAGCCAGGAAATTGTTAACTGTCAACAAATTTACACATCTGGAAAGTGATCCAGAAATGTTGCTATTGCCAGTCGCATTAAAAATATATTCACGCTACAACTGTCATCAGTAGCATCATTCGAAATAATTCCACTTTTGGTTTTGATTTTCGCACGTGGGAATCGTGCAGGACGACGCCGCTGATCGGAGGGTTTTCTATGGGATCTGCCGTTTCCCCCCGCCCTTTCATTCCGGCGCTGCTCCATACTCACCTCGCTTCACACTCATCGGCCTCTCAAGACCTCGATGTTAAGAGCCGCCCAAATCTCTGCACTCCATTCGACGTCCCAACCCTATACCAGGTTACTGTTCACTGGGTTATGTTGCAGAATTCATGGGGAACGCTTGGATATATGAGATTTTTTGAAATGCGAATTTAGGTTTTATTAAGTGCAACAGCTTCATGTTGGAATAAGGTGCGGATGTTGATAAGGATAATAAAAAATAATTGCGTTATTTTATAATGAGCTATACAAAACAGAAAATAAATTATATAAGATGGACATATCAAAGCAATTATAGCATACAAAATAATTTGTCACAATTTTCATCTTATAATTTTGTAGGGGGTTTGCAAGGTGAGACTCGCGTCAAAGAAACTGCAGACTATTTATTTTTCCAAAATAATCCTGGAAATTGTCAGAGAAACAGACAGAGTATTAAAGAGAATCAGTCTCCACTCCCCTTTAAAAGGTTTTAATTATAATGGTAAACATTTCATTGCTTGGGTAACTTATCCCCCTTTCATTCGTTTCTAACATTATACAAAGATTTTGTCCTGCAGCACGTCCTGCAATTTTTGGTGAAGTTAAGATTGCTACAACTGCATTATTTATTAAGGTATCAAAGGACATGACAATAATATAATTTTGGAAGGATGGATAAAAATACTGTTTTCTACTCCAATACCCCACCGGTCCCTGCACCACTGCTTGTCTGTATTGAGTAAATAAAAAAAAATGCATCATAAGAATTCTTGCACTTTCACTGTTTTAAAGTCACTAACTTAGCCATAGAAAACTAGTGCTCCCCCCCCCCTTGGTGTTCACGATGGGGCTCCC
>NQII01002936.1:25978-55102 GCA_002778355.1 Clitarchus hookeri | reverse complement strand
TTTGTCTTGTCACTAGCGTTGCATCCGCGTCTTATCTCAAGATCCCTTCATTAGGCGGGAATTAAAACCATAAAGTAATTAAAAAAGTAGAGTGATCGTCGTCTTTTGCGCATCTCCCTGACATTGTCTAAGAACTGCCGCCGGAGCTGTCGAAATTGTGTGTTCAAAAATGACGTGCCGTTTGTACACATTCGGTTTTACAACGAATCCACGCCTTCTCTATAAATGTATATCGGGCAATTCACCTGCACCTGCGGATTGCGAAGTTATGCAATCCCGCCGTGCTTCAGCAAGTGGCACGATTTCTTTACACTTTTTGAATCAAAACTTTGACATTTTTTTTCATCTTTGAAGTGTTTGGTTGTTTTCTAAATATGCCTCGTATCACAACTGTTTTATATCTCTGTTACCTCTAAAGTATCTTTTTTGTTTCAATAAACTTAATTTTAACTTACATTTGTTAAATCATAACATTTAATTTGTAATTAATATTAGTAAAAACAAAGAGAAAATTCTTGTAGGTGTATTGGTAATGGACTAGTAAGAAATAGTTCTTATGCGGAGTGTTACGAAAGTGATTGCGCGAGGTTGGGTTGAGTTGTCGCTTCGGTGTAATTTTCTAGACTTGGTGATTCAGCTTTGTTTGCACGAGGCGGAGGAATAGTTTGAAAGTAGATCCAAGCAAGGCTTCAGAAAAGTTGGAAACAATCACGAACTATAGTTATGGGGAGTGATCGTTTCTAAGTTTGATTTCAAAAAGTATTTACTTTACTGTGAACAGCCTTTGCCAATTTCATCGCATAATTCGTATTTGCCCCAGTTACACGGAAATAAAAATTAAGAGTTCATACATGTAATAAGGTAATAAGTAGATGTAATTTTCTAACCTCCTCTGACATGACAAAGTTCACAATTAGAGTTCATGGAGATACATCACGCACTAATAAATCACGTTAATAATTGTTTATAATTAAATTTAATGTTAAGATATCTGTGATGCATATTGTTTAACGAATATATGTAATTTTTTTTACTCTTATTGTTTGTATTTTTAATTTTTTTTTTTGTTGCAGATTCTCAGTTCTGTGGCCACCTACCTCATAGTAATGATACAGTTTTCGCCATATTTCAAGGATTTAACTTATTAATAAAATTCTCAACATTTCTGGATGTGTTGTTATTGAAGACGCGAGGTACTAATTTTAAGAACCAGCGGGGGTATGTGTAGATAACTTGGATTCTACCTTAAATAACCTGGGTAATATAATGACTTGGGTAATGTAATATATAGAGCGTGACTTTTCATCTACGTATAATTAGAATGAAGTATATTTACGCCACCTCTCTTTCCTCTTATATTTTCTACCTGTGGTGCCTGAATTACTTGTAGTGGGCAGTGTTAAAACAAAGAAATTTGTTTTATTTTTTTTAAGGAAACTTTATTTAAAAGAATGAGCATTTAATATGTAGTGTTCATCACCCACACATATCGAATACAAAATCCTAAGACTATGTATACGAAGCTACGTCACAAAGTATACATATATACAAGTAGAGGACAAAACACGCGTTATTAATAGGGGTTTGATCCATCCAGCCTAAAATACCGTGTGTGTGCTATTGGGATCGACAAATGCAGGCCATGCACGATGTTATAGGGAAATAATCGCCCCCATTCCTTGCGCAAAACAGTCTCATGGTTGAAGAAAAAAGGGCTGGAGGTGGAAAATTACCATGCAGTTTTTCCTCCTAAATAACCCACAACTCTTCACTCACGTTGATATCAGAGTGAAGTGGAGGACAAACGAGATTCTTCACTTCATCCTCTTTCACATAAAGTAATGCTTACACGCATCTAAAGGCTGTTAATGTTGAACTGAGCACTTTTGAAAAATCCTGCTTAAGATCTACTTGTATGCACATTGTGTATTATTCCACCACAAGTATAATTAGCATTGCCACGGCCCTTATCTCTTTATTCACTTGTCGGTCAAATAAAACTGTGAGATTATTAGAAAAGCAAATATTTTACAAATTTGCTGATTATTACACTTATACATATTGATAGAAAGCGAAGGAAATTAATTAAGTATTCACAAATACTTTTAATACCCAATACTTTTAATTCAATGTTAAGACATAGAAAAACTTTCCCTCCACGATACCAACTTTACGGAGTGCATGTCAGCCAGTGTGCCTGTTATAGTATATGCAGGTAGGGGCAATTACATTTCTTTGGAAAAAAAAGCCGATCCACAGGAAACAAAGTACTGGAGAACATCGCCCAGTTTCCTACAGCGCTGTGGTGTAGCCAGGATTTATATTAAGGGGGGGGGGGCAAGTCTCCACAAATTGGAAAAGTTTTCGAAACCTATTATTATACATTACAATTGATATAACACGTATACTAGCATTTTCCCGGGGTTAGTTTGCACGATTTGTATGACGGACACTTATATAAAAACATGACCGTCTACACTTTTTGCGGGAAAATAAATAATTGTCGATAACAACATGTAACTAGCAATATTTAAAGGCAAATATATTTAATTCAGAAAAAAATAACAGCTATAGTAGTAAACAAATTTACTTACCGAAAAATATTCTTTAGTTATCCTGTATGTGGCTACCTCGGGTAATAAGCAGTATTCCTGCAGCATTTTTAAAATTATTTTATCGTATTATTACTGGCAAAGTATACTTAAAAATAGTAGCGTTAAAGATAATTATCGTCACTTAGTCTACTTGATGAATTTTGAAGGGTAAATGCATGTTGAGTTAATTTAAGTTGGTATAACTGTCATGGTGGTCACCCACAATCACTGGATTGTAGACTTTTTAAACCTCCAATGCACCTGCATGTCAAATTCAGCTGTTGTGGTAACTGCACTGTTAGTACGACGGGAACAATCTCCTCACTTGAATATTGAAAAGAGGAGAATGGCAGGGCCAAGAGCGCATCTTTCTTTGGGCTCTACATGGAACATATGATGTTCATTATTTGGACCAGGTTTACCAGTATGCATACAAATTAGGTATTTGAGTTTTCGTTTGTGTTTCAATTGAAATTTACTAGGAAAAACGCATATTTGGAATGTACACTTATCCAGAGCCCACAGTTCAAAAAATGAATTTGTTACTTACCTTATGTACAGTCTATGAAGTATCCTAAGACTACTTGATCAATAAACCCCTTTACACCAATACCCATGTGCAATGAGGTTATACTGAGATGGTTCACAGCATCAGGCAGTAATATGCACACACTCACATTTTCTGGCACTGCTACATAACAGCTAACTCCGGCATTGCAGATGTGTCGGTAGAATATTTTATTTAGAAGGATTATTTTTTAAAAGTTTATTACTCATAAACGCAATACTAAATTGACCTGACTTTAACCATCCCAACCCAGGATTCAAGAGATTTCACAGAAGATTCTTGCTTACACACAGTTTATGGCAAAATAACAACATCCCTACATAAATTTAGATGTCGAAAAACAGGTCCTTTATTTTGCTGTTTTTTTTTAACCACTGCCCGGAGGAGAAGTAACTGAAGGAAAATTAAACTTTGGGAAAGAGATTATGGGCCAGATGCGTAGTGGATTTTAAGTCGTGTTGGGGTACGATATGTAACTTGATACTGACTTTATCGACTTATATGCTTACAGCAGAAAACTGAGTTTGTGTTTCGCATACAAAATTGTTAAGATATTTTGTATTTCAGTTACAGTGTTACTCACGTTACACTGCCTACAACTATGCATTATTGTCCTGTGGCACTCTAAAATGTATGGTAAATGTGTGGCCAAACTTGACAGTTTATGAAATGTTCAAGGGTGCCAAAAGGCATGCCACCTCTCCACTACCAAGTTGAAGTTCTTGATTTACTCCTGACCAACATAACAAGTCAGCATAAAAACAGAGGCAGGAAAAAGATGAGACATTTTAAACTAAACCAGCATTAAATATACAAAGCAGGTTAAATTGTCCGGTACTGGTTTTTAGTTTTTCACTTCCATTAATGGGGCCCACCTACGCTGTGCTTGACCTGAATTGCAGAGTGTTTGATAAACACATTTATTAAAGAAGCTATCGAATGGTTTACAGTGAACTGCCCGTTTACTACAATAACATACATTTAAAATGAGAGTGGGTGGGTAATTTTATAACATTATACACATAAGAAAATAACATTTTGAAACCCTCCAATATAGCTAAAGTTGCTTTTTCAGTCGGTCATATCTTAAAATATACTAATCGGACACCTACAAAACTACAATTTGGCCCTGAAGACTATCCACCGATAAAATGCGTAGATTGTAGGTAGGCCTTGACGTCTTCTCCAGTAGAAAGATTTGGTTGGGCCAACATTGGCCCAGCATTTGACTCTACCATTGGGCCAACATTGGCCCAGCATTTGACTCTACCACTGGGACAACATTGGCCAAGCATTTGACTACCATTGGGCCAACATTGGCCCAACATTTGACTCTGCCATTGGGCCAATGTAGACATATTACGTCGGCCCAACGCCGAAATGTCACGTGGGCCTACGTTTCAACATTGGTAATATGTTGACAAGATGTGTTATTACACACATAATGCCAACCAATAAAAAATGTACGCCTATGTTGGTTACCAGTGTTTTAAATAAATTAAACCGTTTAACTAAAATGAAAAAAAAAATGAAGGCATCAATCCGATTAGCGTACACCAATTTTCCCTTCATATTATGATCTCAAAATTTCTTTGGTGGATTTTGGATTCACGCTCGCCCCCGTTAGGTCATCCGCCCGATGTGGCATACAGTGCATTTCCTTGACGTCAGATTACAGCTAAAGCAATAAGCACACACCATAGTACTTCAATTCAATAAACAGCATTATTTTTTTAATGGTTTTAAGTCAGGTTTTACTACCCTGAAACATTATATAAAACCTACCAGTTACAACCGTACATTTCCCAACTAATAACCAATATACAACCAACAGGAGGCTTATTTTTAAAGAATCCCTGTGCTAAAAAAACCTGAATGTTTAAGCAAATAAAATAAGTTATGTATGTTTTTATTTAAAAAGTATTAGTAATATCCTATGTTGGCATCATGTCTGCAATGCAATGTTGGCCCAACGTAACAAAAAGTACCAATCACCATCTGTTATGTTCACAACATTGTCTCAACACATGAGTAACCAAATAGAGTTTAAAGAAAAATTTTATTTGGTAAGTCTTCGTACGGACTGAAGATTATTATAATTTCATTTAAAACAATTATTTTCTATTATTGCATTTAGTTTGGCTGTACAATGTTGGCCTAACACAAGTTTACATACCAAATGTCAACAGTATGTTTTCCAAGTAACCAACATATGGCCAAAAATTCCATTTTAAATAAGACATGGTTTTCGTGTTAAAACATTGCTTTTAAACAATAAAACAATACTATGGTGTCATTTCATCAGAAATATGATAATTATCATTGTTGGCGTAATATTGATTACACAATGTTGGTTCAACTTAACAGTTAATACCAATTATCAACTGTTGTCTTTTAAAAATTGACACAACACAAAACCAACTGAACGTATTTTAAAGAGAAATATCTCAAGTCATTAAGAATATACATATTTTAAAAAAATGCAATAAAATGGCATTGTTTTCATTCGAAAAGGTTGTTCCCACTTTTTACATAAAATTTTGGTTTCCCAACATTGGCCCAATAAAAAAATACACACATATCACCATCAATATCTTAATGAATTTGTTACCAACCTTCAACCAATTATTAGGAATGAAAAATGACACAATAAGTTACGGTATTTTCTGATTTAGTAACATAATTGTCTGGGGGATACTAAGTAATGTTTTAATCTTTATCGTGGTAGCAAATTTTGTTGGAATTTTACGTTGGGCCAACATTGTATTAATGTGTGTGTGCCAGCCCAACATATAGCCAACTTGTCAACAAATTCCTGTATTGGGCCAACGAAGGTGGCTACTGGGATTGTTGACAAGATATATCATGAGAGACGGAGCCAGAAACATAGGCAATACTAGTGAGATCATTGCAAATACACGCGCGCCTACCTGGGACTCAAACCCAGAACCCCTCGAACCATAAGCAGGCATGCAACCAACTGCATTATGGAGGTAGAATTAGGAGCACCAACTTCGATGTAATAAGTCTAATGTTTTGTTAGATAAAAGTTACTAACCTTAAAATAATTGCAGACATCTGAGTAACTTAAGGCGATCGTCTACCTGGAACTTTTTCCCACGTATATGCCGAGAAGCGCTGGAGCGATAAGGGCGACACTGCCACGCGCATCAAGTACGCCATCGCCGCTAAGCGCAAGGCTCTGAACTGGCGTGCAGTGTTCTCGTCGTGCTGCGTCTACCTATGGGACTTTCAGTGGTGACCATATTATTTTATTAGTGGGAAGTCTTTAGGAAGGTTCAGTGCAGGCGCCTATAGTAGTTTTGTATGTATCTGATGCGTGCATTTTGAGCTACAGCGCCTTGGAAACGCCGTTTTTTTAGCGGTTTTGGAGTACTCTGAATTGATGTTTCTAACGTACGTGATATTTTGAAAGTACTTAACAGCTCTCGTCTGAAGTGTGTGTTCTTTTCGTAGATCAGCTCGTTGGACGCACGCTTAATAGTTTCGCTGAAAAACGTGTATTTCGAACACTCTGCAACGCAGTTCAAGCGCCAGATAGACGGGTGCCTTAAATCATGCAAGTTTATATACCTCACGGTAGCACTATTTACGTGCAACAGTTGGTGAGATTTGGTTGATTATTCCTCGAGATATGACATAATTTTTTTTTTTCATGTTGCATTTTCATACTAACTGGTAGAGAAAAAGAGGTTCTGTATACTCAATTTTATTGTTGCAATAGTCAACTGCGATCATTTCAAATTAAGTTGATATTTTTACATGGTTTCGTAGACATAGTGTACCGAGCTAAAATGCTTATATCGCTGCCACAAACAAATCAGTTTGTATGGCCTACCATAGTGCTACTTGGTTGCCAAATTTGGGAATAATCGGTATATTATTTCCCGAGGTATGACAACTTTATTTTCCATGTGGTGGTATCTTACAAAATGGCGGATGAAAGTGTTGGTGCAGAAACATTTGAGTGGTGTAACTGAATTTGTCAGCATGCACAGTTTGGTTGAAACTGGTCGTATGGTTTTGTATCTAGAACACACAAAGTTACATTATAATATGACCGCCATTTTAAAAATAAGAGTCGGACTAACTTAACATACCGGTTTACATGAACTTCCGTAGTACTACCTGTTCGCCAAATTTGGTAGTAATCGGTTGACTTGTTCTTGAGATATTATATAAGAACATAGTTTTTAATGAGGCACTATCTTAAAAAATGGCTGGAAAAGTAACTATACGTAGGCATATATGTTGCTTGGAATATATACTTTCAGCATACAAAGTTTTGACGAAATTGGCTGAACTGCATGGTAGATACAGAAAATAAACCTAAAATAATTGTACGTCCTCCATATTGAAAATAAGCGCATTATATATTTAATTGATTATGCTTACATGACCTATAATAGTATTACTTACGTACAAAATTTGGAGAAAATAGGTTGAGTAGTGTTCGAGATATAACGTATAGGTTATATATGTTATTAAGTGCTATTTCACAAAATGGCGATATGACATAGCAACATAAATTCTAAAATGACGTCATTTTGAAAATAAGGAACTTTGCGTGGTTTAAAGCTATACAAGTAGGATGTCCTTGCTAAATACTAAATGTGTACCGAGTTTGGTTAAATTTTGTTTACACATTCAAAAGTTTTTAGGGTCACACGCACGCACACATACACACATACACACACACAGAGACAGGAAAGTGATCTCGTAAGACTGTCTTTCCTCCAGAAAGTAGGCCAAAAAGAAGGAGCATAAGTTTCTCCCATGCAATGTTCTTAAATGCATTATTAAGATAGTAATATTACAAATTTTTGTTGGTAATAAACAGTTGGCAAGACTGTATAAGCCACAAATGAATAATTACTTAGCGGAAATTTATCATAACGGAAAGTCATAATCTTCCAACAGCCTTGAAGTCCAGGATAACCGTACATCTGCTGCAGTAGGTAATAATCCAACTGATAAATATCGCCAAGAGATTCATAGAAGTTGTATTTCAGTTCCGCTGGCTACGTGGAACTTGGCTTCCACAACTGGCAACAGGAACTTCTTATCTCATCATAATTAACTTCAGCTGCTGTTTCCAGTGGCGGCCGCTTTGCTGATGGGAGATAGGCGAGAAACACCTGCGCTTTCCAATAAGTCTGAATCTGATAAACAGAGGCTTCGCATTTCAGCGCCGCTCCATTCTAGGGTTTCATTTCTGTCATGCCCGGGGATGACGGTCACCTACGGGTCCCAGCTGGAAAGACCGTCACTCGGAGGGTGTCGCCTTGCCCTGGGTGCAATCCCCACACGCCATTATTATTATATGAAAGTAAAATATCCCCAAAATTTTTTATTTTAAAATAGTGTTTAAAAATGTCCATCGAATAAACTGATGAAACTGAATAGTATTTTTTGTGTACTAGACTATGCCCCTTTGTTTGGTTTTATGTTACGTTTACATACTTTACGCTAACGTTAGGATGTTTAATTCTTCTCCGCTGGTTTTTGTTGTGTTCGTTGGTTACTCTCTTTTCCAAATATATTGATTTATGTATTCTTGATTCCGGTGGCAAGGGGATGCCGTTGGGCAATTCTGTGAAATTCTACAGCATTTGTATCTGTTAGATTCTGTCGTTGCCCCCGCATTCTGATCACTTCAGTTATGTCTGATGCCAATTTCTTTAAAATGTTTGGTTTCTATTTAGTTTTCACAACTTTTCGTTCAATAATAAGCGCATATACGGGATGTATCAGTACAGCGGTTACAAACTTTCGGGAGAGATAAGAGCACACCTAGACGATCGGAAATCACATAGCAATGCGTGGTCGGAAACGCTTTCCTGGCGCGGTAGTGACGACACAAAACACGAGAAAGGAAGGACACGAACAGGGTGAGAAAACATGTTTATTTTCTTAGTACGCGTACACCAGCCAAAGACGTCCCAGCATTTTTGCTGTACTAAGATAATTAACATGTTTTCTCACCCTGTTCGTGTCCTTCCTTTCTTGTGTTTTGTGTCGTCACTACCGCGCCAGGAAAGCGTTTCCGACCATGCATTGCTATGTGATTTCCGATCGTCTAGGCGTACTATATCTCTTCTGAAAGTTTGTAGCCGCTGTACTGAGACATCCTGTATGTATTATCCAAAAATATGTTTAACTTCAGACGAAGTAACCATATACTGTCCACGTGAAAAGTAAGCAAAGGTGAAGTATAAATTATTTTAACACTTCACTCTGATGTATGTTTTCACAATGTTCCCTGGGGAGTTTCATTTTTTTTTATTTATATGGATAGTTTCATTGTTCTTGAGCGAATGTAGATGATAATTAGGTTTTTTCCATATAAATCAACAAAATTAATACACATACAAAGGGGAAAATGCGCTCAAACATTACGTCGAGGAAAACAACAGGAGAGATTAAATTACTTTGAGTAGCAACAGGACAGAACCAACATAACACATTTGTACTAACGACAATATAGAATCAACGGAACACGTGTGAATAATTAACGAGACCCATCCAAATACACTAGAAAACTAAATGATAAAAACATACATATTCCGAAATGAAGCCAACAGAACACAGCATACATCAGTGAGAAAAGTGAGAGATCGACGTGAATCAACGGGCTGCAATCAACAGAATTTAATGGGACTGGGATATTACAAAACCCAGTGATCTTGAACTCAACGAAATCCGCCGAATTCAAAATGTGGATTCGAGCTTAAGTAAAACAAAACGCTAGTACAAAACAGCAAAGATCTTTTGCAACCACTACAATACAATAAAACCACACATGGTGAATTACTTCAGAAGCCAATCAAAACAACACAACGAGCGTCGCATGAAGTAAAAGCAGAAGCAAACGAAAGCGTCGCTTTATTACACCGTCACTTTCTACAAAGCGATAAATACTGTCCTAAATTTTGTTATTTCTTCTTCTTTTCGTGTGGAACATACGTCATTCAAAACGCTGTGAAGGAAACCATGACCACCAATTACACATGTAGGTTGTTTTTGTTCAGCCATGCCTGTGATGTTGACACGGCTGGCTTGGAGAACATGAAACTCGCTCACTGCGCCTTTTATATCTGTGCAAATCAAGATCGCCTTCCTAACTCCTGACTGCCAGTTATTTCCTCTAGACGGCAATGATGACCTGCCACCAGCCAACTGGTCCTCTCGTTAGTATTTGAATCGGAGGCTTTCGGCGCCGACTTCAAGGTACTACTAAGGCGTGAAGCTTAGATCCTTGCGATTACTTGCATTAGCGTGTCGATCAAGTGATACTGTGAAATAAAAAAAAACACTGGTAATAATGGTCTATACTATCGAGTTTGTAAAACAAAAATAAAAATGTTTCAGGTGTGTCGAATTTAAAATTAACTTTTAACGAGAAATTAAGTCATACAACTGCTTTTCCTTATTCTATGGCAATATTACTGCAGAAAATTCAGTCAGTTTTGTTTTAATTCTCGGCAGTTGATGACAGAGATTCGATAATAACCGCATAAACTTCTAACAGGGAAGCTACGATATTAACCTTGATGAGCGAAATAATTTACAAGTGTTGCCTCATTTTCCTCTGTAAAGACTTAAACGGAAGTACGGAGCGAAAAATGATCGCTGGATATCCTATTACTGTATGTTCGTCCTGTATGCACACGATGAACCACATGTACATTTGGCGTCAAGCTGAATCATCACTTGGGTAACACGAGAACGCTTTCAGAGCATCAAAGGCCTTTAAGAGCTAATGGAGCGCGGCAGTAAAATACGTCGCGAGAGGCTTACACGCGAGTGATGGGCGGTGGAGATAAGAACGGCTGGTGGCAGGAGATAGGCCAGCAATTGCAAAGTCGGCGATGGGTGAGGTGTCCGTGATGGTGAACCCGGAGCTGTCGGTGGTCAGCAAGATGTTCCGGAAGATGGCGGGTCCTTCCGAGCAGGAGGGCAGCGGCACGTTCTACCGCCACATGCGCCCCATCGCCGTCGCGAGCTTGCTGCTGGGGACTCTGCCCCTCGCGGGGGTGTGCGGCCGTGACGGGAGGAAGATACAGCACCGCTGGTTGGGCACAGGCGTCGTCTGGGACTTCCTGGTCTTCTCCGTCGCCGCCGGCACCTACGCGTACTTCGTGTTCTTGTCGACGAACAGCCGGGTCTCGGCTGCCGCCGACGGCCACGTCTCTCAACTGACGGATCTCCTGGCAGGGCTGTTCCTAGCCCACGGCTGTGTGCTGTTCCTCCTGTGCCACAAGACTGCCCCGGATCTACCAGCGCTGCTCGCAGACCTGGAGGACGCGTACCAGAGGCACGGCGTCCACGGCCGACTGGAGAAGACGCTATGGAAGTATGGCATCGCTGTGTTCCTCGCGATGGTCATCGCCATCGCCTTCTCCTACGCCGTCGGCTTCTTCGGCTCGAGCAGCTATAAGTACAGCAAGATAGAAGAAACATTCATCGCCTCGAGTTACCTATTCCTCACTTCCCCCATTACAGCATCGACAGTCTTGTACACATTCTTGGCGCTATCCCTCGACGCTTTATTCTGCGATGCTCGCAAGTCGCTGGGGAATGTCTTGACTCAGGATCCCGGAACACTTGTGGACGATCATAAACTCGGCGACGAGCGACTGTGGTATACAAATCTGTGCACTCTGCTGGCCAAGGTCGAGGCGTGCTATGGGATACACATCGCCGTCAATATTGCGTTGATTCAGGCAGAAGTCATAATTGAAATATACATATACCTCGTGCTGAAGCATTCCTTCAACATCATGTTTCTGATGCTCATCATATACCAGTTCAATATAATTATTTCCTTGACGAATTTAACTAGCAAATTATCCACCCAGGTAAGTTGGTAGTAAATTTTTCTCCTGTGCTTATGATACAGATTTGCTTTTATAACCTGTCACTCTAAATTTTTTTTTTCCTGTTGCCATTATTATTGAAACCATCAATGCATGTAATCTCTTTCAGACTGGGCGATTCAGCTAATAACCCCATCTCTTTGTTGTACACCCATGTCAGCTGAGATCACGTGTTTCCTAATATTATTTTTCTAAGGTTAATTGCTTACAGAATATAAATCAAATTCCGGCTCCAGCATAATGAGTCGGACAACCAGCGAAGTTAATTGTGTTCAGTAAACTCCCTTTATATACATTTAATACTATAACAGTTATTTAAAAAATCCAAAAATATAATTTCCAGTTAATATACATGTTATGTACGGTTTGGTTATTCACGATGTGCACTATGCTCTCCAATGCACTGTTTGCAACACTATCCATAGCAAGCACATGATATAATATCTATATACTGTATTTGATTATGCACTTTCATTTCATTGGACATAAAGTGTTTCTTAGACACGCAACACAAACCTAGTATCGTTTCCGTTAATGCAACTTCTGCATATATTCCACACTTCCAGGAATTGCTGACTACCCAAACCGCTGAACTAGATCTTAACAAAAGGCATCTGACGCCATTGCAGAAGGTCATTAATCACCTCATGCAGAAAGAAGATGTTACAAAACCCTGCAGTGGGCAAGGGGTCTCATTAGTGCTCGTTATGCTAACTGCTGTCTGTAGACCCAGATGTCAGCAGCATAATCTAGTCGGTACAGATGAGTAGCATAGCAGTAAGGCATATATTGTTATATGGCTAGGTGTACGAGAATTCCTGGGGTTCAGTAATAGATACATTAGACTCCGTACATATCTCGGTATACTAGACTACTTTTTAAAAGGCCACTGCCTTAAGGACAGCTAGTTTTATCATATAACAGTTAATGAAGGATTGGGTGCTTGTTTTATTGCATGATTTTATTTGATATGATTCTATAGAGCATGCTCAATAAACTGTGATCCAATTTTAAAGAATAAGAGTTTGAAGTCTGATTTTTCTTGAAATACCAGGGAGCCCTCATTCCTGATTATAGCCAGTCCTAGGGGCCGCGGTGGTGTAGGGGTTAGACTACTCTCCTCCTCCAAAGGCGTCGTCGATTCCCGGCTGGGTCGCCTAAGGATTTTGGCATGTAGGAATAGTGTCGGACGATGTCGCTGGTCGGCGGGTTTTCTTGGGGATCTCCCGCCTTTTCCCCCATCCTTGCATTCTATCGCTGCTCCATACTCACCTCGCTTCACCCTCATCGACTCTTAAGACCTCGATGTTAAGAGCTGCACAAATCTCTTCATTAAATCACTCATAACCAGTCAAAAACAGTTCAACATTGGTACCATAGTCAACTGCTCTTTCCCAAAGCTACTTATACACAGAAACAAAATAGACTGATGTGTTTTTATAGTCTCGCAATACTTCTTCATCGCTGGAATAATTACATGACATTACAATCGTGGCCCGCAATAGGCCAAGCCATTAGCATGACTTAGATACATGTTATGGCCCATCAGCGGACTCGTAAAGCATAAGTCCAACCAAGCTACTCTCACCACACAGGTTTACCAGGGCCAACCCAAGAGATACTACACATCGAGTTCTCAACTCAATTGCTACCAATTTACAAAAAGGCCATGCTAGTGGCGACCTCTTTTATAATGCACACAGCAATAAAAACGAAACCAAGTTGGAAATCTAAGTAATACACAAGTAACCAGAACATACAAATTTGCAATGGGAACTTACAATGCTGAGTCTGTTGGATTTGGAGTTCCAATTTGCTACCAGCATTCCACCATCTCCCTCCATATATATATATATATATATATATATATATATATAACAAAATCAAAATTAAGGCATGAATCTATAGCTACCAAGGCTGGTTAAGAAGCAAACCAACTAGGTTTTGTGTTCAAGGTTGTTGTGATACATTTAATACTAGGAAGTTTTTTTATGGTAATTACTTATAATTTTCAAGTTGTTTGGAGTATAAAATTGTGATACATCGTTCATCTGAGGGACTCTCCGCCATCGTGCTCAATTAATTTCAGTTTCTCGTCTTGAATGTACTCTATGATTGTAAGTACTGATCACGTGTCGTGGGGATTGAAATACTGATGACACGAAATCACACTAGGCATGCTCAGAATGCGAGTGCCTGGTCGGTATCCTAATGTTTAATACACAACTGTAATGACTATTACCATGAAACATGAAATACAATCCAAAAATAACGCTTAGAAATGAAGGAGGTTACTTTGTTCCTGATATGGTTTGTCAGGGCTAACATCAAAACGGAATGATCTGGAAGAACTTGGATTTTGTGATTAATTCCCGTCAAAGTACATCGATGTTTTGGAGGATATTGCAGTTACCATACACAAGATGACTGTATAACTTGCTAACCTGAAGGAAAAATACGATTTATTAGTATGTATAGTTAATTAGAAAAACAAAACCCCGTTCCAATGCTCATAAATATTTCTCACAGTCAGAATCTCTGTCTATTATTACGTGTGACCCAAGTTAGATAACTCGTGGTGTCTTCGAGCTGCCTACGAGGAGTGTCCATAAAGCAAGAGTACTGTTGGGCTGTCGTGCTGTGGGAATTTTTTTTTCGACAGTTGGCAACATTGTGTAGAAGTGGGGAGGGGGGGGTGTTGTCTCCTGAATACGAAAAGCACCGGTGACCCTTGTCAGTAGCAAAACTCGCCTCGTAGTGTCCGTTTCTGTGAAATATGTCAATCAGAAATCCCGCCAAGTGCGAGGTGCGCGCTGTCATAAGGTTATTTCTTGCGGATGTTCTGAGCTCCATTGTGACTGGTGATGAAACATGGGTGGCTCATTACACCCCTGAGACAAAAATACAGTTATCACAGTGGCGGCACACTGGTTACCCATCTGCCAAAAAATTCAAAACCTCAATTTCGGCAAAAAAAAAAAAATCATGGCAACCGTGTTTTGGGACCAAAAAGGGATCATTTTGATCGTTTTTTTTTCCTCAGAGGGAGACGATGACTGCAGCAGGATACTGTCAGACCCAACAAAACCTCAAGAGAGCAATTTAAAACAAACTGAGGGGAATGTTGACGAAGGGAGTGTGTTTGTTGCACGACAACGTCCGCCCGCACACAGACAATACACAGACAACGCCACCAAGGCGCTTTTGAACTCGTTTGGTTAGGACATTTCTAACCACCCTGCATACTCCCCTGACTTGGCACCGTCAGATTTTAATCTTTTCACCTTCCTGAACACGCACATGTGTGGAAAAAAATTTCTAACCTAGAGGAGGTGAAACAAGAGGTCTTGAAGTGGACGAAGGAGATGGCGGGAGAGTTCTATGATGAGAAGACATCAAAAAGCTTGTGCCACGACTTACAACCTGCATAGAACGGGAAGGCGACGAAGTGGAAAAATAAGTAACATATATACCTACAACATCCTGTAATTTTGTTTCAATAAAATTTTTTTTTTAACAATACAAAAAATTGAATACTCTTACTTTCTGGATATGCCTCGTATATCGCACGTAGGTATCGAATAAACGCAATAAATAATGTTTCCTACATCATACCTATAAATGGTCATGTCAAATAACACATTTGTTCAGGGTGTGAGTTTATAGCGGCCGATAAAAGGGGAGCATTACATGTGTGATTTTTAGTGGTGGCATGTTTTTTTACTTAACAGTATGTCAATATCAAGGTCTTTTGTCTAAAATTTGTATGCGACAGGAGTTAACTCATCAACTAACATCATAAATAAAAGATGTCTAAAGTTTCAAAACGATGTTTATTTTACAAAATATTATAAGGTATTTGTAATGGAATCAGTTCTTATGAAAAAAGTTTTCTATAAATGTAAATGATAAAACAAGGCATTTTGAAATGCTTCATGCAGATGAAATGATAAAACATAAGGAAATGTAAGAAAAATATTTATTTTTGAGATTTGATTATGTTTTTTTCAAGTATTTCAAGATGGCGAATATAGAAATGGAGCTGCTAAGGATTAGTAAAATCAAATTATATTTTCTGGAAATCGTTTAAAAAATTTTGATTTGTGTACGGAAATATTTGGAAAGTTCAATATCACGGTCACCAGATGCAAATGTTGCCGGAAAAGTAAAGGCATCTGACGCCATTATGGTCGTTCTCGAACTAGCATTGGTCCTCGATGCTCTTGCTAGTGATACGTTTCTCTGAGTCACGAAATGATTAAAAAAAATGGCCTTAGGCTCTGAATATACAGGCTGATTTACGAGAAGTTACCGCCACTCACAGGGCTGATTCCTTACATCATTTCGAGCAAAATATGTCATGTAGATGTGGGTTCTATTCATAATATTTCCAGAGTAATTCGAAACATTTGAAGAATGACCAATAAAATAATAGCCCTTTCAAAGTAAATACAGGGATGTATAATCAGACCGTATTGTATAGATTTGAACATCACAATTGCGTCTAACAAGCCTACAAAAGATGTTCACAAATGTCTCCGTCTACTTCCACACACGAGGCCGCACGCTTATGTACCGCGCGTGTTGCTCCACGTAGCTGCACTCGGCTGTCTTTTGTTTCTGTAGCCGCATGCGTGATGCACGCAAGTAGTTCCTCGCGTGTTTGTGCAGTCCTTTGGTGAACAATACCCTCCATCCACCCCCTATACACAGTAATATTAGTGGTAATAGATCTGGGGATCGAGGAGGCCAGGGGTGAAAACCGCCTGGTCCTATCCATCTCTCAGGGAAATGCACATTCAAGTGTTCAACCACAGCGCGGCGGAAGTGAGGAGGTGCACCATCCTGCTGGGAGATCATACGACGTCTCACTGCTAACGGAATATCCTCAAGTAACAGCGGCAGTTATTCTTGCTAAAAATTGCAGATACACCACACCAGTTAAGCGTCCCGGGAAAATGAATGGCCCAATCAGCTGATCGTGTAGGACTCACACCACACATTTATGCTGAAACGGTGTTGAAAACTATTTTCCACTGTAGGGTGGGTATGCTGATTGTCGAATTACTCTGTAAATATTGGGAATAGGACCCACATTTATATGACATATTTTGCTCCAAATGATGTAAGCAATAAACCCGGTGAGTAGCGGTAACTCTTCGTGAATCAAGAAATCTAAAACTCAAATTTGTCTGCTTAAAATCTTCAATTAAAAATATAGTCACAATCATTAAATTTTTTTCTAATCATCTGCTTTCAATATTAATTTCAAGCACCACCTACATGGGCCGTAAAATAGGTTGCGAAAGTTTCTGAAGTACACCTTTTTGAAAAGTTTTAAATGTCTTTATAATATGTATCCTTATGAAAAGATGCAATGGCCACATATTGTTCTCATATAAACTGAAAAAGTCATAGCTTTTTAAGGTTTATGGTTTTATGCTGTACTATGGGACATTGCGCTTCAGTTTAGCGCCTTGTAAAGCAATGGGAAGCATGATGCATACTGCGATGTTGCCCTTAATTAACCTGTACTATTTTTACCTCTAAGAAGTTAGATATTTCCTTGCACCAGAATAATGTGTCTTTGTAACAAGAATCATGGCATTGTAAATGATTTAGACTTACGTTTTTTTTAAATATACTTAGGGCTGACGTTATTGCTATCTGGAAATAGATCTGCGAGTCTATGGTTATTGTAAAGGCGTTTTATAATTAACGGTGGGAATATAAGCTTGCCATGGTTACACATGAATACTGCCAGAGTATCGGATTATGAGTGTAAGTTTTCAAGGAAAGATACCAAAGCAGGATGGAGCACAGATGTATGGGAGAAGTATATCGATAAAAATCACACGAATATGGCAAATCACGTCGTTTGTTATCCTTGTGTACACACGATGGATAGTACACACACATTAGTCGTCATCTGATATGTAATCATAAATGTGTTTTGACGTGAAACAGGTTGGAACTTTTGAAGCATCTGAGGATTGGTCCCTAATGGAACAACGCAGTAAAATACGCTTTAAGGGGCTTTCGCGCGAATGATAGGATGTGTAGATAACAGCGGCTGGTGGAAAAGGAAGATCAGTCAGCGATAGGCGAGGTATCTGCGATGGCAGATCCTGAGGTATCAGTGATCGGCAAGCTGTTCGGGAAAATGGTTCATCCCAACGTGCAGGAGGGCAGCGGCACCTTCTACCGCCACATGCGCCCCATCGCCGTCGCGAGCATGCTGCTGGGGACTCTGCCCCTGGTGGGGGTGTGCGGCCGTGACGGGAGGAAGATACAGCACCGCTGGTTGGGCGTGCGTGTAGGCTGGGACGTCCTCGTCTTCTCCGTCGCCGCCGGTGCCTTCGTGTACTTCACGCTCTTCTCGGCGAGCAGCCGCGCTGCCTCCGTGGGCAACATCTTCTCCCTCACGGACCTCCTGGCGTGGCTCTTCGTCGTCCACGGGTGCGTGCAGTTCCACCTGTGCCACAAGACCGCCACCGAGCTGCCCGCGTTGCTCGCCGAACTCGAGGACACGTACCAGAGACATGGCGTGCGTGGTCGACTGGAGAAGACGCTCCACAAGTACGGCGTCTTGATGTTCATCGCGATACTCCTCGCCATCGCCTGCTCCATCACCGTCGGATTCCTCAGCTTCAACGCGTTGAAGCGACCCGTGCTGGAAGAGATATTGATCGCCCCAAGCTATCTGTTCCTCACGATCCCCATATCGACGTCGAGTTCCCTCTACTCTTTCTTGGTACTTTCTCTAGAGGCTCTGTTCTGCGACGCGCGTAGGTCACTGGGGACCGTCCTAGCCCCCAAGACAGGAGGACACGTGGACGATCTAAAGCTCTGCGGCGAGAGGTTGTGGTATACATTGCTGTGTGGCTTGGTGTCCAAGGTAGAGGCGCTATACGGCGTGCACATCGTTTTCAATATCCTCTTCATTCAGGCTGAAATGATCATTGAAATATATGTGTTCATCGTGCTGCAGCGGTACACTGATATGCTCTTTTTGACTCTCATCGTATACCAGTTCTCTCTGATTTTTTCTCTGACTATTCTGACGAGTAAATTAACGATTCAAGTAAGTTGGTACCAAATATACCTCTCTTGCTCACAATACATTTTCAGATCGGGTACTAATATTCTTTGCATTACCTGTCGTCTCAGTTTAAATGTTCTCCTAATATTCGGTGTTTTTGAACCACTGATTTTGAATTCAAGTCTCTGGCCAACATTCCACAACTACTCAACACATCCTCATGCTTGTTGAGGGAACCTACTAGTAGCGAATTTGTGCTGGTTTTGAACAAATGTTGAATCAATATGCCACTTACTATAAGAATGTATAGCTCTATAGTAACAAATATATTTTATCCCTGAATAGTCGTTTTGGGCAAAAATACACACATGTGTAATTTTTATATGTAAGTTAATCATTTACCAAATATTACATTTATTTTCTAGTGTATAGGGACAAGTTTTCACGTAACTAAGGATACATTTTATTTTTCAGTCAGCTACATGTGTGTTACACATGCCATAAATGCATCCCCACCTTAGTGACATTTGTTATTTATCGAATCGAAGTTTTTCAGTTTATTTTTATTTCATTATCAAAGTCTCAATGTCACTTTTCTATTATACAATTTCATGTTCGAATCCGATTAAGTCATGCATGATTGCATCATTTTATATAATAACTAGCTGACCCGGCAAACGTTGTTTTGCTGTGTCACTGGGAGACACCTGGTGGGAATAAATTGTAACCTAGATCGATAAATGATCGATGATAATTGATCAGTTATCGACCTAGGGTAAAATTTATTAAATTACTAATATCGCTATAAAAAAATAAGGGTTGGTGGTAGAAGGGTGAAAATTTAGGAGGGTATGTATTTTTTGATGCCATATCATAAAAAAATAAAAATTTCGTTCAAACAATAAAAAAAAATTGTTTGGGGGTGGCTACCCTTATTACTTAGGGGTGTAAAAAATATATATAAATCTATTCTCAGACCTACCGAGTATACATAAAAAATTTCATAAAAATCGGTCCAGCCGTTTTGGAGGAGTTCAGTGACTAACACTGTGACGGGAGAATTTTATATATTAATTTTAAGTAGGTCTCTTGATTGCCTTTGTAGTATGAAAGCAGAGTCGAATTAACAAAATAGAAGAGCCAGGATTCTCTTGGGATTCGAACCAGGAACTTTGCGGTTCAAAACCGAGAGCTTAACAAGCTCGACCGCGCATATTGCACAACAAGAATTTTTTCAGCTTTATCATTTTCCACGTCTCAGGTTATATTTCAGATAACTATTTCGTCAGTATGCAAATGAAAGTTTTAAGAGTGGCATGCAAAGTAGGGAACCTATCATTTCGTGTAATATTTCAGGAACAAGCCAGGAGTCACAAAATTTTAGGCCAGTGGCTCAGGTGTCATTTGACCTTCGTTCATCTGACACGGTCTGAAGATCTCTGAGCCAATACCGTCTACTTATCACTCTGTTGACTTATTTCTGGGTGGCTGAGTATACAAGGACATAGTTGTGGTAGGATCTCTGATAACAAGTTTTAATTCCTCAGATCAGTTCAAAATTAATTGAAAGCTGTTTGTGCTTCATGTTCACTTTGTTTAGTTACCTTTATTCACAACGAATAGATTCTCTTCACAGACAATTCAAATGCGTGTGTTTTGGAAAGTAATGCAGTGTCTACTTCAGCAAAGCCCTATGTCTTTGTTACAGGCAAACATGGTCCTGCACGACTTGCGGTCTGTTCCAGTGTCAAAGTTGTCTCCAAATGGACAGTTTGAGGTAGGTAAAGTATTTTTAAGTAAAATATAAGTGGAGTGGAGTGTAGAGACTTTGGTGGCTCTCGACTTCGAGGCCTCGAAAGCCGAGGAGCGTGAAGCGAGGTGGAAATGGAGAACCGTCGGAATTCAAGGGCGTAGGAAACGGGATATCCCCGAGAAAACCCGCCGGCACTGTTCCCACGTGTGAAAATCCGGGAGTGACTCCACCGGGCATCGAACCCGGTTCGCCTAGGTGGGAGTTGAGTAGTTTGACCAGCACACCACCGACCCCTAGTAAATTATAAGAGTTGTCAAAATAATCAGCTTTCGTTCTTCATAGTTAAATAATAGAATTTCGGAAGCAATTATTAACACACAAAAACTAAACGATTTATGGCTTACCACAAGCGCTCATGGCCGGGTGTCCGCCTACCCAGCGCTTGAACTTCGATGCAGAGTGCTTGAAATACGAGTTCCCCCACGAAACTATTAAACGAGTGCACAGCGTCCTGGCATAATAAAATAACACACACAACTAAAAGAGGCCTTGTTGAGTGGTCTCAAGATGTCACGCACATTAGATACACCATTTCTTGGTACTGCAAGATGGCTAAAAACGGATTTTTCTAAGCGCTGTAATTCAGAATATACGCGCCTAATACGTACGTGCATTGAACTTCGCCACAGACTTTCCATCATTGAAATGATAGGGTTGCCGCTCAAAGTCCCCACAGATACACGCAGCACGACGAGAACACTTCACGCCTTGCGCTTAGTGGCGATGGCGCACTTGATGCGCGTGGCAGTGTCGCCCTTATCGCTCCCACGTTTCTCGGTCTCATAGGCGGAGAAAGGCCCCAGGTTGGCGGGAGCCTTAGGTAATATCATATGCTCGCTGGTATGGGAAGTTCTGTCGGTTCTGTCTCATCATAGTTTTAGGAAAAAATATTAAATTAATTAAATAAAATCACTATTTTAAGTAATTGTGGAATTAATTAATTTGAGTTTTAAAGCATCTACAATGTAGTTATTATGATGTCAATGTGAGGGTTTGTGGGGGGATGGGGTCATGTCCCATGTGACGATCCCAACCCCCCTTTCTGCATCTGCCTCTGACTCAAGCAGGTATTACCTGCTCATTGGCTCCTTGCTGCCTGCATTTTATTGCGTCTTTGCTATTGGCTGCGTATCCTCAATGAGTTGGGGCAGAAAAATTTCGCGTTTCAAACGACCTGTAGGTTCGAGTCAACGGTCCTATGTATCTTCTAGCCTCAGCTTCCTGTTCATTGTCTGCTGCCCGAGTGTGCAGCCAGTTCAACCTCGGGCCAGGTGGCACGGGATTCGCTGCTTGTTTACTTAAGGTTCGTTATTGGCCCAGATTTCACCTAGGCGTGTCTAATAAACTGCGATCCTACTGCAAACACAGCAGAAATGTACATGTATTTGACATCTGGCTCGTCCTGAAATGAATTCGTGAAATTATCCAGTCCTTATCAATGAGTACGGCCACCCGTTTTTCACGAGACGATGTATGCTCGAGCTAGACTTCAACGTCTTATGTGCAAGCTTGCTAACTTCCTTTGGGTATGGGTAGGGGCAGTGATATTTTGCGAAAAGATTTCGAGACAAGATACAGTCCAAAGCACTGTAGGGTCGTTCAGCTTCTTTGATTAGCTGAAACATTTTCTGGTCCGTGTTAACCGTTTACGCACGAATCACGAAGGTTCAGTGTCGGAGTTACTTAGTCCCGAGCGGCTTGGTCTAAGACGGACACGGCACCAGCAGCCAATGGAGGTATAACAACAGCTGAGGCGTGTATATAGTATTGAAGTCTACTGTGTGCTCCGATTTTTACGCGAAAAGTCACTGGCCCTAGCTATTGGTTGCGTGTCTGTGAAAGAAGACATTTCCTACTCGACTGGGCCAATCTGAATTCAGCTAGACTATCACTGAACGTCCGCCATTGCGGATTAAAAACCATCCAACCACGATATCGGCCTGTTATGGAACCTACCTGTTATGGAATACAACCATAACCTACCTGTTATGGAATACAACTAGTAGTGGAATTTTTTTTTTCGCGAAAAACTGTTGGCCCTATCAATGAGTTGTCAAGTAAGTCGTGGGCCAACACCAAAAGCAGCACAAAACTACAAGTGTTTCAAGTCTTCCTTCCCCCCCCCCCCTAATTNTTCAGGCACGTAAGAACAGACCCGTACACACAAGCGGCATGGCGTGTCAGTTTAGTTTGATGCGAGCGTACTCGGTCTTTCATTGGTAGCCTTGTGTCTGACTGGCTGTTGCGTTTCGCTGTAGATTCCCCATTGGATTTGCTGCCGTTTGGCGAGTTGGTGAGGAAAGGTTTGGACGGCTCTTACCAAAGGGTTCTCGAGAGCGGACGAGAGCGAAGCAAGGTGGATATGGAGCAGTGCCTTGATGCAAGGGCGGGGGAAAACGGGAAACCCCTGAGAAAACCCACCGACCTGCGGCATCGTCCGGCACGATCCCCACTTCCAAAAATCTGGGAGCAACCCAGCCGAGGATTGAACCCGGTTCGCCTTGGTGGGAGGCAAGTAGTCTGACCACTAAGCCATCGCGGACCCTCGACGTTTGAGCACTGAAATTTTGTTGCATTCGCTATAAGCTAAAATGGGAAAATGTAATTAATTAGAGATTAATAAATGAATTAATGGCTCGTGAGTAAAGTGCGTGATATGGTTGTGTACTTCAGGGAGTTGATTTTCAAAGACTGACTTGTAACATGTTCCAGGTGTCGAGGTTCATCAGTCAAATCATCGCCTGCCCTGCACAAATATCGGCAGCGGGGTACTTCGTTGTCGATAAATCGTTGATCACGTCTGTAAGTATTGAGTCGTTCGAGACAGAAATGAAAGTGCTGTCTTTTTTCCAGTCAGTTATAGAAGGCTTGGATGAGATGTAAAAGGATTGGCTCTTAAGAGTTGGTAGTCTGTACATATGTTGTTTGCGCGTATACGCGTATCTCTCAGCAAGTAAATGCCCTGGGAACACGACCCAATGCCAGAAAAAAATAAAAAAAATAAAAATATCTTAGTGCGTACAGTTTTGTTTTTATAATATTAAGTTTATTCTAAGAGGAACAAAATCGTAAAAATGGCCAAACATCTCGTTTTCAGAGCTTTCCTACACAGTTTACTTAATAAGTAGGAGAGAAATGAAATTTTACAGCTGCAGTTTAATCTGTGGGCTTTCATCGCGTGTAATAAAATCCCACTGTTCCATATTTCACTTGCACAGGAGAGCGTAATAATGGAGGTACTGCAAACAGGTTCAGCGCCTTGCGCGTAGGGGTGACGGGGCGCTGGTCGCGCTTGTTATTGTTGCCCGTATCGATGTGCCTCGAACGCGGAAAAAAAAAATCTCAAGGCCATTTACTTTTAAGGTCGTCACCTACACGGTGATTGAAAAGCGTTCCAGCGCGTTTGAGAAAAGCTCCTTTTGACGAAACCATGAAGAAATTTGCACGTCTGAGGCCTAAAGGCATGGGAGCGCTAGGGGCGACCGAGTCATGCACGTCAACCCTCTTATCGCCTCTACGCGCAAAGCTCTGAACTGGCGTGCAGTCTTGCCGTCGATGACGCGCCTCTATGAGACTTTCAGCGGAGACCCTATCATTTTATGACGTAATAATAAAACTGAAGGTTTGATGCCCGTCCCTATTCCTTTTTTAATGTTTTGTGCCGGAATGTTTTTACCTAAAAATGACCGTGAAAACACCCGTTTGAGCCATTTTTACTATCACAGAAACTTGCTTTAGAGAGAAACGGGGGAACTGAACAACGTATACAAACGCGTAACGTTTCTTAAATGCTATTTGTAAGCAGACCTCACTCAGACAGGTTGGACAGTTTTTTAATAAAACTTTTTCTGCTGGAGCTTTGCACGCCGTTCGGCGGCCTACCTAGGCGGCCACACTAACCGTGCTCCCAGTATGTTCACTTAATAAAAGAAAGTACAATCTAGACGAGGACTGAATGGTACTTTAAAGACATAACATAACGCACGTTGGAAACATCACCTTCATGCCCTCGAACGTAGCTGAAAAACGGCATTTCCATGCTGCTATGTCTTAGAATATACGAACCGTATACTTGCGAAACTATGACAGAGGCGCACTTTGCTACAGACTCACGTCGCCGCTGAAAGTCAAGATCAGACCAGTCGCCGACGGAAATACTGCACTCCGGCGCAGCGGCCTGCACGTAGAGGCGATACCGCTCTACTAACACCGGTCGGCGTGACCCTTAGCGATTCATCGATCTCACACAAACAAACCCCTCGCTCTAATGCTAACTCTTCACTGTGTATATTTTTACATTAATATGTGTATATTAATTTCATAACAAACATTAGCCACGTCCTTCAGGTAAATGCAATTTATATTGCTTAAGTTTCCAGTGTGTTCCGTTTACTAATTAAAAATAAGAATACGTCAGATAAGATTATCAAGGTTTTGCTAGGAACCACCTCTCAGTACGAAACTCGTTACTGCTTTCATAACGAAAGTGCCATGTAGTGTACTATAGCAGTGAACGTGTACTAACGTGAATGTTAACGAGGGACAACGGTGCATATTTGGTTAGTGTTCAAAACCAACCGCACCGGGGACACTGTTAGTAAACTGAGAGGCGACGCGAGGGAAGTATGCGATCACATTCTCGCCTTTTCTCGCTTACTCACTTTACGCGATGGCCCTTGCGTCCTTTGACTCGCGCCAAAAATAATAATGGCGTGTGGGGGAGTGCACCCAGGGCAAGGCGACACCCTCCGAGTGACGGTCTTTCCAGCTGGGACCCGTAGGAGACCGTCATCCCCGGGCACGACATGAAATGAGACCCNGAGACCGTCATCCCCGGGCACGACATGAAATGAGACCCTAGAATGAAGCGGCGCTGGAATGCAAGGGGCGGGGGAAACTGGAGTACCCCGAAAAAAACCCGCCGACAAGCGGCATCGTCCAGCACGATTCCCACATGCGAAGGCCCGGGAGTGAGCCCGCCGGGGATGGAACACGGATCGCCGTGGTGGGAGGCGAGCACACTAGCCACTACGCCACCGCTGCCCCGACTCGCGCCAAAAACCGACACCAGGTGGACCTCAAGCAAGGCGTGACGTAGCTAGAAGAGGGGCAGGAGAGTGCATCTACTTCGCTCTCTNCCCCCCCTTGCCAATAGCCACCTCCACGAGAGTGAACAGCTGGCATAAGAAATTATTCGGTAATTTACCATACCAGTGTAACCGGGAATGGTGATTTTTCTCCTATACATTCACTGTAGCGTTCCTACGTTTTGCTAAGGAAACAATCAAATGCGTAGGGAAGTTCCCTACTTTCTATAGCAGCGACGCTAAACATCCCTACACATGCAGCTTTACGTGTGGTGGTATTATTTCCATACAGTGTATGGGTTAAAAACTTCCATTACAGTTTAGGAAGTTTACCAGGAATTTNCGTGTGGTGGTATTATTTCCATACAGTGTATGGGTTAAAAACTTCCATTACAGTTTAGGAAGTTTACCAGGAATTTTTTTTACAGTGTTCATTAGGCGACCGCCTTAATGTCGATTCATCTTATGTACATATTTTATTATTTATAAGCTGTTCGCGGTTACCTGAGCATTTCCAACACCTCCAGTCTCGCGCTGTGTTTGAATTCACTGCCAGGGCCCTCGTTTCCTTGCGCTTGGTCCATTCAGTATGGTCTGTTCGCGGCTTGTTCACAATATTTAAATCAAACCGTTGAAAAATCACCCAATGTATGAGGTGTTTGCTTGTTTACTAAATGCACCCTGTATCACAAGCGTTGTATACTCGTGTTAACATTAAAGTACGTCATTTTTGATTGAACTGAACTTTTACTTATATCTTATCCATAAACTATAATATTTCATTCATTATCAATATGAATGAAAAAAGGGATAAAACAGTTGTGTTGGTAATGCCTAGTAGGAAATAGTTCTTATGCAAAATGTTATTACACCGTGTGCGCACGAATACGGTGAGCTGTCCCTATGGTGCAATTTTCTAGACTAGATTTAGCTTTGTTTGCGTGAATATTCTGGAAGTAGAACTTTAATAGGGCTTCAGAAAAGTTTTATAGATAAAATACAAATAAAATATCATTTTAACCATAAATAACGTACTATTATGTTATTTTATGTCAACGCAGATATAAAACGCTTGGAATGAATAACACATTTACAAAATAACCTAAAATTGGCTACAGAAGCTTTTAATTGGTTGACGCTGTGGGATCGATTCGCCTATTCGTGTTTTAATGAGAACGAAACAGATTTGTGTGGCGCCTAATATATGAGACCTTCAGCGCCGGTTGGGAGTAAAAATAAACGTGGTAATGATAGACCAGCGATGGAATGCAATGGTGAAAGAAACAGAAGGACTCCGAGGAAACCTACCTGACAACTTCCGCCACTTTTCCAATATGCAAATAAATAAAACACGGTTTTGACCCCACTGGGAATCGAACCCAGTTCGCTCTCGTATATGAGGAAGAGTGGTAAGATCACTATTTAACCGCGGTTATATTCTCGTAGTTTTAAACTGTGCTCACGTGTATGAGTGTTATTTTTACGACTTCGCCATGTGTCGTTTGGTAATAACCTGTATTTTCTTTTCACAGGTTTTGAGTTCTGTTGCCACCTACCTGATAGTTTTGATATACTTCACGCCGTATTTTTTGAACCAAACATAAAAGAAATAACTCGGAAAAGTTTTTATTCGTCATCATACTTAATCTAGTGTGTACCTAAATAACTTAAAAACATTTATTGTAGCCACGTTATGTATCTGATCAAAAATATGTCTCCTTTACTTAAGGAAAAAAATAGCTGAAAAATTAAGTATGTTGTTATACTGCTCACTGCAATGATACGCACAAATAGAACGCACAGAAAACGAGCAATTTTTATAACGTGCAACTTACTAGTGCACTACTGTAAAATGTTTACAATTGTTGTTTGTTATTTTGCTGCAATTTTGTATTGAAATCATACATTTTTATATGCGAATAAAATTATACAACTCCAGTTTTTTTCACTGTCTTGGACTATTAAACCTTTTTTTCCAGCAATAAATGTTCCTGCTTTCCATGAAACGAAAAACACTGAAATGAGTTTACAAATGAAACGCACTTCCAAACTTTTATGGGCTCTTGAAGTTCTAGGAAGATAGAATAATAATTCACTGACAATCCTGGTTCAGAGCGCAAGACTATTACAACGTGCAAATTCCAATTTATTCTGAAGTCTTTACTTGGCACTGAAATTGCAAAATTTTTGAGAGTAAATTTTATGCGTGTTAAAGGCAACTACTTACTCTTCTATTGTGATCTTAGAGCACAACGGCGTGGGTAGAAATTATCTTTTTATTTGGAGGAGGAAGCGGCAAGAATCCTAAATAATAATATTATAAATGCGAAAGTGTGTTTGTTTGTTTGTTTGTTCGTTTGTTTGTCCTTCTTTCACGTCGCAATGGAGCAACGGGTCGACGTGATTTTTTTCACAGAGACAGTTGGAGGGCCGGGAAGTGACATAGGCTACTTTCTATCCCGAGAAAATATCTCATTCCCTCCGGGGAATTCTTATTAGAAAATGAAAAAGTACGCAAACGGAATAACAATGCAACGTCGCAACCGAGCAACAGATCGACGTAATTTCTTGCACAGAAATAGTCGGAGGGCTGAAAGGTGATATTGGCTTCTTTTCATCACGAGGAAATATCTCAAAAAATTTACAAACGATAACAGTGAATCAAGTCAGTAAAAAGTTTGCCGCCAGCGCGCTCTCTTGCAATACGCTGTCCAAACCGTTAAAGATGGAACAATATCATATAGTAAAGAATTGTGTATAATAAAAAGACCTAAAAAAAAACTCCGCGGTAGCAAATACTAAAAAGTGTTTTTATAATTTTATTCACTGGGACGTTGAGTTTTATAATATGTACGGAGTTTAGAAGATTAACACTAAGTAAAATTCAACTTTATTAAAAAAAAAAAAAAAAACCTAAACAACAATTCTGTAGTCTACGCGAGCGGAGCCGCGGGAACAGCTAGTAATTAATAAAGCAGCGCATATAAAAACTTATCAGCTGAAGACCAACAGTAGATGCAGACACCTGTATTTGGTATTTTCACTATTTTTACTGTCTTATTGTACCGTTTAATTCCCTAATTTTTAATTTCACTGATATCTAACTATATTTTTGTTTCT
>NQII01002936.1:5183-21188 GCA_002778355.1 Clitarchus hookeri | reverse complement strand
TTTAGTGTTGTGAGACCGGAAGCCGAGACTCCCATAACTCACTAGGTGTTTGTGAAGCAAATGCACCCTGACACTTTCTCAAATCACTGGGTCGGCGGCAGGGGCAGTGTATTGTGGGGCTTTGGGCACCGGGCCCTTATTTAGGCGAGTTATTTGGTGTCACCTATTTTAAGTACAATTACGTTTTCGTGTTTTCAGCGGGGGAGTGAAGCTTCTCCCGGCTGGAGTGAATGTTGTGTCGTGTAGTATGTCTAACATGTTGTAAGTTGTTTGCAAGTGTGCTAATTAATGTATTTTGTGCGAGTATCCCTAGTCTCCCGGTGTGTCCTATACAGGTCTACATCGGGGTACGTTTACTCGTTTCCAAGTGTATCACATAAAATAAAAACCCTTATGAATAGATTAGAGTTGGAGGGGCCCCTAGCACCAGTGACTGATTCCCCTCTCCGACGACGTGAGGGTGCCTACCTGCCTGGTGACGTCACTTCGTCCTCATTGGCTCCCGCTGGCGGGCCAATATCCACGATGCTCGAAGACGACGTGGCCGGGAATATCGAACCGAAGACGCTTTTATTAATTGCTTGATTTTGTATTTCTGGAGCGATCTATACCACTGGGGGTTTCCCCCTCGTGTGTGGAAGAGGTTTATAAAGCCTGGTCGGGACCGAGTTCGAGAGAGACCTGCTCCCGTCAGTCGTCATGGATGGATCGCAGTTAAGTAAAGCCAATGGCCCCTCAGGTCTTAAAAATAATAGTTTTTAGCTTACATGAAAATAAGTTTAAAGGTTTTACTACTGGTTTCATTTTCCGTCAGTAAAAATAAATTGAAATATTTCTGCTTGAATTGGAGCGTAACTTTATGTGAGTTTAGAAAGTGATGTTAAAGAGAATTAATATTTGCGCTCACACCTTTAGATGAACGCTCGTTTTTGGAGCGAGTGGAAACCTTTAAAAAAAGTTTGATGGGGTATCAGAAAAAAAATGTAGGATATTGATTTTATGATCACATGCTCCATAAGAAAAATGTTTTATAATAATTATTAATTATGCTAAATTTAGAGCGGAGATTTTGCTATTTTATAAATTTCTTAATGGAATTTATCTTGCAACATTTTGTGTCAATAATGTTTTTTAATCATGGGAAATACGTCATATAAAACTTTATCTGGAAAATAATGGTTTTTTTCCCCTCTATATGGTGCACAATATGTTCCTTGGAAGGGTCAACATTCCTTTTTTGCCCTACATAACAGCTTACCTTGAAGTTTGCCCATTAAACCGTTTTGTTTTGTTGTAGTTCTCTCAGCGAAGAGAACTAACTTCCGGCTTTCTGAGGGGCTGGCGTTGTCTTTGAATGTGGTTATTGGGAGACTTAGCCCTGTTCGCCGAGGAGGCGAAAGAGCGGGTTTTCTCGGGGTCACAATTTATAATTAATACTAATAAAAACACAGTTCTTATACAAAATATTATTGCATTGAGCGCGCACGAATGGGGTGCGTTGTCCCTTTGGTGTAATTTTCCAGACTAGGTTAAGCTTTTTTTGCATGAGGCGGAGGAATATTCTGGAAGAAAAACTTTAGCAGGACTTCAGGAAAGTGTGAAGTAACCGTGAATGNTTTGCATGAGGCGGAGGAATATTCTGGAAGAAAAACTTTAGCAGGACTTCAGGAAAGTGTGAAGTAACCGTGAATGGAATATATATTTTATTTCGTATCATGTATGTACAGCCCTTCAGCCAATAGAATTATAGGAGACGAGAAGAATAAGAAATATTTTATATTTATTTGAATATCTGATTTCTAAAATGAAATTTATGTTTTTATTTCAATAACACGTCTAAATAACTATATTTGCTAATAAATTACTACTTCATTAAAATTAAGTTATTTTATAGTCGTGGGCGATTGGTTGAACTTGAGACGAGTACATTCACTATTAACCACACATTTCTGTAAACGTTCTATGCAGACGTCTGTTAAGTACACAAAATTGATCGTGAACCGTCCTTAACACACTCGTGTTTCCCGACGACCGACTGATACAACACTGTGCGTTGCAGTTTCCCTACTTAGGATCTTCGCGCATTAACACCAACAAACAAACAATTGACTAAAATAGCATTATCAGCGGCAAACACAAAAAAATTACAAAAAAATAAAAACATTAAAAATATTTTGTTTTTGCCAATAGAGTTCGCCTATATTTGATAGGGTATTATAAATATGGCTGATACACATACTTGGTACCAAAAGTATAAGACCACTCAGTCAGGAACATGAATGTTATATTACAAACGATTCTTACATGCGTATTACTCAATACACTTTTGAGATGTTTCTAGCACGTGTTTTACAGATGTTTTCAGTAACAGATGACACCACCTGCAGCTTTAAGACACATCTTTATTATTGTAAGCATGCTGGCGTTGCATATCGGTACGTTTCTTTGCATCATATTGTAAAATAGCTCAAATCCATCCCAATTAGTCGGCTCGTTCCGTTATAGTGTTCCAACTCCATTCTCTCTTACGTAGACGTGTATTGTAAACCGAGCCTAAGCATGTACGACACGTAACACTTGTGGAGTTCTTTAAAGTGGAAAATATAATTTGGTTATTGCTTATTTAATAAGTATAACTTGATGAAGAACGGGTATATTTTTAAGTCATTTCCATGAAAATGAAACTTTACAAATACAACAACAAAAATTACTCCAAGTTCACTGCCTCAAACGTTTCAGACCAATAACACATTCTGTGGAAATAGGCTGGTGGTCTTAAACTTTTGGTGTAATGGTTGGATCGGCTTGCGTGCTCCTTGCCGGGATCTGAGAGATGGATGCCTCTCCGGGGATCGTCATCTATGGTTAGGGTGGCCGTTAATAATTGCTTTTATCATAACCATGGCTATTATGGTGTTTAGCGGGCACTCTACCCGAGAACTCCGTTGATTAAAATAACAAGTATTTACTTTGCAAGTTTGGCCTTTACTCTGCAGGAGATTTGCCTGAGTGATTTAAATTATGGGCAGCGAGCATGTACCCAGTGTGAGTTGGAATCATGAATTACAGTTATTTAAGGCAGAATTAACACGCACATTAACGTAACTCAAGATTTGTAAGCCGAGTGACGATACGGCAGCTTAATGCAGCATAATCAGGCTTAGTGGAGTTGTGAGATTTGGGTGGCTTTTAACATCGTGATCTTGAGTGAGGTGAGTATGGAGCAGCACCGGAATGCAAGGGCGGNTGTGAGATTTGGGTGGCTTTTAACATCGTGATCTTGAGTGAGGTGAGTATGGAGCAGCACCGGAATGCAAGGGCGGGGGGAAACGGGAGATCCCCGAGAAAACCTACCGACCTACAAGATTCCGGGAGCGACTTTGCCAGGAATCGTACCCGGTTCGCCTTGGTGGGAGGCGAGCAGGCTAACCGCTCTGCTACCGCGACCCCTTCAGAACAGTAGAGTCACGCCAGAGATGCATCACCGACAATCACCAGTTCTGCTTCCTCGCGGCATGAACGCAATGTAATAACGAGCACGCTCGTTGAGGACCCCCCGAAACAGTGTCCACAAGAAAATTATCGGTATCTCCGTTAAGAACATCCCAAAATTATAACGTTTTCTTCACGTGTCGACACGGCTATAAAATTACTGATCATCCAGTATTTTAGACCACCGGAGGAGTCTTGTCTGTGTGCGAAAACGGAATAATTAGTTCTGCACCTGTTTGGATATCAATGCATATCGTTCGGTCCGTTTTCGAGGATTCCTTAATGGCGTGGCATTTTTTTTTCTGCAGGACCGTGTAATACAGGTTGTCGCAAAAATGCACGTCCAAACTTTGGGGAAACACTTCTCGCGTCTAGAGGAAGGANTGTGAGATTTGGGTGGCTTTTAACATCGTGATCTTGAGTGAGGTGAGTATGGAGCAGCACCGGAATGCAAGGGCGGTGGAAACCGGAGATCCCGAGAAAACCCGCCGACGTGCAAGATTCCGGGAGCGACTTTGCCAGGAATCGAACCCGGTTAGCCTTGGTGGGAGGCGAGCAGGCTAACCGCTCTGCTACCGCGACCCCCTCAGAACAGTAGAGTCACGCCACAGATACATCACCAAAAATCACCAGTTCTGCTTCCTCGCGGCATGAACGCAATGTAATAACGAGCACGTTCGTTGAGGACCCCCCGAAACAGTGTCCACAAGAAAATTATCGGTATCTCCGTTAAGAACATCCCAAAATTATAACGTTTTCTTCACGTGTCGACACGGCTATAAAATTACTGATCATCCAGTATTTTAGACCACCGGAGGAGTCTTGTCTGTGTGTGAAAACTGAATCATCAGTTCTGCACCTGTTTGGATATCAATGCATACCGTTCGGTCCGTTTTCGAGGATTCCTTAATGGCGTGGCATTTTTTTTTCTGCCAGACCGTGTAATACAGGTTGTCGCAAAAATGCACGTCCAAACTTTGGGGAAACACTTCTCGCGTCTAGAGGAAGGANAATACAGGTTGTCGCAAAAATGCACGTCCAAACTTTGGGGAAACACTTCTCGCGTCTAGAGGAAGGAAAAAAAAAACGCTGTGTGGACATAGGTCCGGAAACGCTTCGTGTCTTTACCACAGCTCCTATTAGATAAAGTGCATTGTATAACTCGCGGGCTGGATCATGGTTGTGTGGGATGCCGTCGCAGCTGTTGCGTGACGTGTCGAACCTACTTCATCGGACGAAGCGCATCGTCTGATGTATCGAGCACTCGAGCAGGAAGCTACCAGTATCGCGTGCGCAACAGTCAAACGTGGATACAGTTAAGGAACGTCGTGNATCGAGCACTCGAGCAGGAAGCTACCAGTATCGCGTGCGCAACAGTCAAACGTGGATACAGTTAAGGAACGTCGTGCTACGCGGTGTAGTCCACCATGCACGCGACAGCTGCGATGGCATTTCACACAATCATGATCCAGCCCGCGGACCAGATAATGTATGTTACGTAATGGAGTAAATAAATTATGCATTTCCTGACTTGTATGTATATATATAATTTTTTCTTCATTTAAATGCGAGGAGTGTTACCCCAAAATTTGGACATGTATTTTTTTCAACATCCTGTATTTGTTTTCGCATTTAAATTCGCAGCTTATTACGTACAAATAAACTGTCGCTATTGGTATAAAATGAGTTGTGGAATTTGACAGTGCCTGAAAACCATGGTAATGTTATTGCAGTCTTAAGAAGAAATATTCGCAAGTTACCACGTGGTTCAGTAACAAGACATGCGATCGCCTGAATTGTGTGTGTGTGTGTGTGAGAGAGAAATGGAGTAGTTAATATGTGATTATGTCACCTCATTCCCGTGCATTCCAAGTAGCTTCTCTTGTCCCTGAACTGTTAACTTGATTACGAAAAAAATTATATTTCTTAAAGTAGTGTGAAAATGTTCGTCCCAGCGCACACAGACCGAGGCGGGAATAACGGATTAGCAGCAGACCAGTTTCTTGTGTTCTGGCATGCCAACTGTACGGCAACCATTTTGAACTTCCTTACTCTATGCATTTTACAATGCACAGAAAGATTTACAAGGATATGTATGATGTAAAAAAAAACATAATTAATTCTAACGCAGCATTACTTATTGGAGCCAGATATTCAGTCATTTCATAACAACATGTGCTACTCCAAGATATCTGTTATCTGACCCAGAAATTATCTTAATGGACATTCTGTGGCCAAATGTGACTGACTGTCTGTCTACTCCACAGTCACACAAAGGGCTGCTTAGCATCCCGATTGTAAAAATGAGCTAGTACATTTTCCGTAACACATTTTCAAACTATTTAATTTTCCTTAGTTGAACTTGATTTAGATTATTGATTTTTCTGGTAGTTAGCTATAAATTATTTTAGTGATCCTGCTGGCATTTCAGTTAGGTGGTGGCTATTGTGGCGATCCTGTGTTTTTCGTTTATGTTAATGTTTTGTAATTTTACTACGAAGAAAGACACATTACATTGACGGCAATGAAGACATTAACAATTTCGAAAACAATTATTCTGAAAAGTTTTTAGAATAATAAAAAAAAAATAAAAATCTGTTTGGGCAGGGACATTTTTTGGTAGATCCAGTGTGGTGGCTGCCTGTACGNAAAAAAAAAAAATATGTTCGGGCAGGGACATTTTTTGGTAGATCCAGTGTGGTGGCTGCCTGTACGGAAGGCCTAGAGTAGGATAAAGGGAAATTCAGTATGGCGACCATGAGACAGGGAAATGGAAAAGGAGTAAGGGAAATCAAATCTGATGGTGGTGAAACGAGAATGGTGAGACATGAGTAAAAAAAATCAAATATGGCCACCATAAACAGGTGCAGTATACAATCCAACGTGGCGCTCGCAAAAAAAGGAATGGTGGTGCAATATATAGCAATCCAATATGGTGGCCACGAAACACGAATGATGGAGCTGTAGTAATATGAATATCTAATATGGCGACTGCTGCTCCTTTCTTCTTACTTCACCATACGTATGCGTCTGGAGGAGCTGTTTTATACTACTCGCGTATTTGCTTTCGCCATTATGCTTGTCGGATTGCAAGACGGAAAGTGTAAGGGAAGATCAAGGTAAATGTAAATCATAACTTTACTGATGGGGTGAAACGTCGTAATGTTTATGGTGAAGAAAGGTATTTTAAACAAATCATTTACAATAATTTNACTTTACTGATGGGGTGAAACGTCGTAATGTTTATGGTGAAGAAAGGTATTTTAAACAAATCATTTACAATAATTTTTTTAATATTAAAGAAAACTGTCGCAAAGAATCGGTATCAAAACCCAAGAAAACGAAAATAGGATAAACTTGACCAGTTCATTAAGAATTATTATTTTCACATAATGAAACATGAGGCTTAAAATATTTTCCATTTGAGGCATTTTTACGGTCTTACTGGACATATGAAAAGAGCGAGATTTTTAGGAAGCAACTGCATAACGCATGAAAACTAGTTTCGCAAATAATTGCATAATTGTTTTGCATTTCTTACATTTTGAAGATTATGGTTTCGACTATGCAGGTTAATTCGCATTAAAAGATTATAACTTACCCTTCTCTTCTCGTGAGATCAGGCAGAAGAAAGTTATATTTGACAATTATATCAAATTATGTCTTCATTTCAATTACGAAAAAAAAAAAAAAAAAAAAAAAAAAAANTCAATCACACTTCAAATCTAATTACATTAAAAATATTATAAAACCACTAATACTATAGTAAGAATTTTATTTATAAATATGTATTTCAAAATTAGTCACAAAATATCGTATCCCACATTTTCGGTAAAAAGATTCAGAATCTTGTGGGAATTAGCTTCACTGCGGCATTTGTACACCTCGCTGTAAAACAAAGGTAAGCAAGTTCGTAAAACACAAACGAATGCGATTCAGTGCTCAACGTTTGTAAAAGTCCATGCATGGCATCGCTGCGTATCAGTCGGACCGCGAGGAACAAAACTGCCACGCCTCTCAGTTGGAGCTCGGAGATCGCTCGGCGAGTAATCTCTCCGNCAGTCGGACCGCGAGGAACAAAACTGCCACGCCTCTCAGTTGGAGCTCGGAGATCGCTCGGCGAGTAATCTCTCCGTGTCATAACCTGGTGTTCTCTTCGTCGCCGCCGGGACCCGGCCTGTGCACGGGGGACTCGCGCGCCAGCAGGTTCAAGTCCTTGTCCACGTCCACGATGTACGTCATCATCTCGCCCTTGCCCTTGACGTAGGTCAGTCCCCGACACCGGCAGCTGACGCCCTGCTCCTTCAGAACCACGGCCGTCTCCTCCGTCACCTGCGAACCAAGGCCGTCTGCGATTTAATATTAATCCTAATAATTACAAGTTTAATAATATTACTAAATATACTTATAGCAAAAAAAAAACATTAATATACCGTGAAAAAAGGTCACCATTCGAATGCGGTTTCGACCCAAAATCTTCTTCACGAATTCCATTCTCACTTAAAAAAATTTCTAATTGCTGTAATTTTTTTAATTTTCGATATCGAAATTGCACTTTAGTCAACCTCTAAGAGTTACGCACACAGTCATGGCACAGAGTAAATAAGTACACAGAGGCGAAATAGCGTGGCGATTCCACTGATGTCGGTGTACCCATCCTGTGATTGGCTAAGCGAGGATTTGGGAACAGGCTACTGCGTATTGTGGAAGGTTCCCTGTTGGCTGAGCTGCCTGTTGGCAAGTACAGTTTCTACCAAAAGTTTAAGACCACTCAGTCAGGAACATCAACTTTATATTACAAAGGTTTTTTTTTTAAATACATACCACTCAATAAACTATTTAATTGCTTCTAGCAAGTGTTCTTTAAATGTATTTTTAGTAATCGATGACACCTTCTGCAGCTTCAAGACAANTATTTAATTGCTTCTAGCAAGTGTTCTTTAAATGTATTTTTAGTAATCGATGACACCTTCTGCAGCTTCAAGACAACGTCTTTATTCTTGTAAGCACACTGCCGTTGCGGATGGTTACGTTTCTGTGTATCGTTAAGCAGCTGATAATCATCGCAATTCGTCGGCTCGTTCTGTTCGCGTGTTTCGTGTCCGTTTCCCTTGCGCGTCAAATTCTGTTCCTCGTTTCATATTTTGGAAATTTGCAGCACACCGCGAGACATTTTCAAGTTCGTTACTGGCTGAAGAGTCGTTGCAGATCGTGTTGAAACTACNTATTTAATTGCTTCTAGCAAGTGTTCTTTAAATGTATTTTTAGTAATCGATGACACCTTCTGCAGCTTCAAGACAATGTCTTTATTCTTGTAAGCATACTGCCGTTGCGGATGGTTACGTTTCTGTGTATCGTTAAGCAGCTGATAATCATCGCAATTCGTCGGCTCGTTCTGTTCGCGTGTTTCGTGTCCGTTTCCCTTGCGCGTCAAATTCTGTTCCTCGTTTCATATTTTGGGAATTTGCAGCACACCGCGAGACATTTTCAAGTTCGTTACTGGCTGAAGAGTCGTTGCAGATCGTGTTGAAACTACNGAATTTGCAGCACACCGCGAGACATTTTCAAGTTCGTTACTGGCTGAAGAGTCGTTGCAGATCGTGTTGAAACTACTGTGGCCCAATCATAATCACGAAAGGGCCACTAAGAGTATGCATGCTTGAAGTCCAAACTGTTACTGAGAGAATGTGGGAAATTCAGGTGTCTCTAATAACCAGCGAAGACATTTCATGCACCATTTACACGACGGCAAAGTTTGCAATGAAATGCTACAGTCTTTTCAGGACTGGTCGTTGACAATTTTCAAGAGTACGCGAACAATATTCTGGCGGCCCCTCCTTCGTAATAAAAATGTTATCAAACTGTTATGCAGTCGTGGTCTTTGCTTTGTGGAATGTTGATAAGCACTCTTGCGAGTTTGACGGAAACTGCAGTTAGGTGCGTGCCGGTCGTGGTGTCGTTTTGGGCAAAATGGACGAGTCCATTAAACTTTGAAAGGGGTGTCTCGCGCTTCTCACGATGTGAGTGACTGGAGGGGACAGGAATCACATTCCATCCCTCCGCGCCCTCTTCGTTTTGCACAACACAACAACGGGTACCGTAAGATTCGACAACTTTGGGCCAGCGACCCAACAATGGGCCACAGCTGCTTTCAGAACGAGAGAGCTATCTAGCTATCTAGCATTTAAACAACATATTGATNAAAAAAAAAAAAAAAAAAAAAAAAAAAAAATGTATACAGTTTTGACTCGTGAATAATTGTAGCGTGACAACATTCGGCCAGGGCACGTTTGACACGTATTTCAATGGGACAAGAAGACGTGGCCCATAGTTGACTTACTTGTGTATACAACAATGGGCCACACAAAAACCATTCCCCCTCCCTTCCCTTGCCACCTGGATTTGTTTCGGCCACAGGATTACATTTTTGAGAATTGTAGTTATGCTGGATAAAATTCCCAGCCCGTTATCTTGATAAAAAAAGGGTGATTATGATTGCAAATATTAAAAGTGGCACAAAGTTGTCGAGTTTTACGGTATTGTTAATCTAAAAAAAAAAGTAATTGTAGTGAGTTTTAAGAGTGTCTTTCCCAGTAAAATTATTTTAATTAATCTGAAATGATGATTTACGTATTCTCTCAAAAAATGTACCCAGTAAAACTGTTTCCATCTGCTTCGTTACGTGTTCGCCGTATGTACTGAAGTAGTTTCATGGCGCCTCCTTTAGCACGGCGCTCTGGCTGCTGCTCACGTTGCTTACGTCACGGACCGACTCTGAGTCTATTCACTGCGTCTTCACACTTCTCCACTGAAACCTTTGGAAAATCACCGCATGTACGACGTGCTTGGTTGTTCCCCGAGTATGTCGTGTATCACGAGCTTTCTATACGCCGAAGTTAACACAAAAGTACATTCATTTTTGTCAAATTTATCTTCAACTTGTATTTTATCTACAAATTGTAATATTTCATTTATAATAAACGCAACTACATACTCGCAGAAGAAAGACAACAAGCACAATCAGAGAAAATGAAGAAGTACCGGACTAAACTAAAATGGTTCATCACGCTCATAAGATGGGCAAACTTGAATAATACACTGAAGAGCCAAAAAAACTGGTACACCTGCGTAATATCGTGTAGGGCCCATCCGATCACGTAGAAGTGCNAAAACTGGTACGCCTGCGTAATATCGTGTAGGGCCCATCCGATCACGTAGAAGTGCTGCAAGACGACGTGGCATGGACCCGACTGATGTCTGAAGGTATGCAGGAGGCAATTCACACCATGAATCCTGTAGGGCAGTCCACAAATCCAATCTGCGCCAATTTGAGAAAGGGTTGCACGTTTGTCACGTTTAATGATTCTCGTCAGTCGTAGTTTGTCCCGTTCTTTCACGATCTGTTTCACGGCCGCAGCGATGTCGAAGATGTGATGTTTTTACCGGATTCCCCGATATTCACGGTACACTCGTGAAATGGTCGTACGCGAACATCCAAATAGTTATCGCTACCTCGGAGATGCTATGTCCCATCTCTCGTGCGCCGACTGTAACACCACGTCCAAACTCACTGAAATCTCGATAACCTGCCATTGTAGCAGCAGTAACCGATCTAGCTGCCGACCGCAATGCGTTACTCTGATTTGTTCCATACCTCTGTTATTTGCGTATGCACGACTATGCCAGTTTTTTTGGCTCGTCAGTGTAATATATATATTTAAAAAAAAACATATAAAGACAGGGAGAAAATATGCGTGTTGGCAACGCCTAATAAGAAGCAGTTCTCATGAGAAATATTCACAAACTGACAAGAGCACAAATATGGTGCCTTGTCCCTCTGGTGTGATTTTACTAGACTTGGTTGAGCTTGGTTCGTGCGAGGCGGACTGAAAGCAGAACCTGCATGGCTCCAGAGAAGCTGGGAGGAGTGAGCGTGGACGGACCGTACCTGTATCTTCCCTGGCTCGCCGGTGGAGTCCATGCGTGACGCCATGTTGACGGCGTCTCCCCAGATGTCGTAGAGCGGCTTGTGGGACCCCACGACGCCGGCCGTCACCTCTCCGTGGCAAATACCTGCCACGTCATAAATAACACTTGCAATATATCTACATCTGCAGGGCTTATTATAAGTTGTTCGTGGTTAGTTATGCACTTTCGGAATCAACCTTAGAAAAACGTCACCGCCCCGTCCCGCATCCATTTGAGTTATTTACTATTGAGCAATCTTGAAAGACCTCTCATTTGGAATAATTGTCTATAAATATATTTTATTGTAGCCTTAGACGTTAACTTCCGAGTGCGGTGGAACACACACGCTGCGTTTATTACTTACATGTCAATATTTAATAAAGGATAAAAAAAATGGCGGAAAGTAAAAAGTAGCTAGACCCTCAAAAGTGCTCACTTTACCGTGAACAACCTATAACAAGCTGACTGGCAAGCACTCATTAAATTTGGCAACGATGGAAAAAAAAAGTAGTTCCGTGACTTAACGTTGAATCGAAAGTGTTAGGTAAACATCTGTGAATACTGAAATCATTTCTTATGCTTTTTGTTGTTTTAAATGCATGTGAGTGAGAATCAGCAGATTTTGTAATACTTATATGAACGTGCACTTGACCGAAGCATGAATAAATTGTTCAGGGCGACCGTAATGTTAATTTAGGGCGTACGAGCGAGGTGGTGCAGTGGTTGAACTTTGGACTCACGTTCGGGAGTACCGGGGTTCGAATCCCGGTCTGGCCATCCTGATTTCGGTTTTCCGTGGTTTCCCGAAATCACTTCCAGGCGAACGGTTCCTCAACAAAGGCCGTGGCCCATTCCTTCACCATTCCTCCCTCCAATCCCTATTCCCTGGGCAACTTGTTCCGTCTCTAATGACCTCGCTGTCGACGAGACGTTACACCCAACTACCCACCTACCGCAAAGTGCTTACAAGTAGAGCTTAAGCAAGGCTTTCAAAAGTGCTTGGTTTATCGTGAACAGCCTACAGTAAACTCTCTCTCTCTCTCTCTATCCATTCCAAGGTTGCAGCATGTGTCGACCCCCGTGTCCGTGTTCTTGGGAAGGTATTGGTTGTTTCGGCCGACCACCAATAAATACGTCATGAGTAGGGGCAGTGATATTTCGCGAAAAGATTTCGAGACAAGATACAGTCCAAAGCACTGTAGGGTCGTCCAGCTTCTTTGATTGGCTGAGAAATGTTCTGGCCCGTGTTAACCGTTTGCGCAGGAATCACGAAGGTTCGGTGTCGGAGTTACTTAGTCCTGAGTGGCTTGGTCAAAGACGGACATGGCGCCAGCAGCCAATGGAGGTATGACAACAGCTGAGGTGTGTATATAGTATTGAAGCCTACCGTGTGCTCCGATTTTTACGCGAAAAGTCACTGGCCCTNTTCATTTTTGTCAAATTTATCTTCAACTTGTATTTTATCTACAAATTGTAATATTTCATTTATAATAAACGCAACTACATACTCGCAGAAGAAAGACAACAAGCACAATCAGAGAAAATGAAGAGGTACCGGACTAAACTAAAATGGTTCATCACGCTCATAAGATGGGCAAACTTGAATAATACACTGAAGAGCCAAAAAAACTGGTACGCCTGCGTAATATCGTGTAGGGCCCATCCGATCACGTAGAAGTGCTGCAAGACGACGTGGCATGGACCCGACTGATGTCTGAAGGTATGCAGGAGGCAATTCACACCATGAATCCTGTAGGGCAGTCCACAAATCCAATCTGCGCCAATTTGAGAAAGGGTTGCACGTTTGTCACGTTTAATGATTCTCGTCAGTCGTAGTTTGTCCCGTTCTTTCACGATCTGTTTCACGGCCGCAGCGATGTCGAAGATGTGATGTTTTTACCGGATTCCCCGATATTCACGGTACACTCGTGAAATGGTCGTACGCGAACATCCAAATAGTTATCGCTACCTCGGAGATGCTATGTCCCATCTCTCGTGCGCCGACTGTAACACCACGTCCAAACTCACTGAAATCTCGATAACCTGCCATTGTAGCAGCAGTAACCGATCTAGCTGCCGACCGCAATGCGTTACTCTGATTTGTTCCATACCTCTGTTATTTGCGTATGCACGACTATGCCAGTTTTTTTGGCTCGTCAGTGTAATATATATATTTAAAAAAAAACATATAAAGACAGGGAGAAAATATGCGTGTTGGCAACGCCTAATAAGAAGCAGTTCTCATGAGAAATATTCACAAACTGACAAGAGCACAAATATGGTGCCTTGTCCCTCTGGTGTGATTTTACTAGACTTGGTTGAGCTTGGTTCGTGCGAGGCGGACTGGAAGCAGAACCTGCATGGCTCCAGAGAAGCTGGGAGGAGTGAGCGTGGACGGACCGTACCTGTATCTTCCCTGGCTCGCCGGTGGAGTCCATGCGTGACGCCATGTTGACGGCGTCTCCCCAGATGTCGTAGAGCGGCTTGTGGGACCCCACGACGCCGGCCGTCACCTCTCCGTGGCAAATACCTGCCACGTCATAAATAACACTTGCAATATATCTACATCTGCAGGGCTTATTATAAGTTGTTCGTGGTTAGTTATGCACTTTCGGAATNAAATAACACTTGCAATATATCTACATCTGCAGGGCTTATTATAAGTTGTTCGTGGTTAGTTATGCACTTTCGGAATTATAAGGGATGATACAGCCTCTTAAAGTCTGTTCGCGATAAAGTGCGCACTTTTGAAATCAACCGTAGAAAAAAAATCACTTCTCCTACCTGCATATATTTTAACGGGCGCGCTGAGTGACATGCGCCCAGTAAAGTTGGCAACGTTGGAGGGAAAGTAGTTCCATATCTTAACGTGAAATAAAACGTGTTACGTAACCATTCGTGATATCTTAAGTTACTTATTTTCGGTCTCTGTTTTTTAATGCATCTAAGTGTAAAAATGAGCAGATTTGTAAAATATTTACTTTTCTGGTGATTTCTCAGTTTCACTTGACCGATGCATGAATAAAGTGATTAGGCGGATTGCAATGTTAATTTTTACAAAAGGCGGAATAATACACATCGGGCATTCCAAAAGCGCTCAGTTTAGCGCGAACAGACTATCCACGCGAGGAAGGACCACTGACCGACGCGCAGGCGAAAGTTCTGGAAGGTCTCGCTGTTGTTTTCGTGAAGCACGCGCATCATCATGGCGGCGAAGCGGGCCATGACGACGACCACGTGCTCCGCGAAGTTGACCTTCACGGCGGAGGCGGCGGAGTCTCGCCGGCCCGAGTCCAGGCCGCACGCCGCCATGTACGTCCAGCCCGCCATCTTGATCTTCTCCACGCGCAGGAAGCTCGGCTCGAACAGCAGCTGCGAACACCGCAACGAACGTCGCTCGAACACTAGGTGGCTCAGCGGTCAGCACGCTTACATCCCGCCAAGGCGAACCGGGTTCCATCCCTGGATTTTCCGCCAATGGGAATCGTGCCGAAACGTACCGCTGGTCCGGCGGGTTTCCTCGGGGGGTCTCCCGATTCCTCTTGCCCTTTCATTCCGGCGCTGCTCCATGCTCACCTCACTCCACCCTCATCGGCCCGCAAGACCTCGACATTAAGAGCCGCCCAAATCTCTTCACTTCGCAGCACCGGAATGAAAGGGCGGGGGAAACGGGAGATCCCCGAGAAAACCCCGTGGACCAGCGGCATCGTCCGGTACGATCCCCGCATGCGAAAATCCGGGAGCGACCCCGCCGGGAATCGAACCCGGTTCGCCTATGTGAGAGGCGAGTGGTCTAACCACTACACCACCGCGACCCCAATGTCTACAAATTGAACCACATTTCGTACAAGTATAAAATGATAAAAACTTTTTTCGGTGAGAAACTCCGTTAAACTGTCGCCTACCTGCTTATGCGTTTAGCTGTGGGTAAAGAGTGGCCTTAAGTCACCTTGTCGAAGTCGCAGATGATGTGGTTGAGCATCTTGAGGCTGCTGAGCTGGCTGAAGCCCTCCGACTCGTTCTCGCTGAAGATGGCGTAGTCGGTGATGGTGGCGAACATCACGGCCACCGTGTCGTACTCCTCGTGGTACAGCCCGCCGTACGCTCGGTCCGTGTTCAGGTACAGCTTCGCTGAAACGAGAAACCCAAACACGCCGTGCTCAACCTGCACACCCACTAACCCAGCCTTCCGTTGCACACTACCCGATACACGGACACTTCGCGAATTCATCTCAGGGTGAGTTAGACACATTTAAGTTCCTGACTCTTATTGAACTACGAATTTGTTAAGACACGTCCGGGCGACTTTCGACGGATAATGGAGCACCAAGAAAAACAAGGACTGTATCCCATCCCACCTGGGCTGAGGTTAAACTGCAGCAACAGTCAATGAAAAACCAAATAACTTACTTAGGTTAGTTGTTCACAAAGGATTGTGAAGTTTAGCTTGTTGCCAAATGAATCCGAAAAATATCCGGATCTCTATATATCATTATCAATGGCATTTTGATAAACATACAAAATTCATCGAAAGAAAAAAAAAAA